>JAEIGD010000007.1:770000-1370000 GCA_018903425.1 Zaprionus nigranus
TTTACAGAAAATGTTCCCTAATCGAAATACCAAAGTGAATCTCATCGTCATGTGATGAGTTGCTGAGCTCATGTGTGTTGCTGTTGCGTAGCCTCTTGTCAAGGACATTTCGCACGGCAACGACACCTCCACCCTCCGCCCCTTGCTTCCTGCTCCCGTTGGCAGCTCACGTCGAACGGTAAATGTTTATGACACACTCGAAATTGTCTATCAAGTTCGCGAGCGACGTCGCTGCCAGAGAACAGTCATAAAATGTCACTTGAAGCACAAGTGGAGCTGATGGAGCAAACAGGGGGCAGCGGGGGGGTGTTGTGAGGTGGAGATTTAGCAGAAAATGGTCTGATTTCCTACTGGGTGGCAACTTGTGCCTTTTGTTCTTATGATTGAATATTTAATTCAATATGCTGCACGAATATTTCCACGAGTTCTTCCCCTGCCTACACCTCTCCCTTCTTGTCTATACTTTTACGAGCGGAGTCATTGCGTCTCTGGCAAACTTTTCTCTTCTAATTAGACGCATCGTAAACATTTAATGTCCCCAAGCCGAACCAAAGTAAAACGGCAAAAATAAATCCAGAACGAAGTTTCTTACGAGTTAAAGGAGCGGCAATCAAAAGCAGATCCACTTTATGTTGTTCTTCAAAAATATCTTTAGGAATAGATATATGTATGTATATACACGTATATACATATATAATATATATGATTTTTTTGAGCTCTTATCAAGTTTTTTAGGCTGCCGAATATAATAAAATTTTTGTACAGTGAACTAATAAAATTATCAAAGATTTTCATTGCAGCTTGCTTTCTCTTCATCTCTATCTCCCTCTGTCTGTCTCTCTCTTTCTGTCTTTCTCTCTGTCTCTTTTGAATGCATAAAGTGTCCGAAAGTAGTTCACCATTTGTATGTTTTTTTAGAGTAATACCCTAACCTGCAACGGAGCTGAGAATGAATGGTAAAGCAATTTATCAATTTTGCAAAGTTATACGGGAAGAATTATTGCCCAATTTTATTGGGGTATTCCCTTGACATATTTATAAGCTTATTATATGCTATGGGTATTCCTTTAAAAAAAAGCAAAGACAAGCATTCTAATGATGTTATAGAGCAATGGACACTAAATAAATTTACAGTTCGCCTTGCAAGCTCCATAAAGTGAGCTAAGATCATCATGTTGTTCAAGAACATATATATATCATATATATTATAAAAGCGTTTAAAGGGTGTTATCTTGTTATAAGCTTGTTTTGCTCTGGAAAATCCTTTATATACTTAGCTAAAAACTATGATCATCATCTTGTCCATGAATATATATATTATATATATTTTGAAATGCCATTTTACGGTGTATAAACGGTTTGGTGGGGGTTGTCCTTTTATATGCTTAGCTAAAAACTAAGATCATCATGCAAATCAAGAATATGTAAATATAATATTATACATATAGTATATTATATTTTATAATATAATATTTTACAGGGTATACTTCGCCATAGTTAGTCGTGGTCTTCCGCCCACTTGATGCTTTTACACGGCACCAGCTGCACTCATAAAACGTTGAACCCACTGGCCAGAGAGAGACAGAGAGAGAGAGAGAGAGATGGATGAGGGAACGGTAGAGTTTGTAATTTATGGACCAACAAACAACATTGTTGACATTATTGACAAGCAGCTTCAGCGGCAGCGTCAGTGTTCGAGGGGCAAATGGGCGTGACAGGCGAATCGCCGTCAGTTTCGGGTCCCAAAACAATATGCTTTTTATGACGGCGCGCTTTCGCTCTGGCGCTACTTCTTCCTCTCTCTCTGTCTCTCTCTCTCTTTCTCTTCTCTCTCTCTCCATCTCTGCTTCTCTCTACTCTGTCTTGCTTTCGCGCTCTTGGCCATAATTTGCCAGCTGCCGACTTTTGAGTAGCCTTCCTCACGCCCCTTTTCCTGCTGGAGCATAACAACTCAACGTTGGCCACTTTTCGTTTCCGGTGTTTGAGTTGCACATAAAATATTTGGCAATTTTAATGAAACATTTATAAGTTAAGTTCGCCAAAGGGAAAGAGGCAAGAGAAAGCGGAGGGGGAGTGGCAGTTAAAGTTCTTTGAGCACTACAATGCTTACATTTTCACAATGAACAATGTCAGCAAGCAACTCAACTCAACTCAACTCAATGCAGATCTTAACTCGTATAAGATGCAGTTTAAGATTTGATTGAGGGAGATGAACTGCAACCTTGTAGACCCATTGTAGTCCTGCTGGAAAGGGGTTTCAATTCTGCAGCTCTACTTATGGGTTCCTTTACAGTCCAGTTATTCTAAGCACCTTATCTCGTTGACGCCGCGAAGATGTTAGCGACACTCACTTCTTTTGAGATTCAATGCTGTCCTGTAAGTAACCCTGTGTGGATTCATATTGGATTCTTACTGCGTTTCATTATCTACTTAAACCTTTTCTCTGCACTAACATTCTATATTGATTTTAAAGCTTCCCTCATCACATCATCATTAATTTTCATACTTTCTAACAAAATGTTTTCAGTTCTCAGTTTATGGTTTCAAATTGCTCAATATTTTATCTAAGAGAACATCAATTTTCCTTGACTCCGCTGCAATTATGCTCTATGCAACTGTTGTTCAAGTTTCCTTATGCATTTTCCCTTGGACTTTGCCCAAGTCTCAAGTGGCGAACGATGCTCGGAAAATCCCCTTACAACGCAAAGCTGTTGCTTTTCCCAGTTCAACTAATGCCAATTTGGAGTTAACTCTGGCAGAGATGGGGCTGAGTTAACCACTCTTCGCATTCCTTCCCTCCCCTTTCCTTCTCGTTGGTAGCTGCCTAACGATTTGCACTATTCTAAGCCAATAAAAATTATATTACGCATACGCCATGGCGCCCCAAAGGCAATGCCAGCAGTAGAGGGGTGCACACACACAGTTGCAATGTTGCGCAGACAGATATCAAAACGCATCAAAATGTTGCGCTAAACTTTATTCACATGCTGCCACAGCCGGCGGCATTGAAATGCCAAATAGAAAATGCATTTCGAGTTGCTCCAAAGAAAATATCAAAGTGAACGAGAGGAGGCAAGACAAGAACATAGCAGAAGGAAGGATAGAGGATGGGGAGGAGACTGAACGGGTTGGTATCTGCAGTCACGGTTGCGTTGAATTTGTGCTGCAAACAGAATGCAGAAGCGTGGAAAGAAATATGATAATCAAAGCGCATAAAGTGCAGAGGAGTAAAAAGGGAGCATCCCCAAACAGGATGCAACTTTGAGCCACAGCAGCGGGTGTATACTCTACGCATGTTAAGAGATATTGAACAGCTTTCCATTGGATTAATCCACAATTAATTTCACATCAAAGGAAATCCGTAAATTATTCATACTATAATTATTATTTAAAAAGATACAATGCAAAGCTTTAATGTGCTTTCTAAGCTCTCTGAATGAAGTAAGAAACTAAGCAGAAGCTAGCAATGCTTTAATGTGCTTTTCAAGTTCTTCTTTTTACGGACTAAGCATAAATGATAAGCAGAAAAGTAAATCAATGAGTGTATATTAGATTGAAGTATAAAGCTCTTAGCTTTTAATTGCTTTCAAGAGCTTTCATAGTCCGTGTAAATCTAAGTTCGTAAAAAATGTAAGGTAAAAACTAAGATTAATTTGAACTTACATGTGCTTTCACATGACTTTCTATATAACTTAAAAATGTAAATGTTCTAGACTTGTAGAACTACACACAAAGTTCCAGAGCAGTAAATCAAGTCAGCCAAAACTTTAATGTACTTTCCAATACTGATAAGCAGCCCTATTAAAGCTTTTCTGTTATTTCAAAGTTTAAACTAATGTTAAGCAAAGCTTTTATGATGATTAAGTTACTTACGCTTGGAAAACTGCTCTATAATTATTTTAAATATACATACATATATAGTTACCTCTGCACTGTCAAATCAAAGCCATGCATCTATCAACCCCTGCATTTCGGTTAGGGGTATCACAGGCGATGAGAGTTGGAAAATGTTTATCCTTTTAGCTTTGGCGTCGACATCGTTGCGTAGCAAATGTTATTGTTAAATGTTAGTTTTGTTATGAAAACACGTACAGAACAGGCAGACAGATAGACAGACAGACTTACACATACACCACACACACACACACACACATACAGAGAAAAGAGAGAGACGGGCAGACGAACGGAAATATGAATAGTCAAAGTCGAAGTCGGCCATATGTTTTCACCCGAGCTTTATCCCACAAAGCAGACAGCGGCTGGGGCAGAGTTGCAAGCACAACAATGTTTGTACAAGGGTTGCACCGAGGCGGGGAAGGGGGTGTGTAGCAGAGAGAGAGAGACAGGGAGAGAGGGAGTCGTGTGGCAGCTAGGTGGCTGCGGCAGTCAAATGGCAAAGCGTTAATGGGGAATTTGTGTTGTCTGAAGCCTTTGAAGCTCGCACGTCTTGCGCTTTAGCCGGCAATAAGCATGACTTGCAACAACAACAACCGCAACAATAACAAAAACATGAATGTGGCAAGTGCAACATTCGAATGCAGTTTTAGTTGCGTAGGCAGCAACAACAACAAAACTGTGTGTTGCAACTGCCAACTGGCCATGGGAAAATTTCTAGGCACCAAAATTCGTTCGTTGTTAACTTTGCACTCTTTGGCTGCCTCCAGGGGCAGAGTGAGTGGTCGGGAGGGGATGGGGGGAAGGGGCCAATTCTAAGTTTGCCACATGTTGTGGCTGTAAAAGTTTTTTCGTTACGCTGCAGGGGGGTTAGGCGATAGGGAGGAGCCGCAGCAAAAAATTACGCATACGCCCAGTTAAATCCGCAGCGAATTCCATTTTTGTTTGTCGACATTTGTTGTTGTTTATTTATGTGTGTGTGTGTGTGTGCCACAAAATATGAATGCGACGCGTGCGGCACACAAATGCTGCATACTTTTTAGCGCACATGAATATGCAGCAACAAACTGCAACAGCAATGCGCACAAAGCCAGCAGCAGCATGTGCTTTCACTGTTTATTTGTTTATTCCTGTGTTCATTTATTTATTTATTTATTCATTTGTTGTATTGTGTTTATCCGCGTGCCCTGCGGATTTTGTGCAACGTTGCAAGCTCAATTGTGCATGGCATGCCAACGTTGACCTCTGACCTTTAATACAGCCGCAGCAAAATAAACATTAATAATAAGTTTCGGGCTGCATTGCACTTCCTTCGCCCACAACTTCACGCCCACTGCTACATGCCACAGTGAAGCGTCCAGCGTCCAGATTCAGTGTCAACTTCAGATTCAGAGCAGAAAAATTAGCAGCCTGAATAAAGGATAAAACCACGGACAGTATTTATAGCAAAGGATGGAATGTTCTTTGATCTTTAAACTGCTTTCCATTGATCCCATGATGCATATTAAGTTTATTTATTTAAATACTTTCTAAATTCGATTAATAATGTCAATTAGAAATTTTGACAATTAATTGTATTTCATTTTATTAACATTAATTAAATATTATACATATTATCAAATTAGTATATTAACATATTGAACTAACACGAATCTTCTTTTATGATTTTATTATTTCATTATTATCATTATTATTATTTATATTATAGAATTATTATTATCATTATTATCATTATTATTATTATTATTATTATTATTATTATTATTATTATTATTATTATTATTATTATTATTATTATTATTATTATTATTATTATTATTATTATTATTATTATTATTATTAATGTTATTATTGTAATTATTCTATTTTTCTTCTTATTATGTTATGTTATGTTATTTCATGCCTATTATACTTCAACAGCATCAGATTTACTATTTACTTTTGAAGGGTGTTCACAACAATGAAATGTATTATATAAAATACCGTCACCTCTGTCTGGACAGCGAGTCCATTGTACACTTTGGGGCGCATTAACGTTGCAATCTTTAGTTGCCGCTTGATGGCCGGCAAATTGAAAATGTCAAGTGCACACTGCACGCACACATACACATAATCATACACCCACTCAAGCACACTCGCACACACACACAGCATTCTGCAGAGCATTATGAAAAGTAGCCTTATAAGGCGGATGAGAGTCGAGGGTTGTTTGTGCACTTAGCGCATTCCGTTACTGAAAATGGAATTTTATATCAAATGATTTCATTTCCAATGCGAGTATATTAAAGTGAGTTAATGCAGTGCTGAAACCTTATAGAATAAGACCATGTGCATGTAACATAGTATGTTATGTATATAGTACGTCAAGACTGTCAGGTTAAATCCATGCATTTGAGCACAACTATCATGAAAACTGTTAAACTATTAACATTTATTGCGACTTATTAACATGGTATTTATATGTTAAAGCAAAGCAGCCATTTTAAAAATGTCTTAGTTAATTCGCTTGTAAATTAAGTGAGTTTATATGCAGACAAACAGAAGAGAGAAAAAGAATCACATAAAAATACGTACACATAACTTATTCCATTGTATTCTGGAGTCCCTATACTGGCATCTGTGGAGCCCACTTCAAAATTTAAATATTTATTCAGCTAGCGGAACTATATCACGCGTTTTCTTTCTATTTCTCAGCGGGGGAGTTAAGTTATTATTTTGTTTTTTCGCATTTTCGTTTTGCTTTTGTTTTTGACAGCGCGAATATAAAGCAGATAAATAAAAAACTCAACTTTCTTGGCAGCATGGCGAAGTTCAGCTACCCTTTCCAGTTGCTTTTGGCCGGTTCTAGTTGTTGGAGTTGCCAGATTGCCATTGTTAATCATTGCCAGTTTACACCTACATACTCGTATTTTCCGCCCGAAGGCGTAACATACTTTATCAATGTTGTGTGGTACCTTGCGTACATAGGGTGAGGGCAGCATAGAAAGCGTTGCATACTTGTCTTTGGCTGCTTTATAAAATATTTAATGCGCTTTTCATTGTCTCAATGCTGTTCGCTGTTATTGTTGTTGTTTTGGCTGTTTATGTGCATAAATTTTTATTACACATGTGCTTTTGTTATGCGACGCAGCAACAACAACAACAACAATGCTAAAAGTTAATGTAACATAAAAATTTCGTTTTTTATTTATCACGCATTGTTGTCGTCGTCGTCGTTGTCATGTTGTTGTTGCTGGATGCGCTGCCCCCTTGGGGGCAGGCGAAAAAGAGCGCAAAACAAATAGAATAAAATCAAAGGGAAATAAAATAAAATATTTGAAACAGAACAAGGACAGAAAAACGCACAATAAAACTGCCGCACACATGCCACATGCCACGTAGCACACTCACACATACACAGCCGTACGCAGGCATAAAACCACAGACGTGGTGCCACGCCCACAGCCCACAACCCACACAAGGCCATGCGCATTCATATATCAAAAATATGCTAAATCAGCATATTTGCGAGTTTATTTACAAGGACATTTATAAAAATTTACGGCCGTGCCGTAAATTGCAGCCGCCGGGCAGGTCTTGAGATTTATGCCTCGCCGATTATATCAAAGGGGTGGGGAAGGCAGCACAGCACAGCAGAGCAGTCTCCACATCCCCCCGCTGAACTCAACCCCTTTTTTGCTTATCGTTCGGCAGCGATTTCTCACATAATTCAAAAGTCGTTGCATAAAACAAGGCGTCGCCAGAGAAAATCTCGCAAAAGCAACTTGAGCCGGGTCAAACAACAAGGTGCGGGGCAAAGATGTGACCCAATTTAGATGGGGCCAAGCAGGCAGAAACCCAACTCGAGTCGACTTGACTCGACTCGAGCAGCTGTCACAGAAATTATTATGATTATAAGGGAAGAAAAAACAACCAGCTGAAGTAGGTCCTTTGTCTCTTCTGTATAACGAGCATCTGCTCGTCAGCAACTGCAATTTCTATTGGTTTCAAGGGGTATCAAATGCGTACATAGGGTTTTATGCTATAACAGCACAGTTTCAATTAAAGTGTTACCTTAAATACAACCTTGTTTAATTAGGCTATGTGCTAATTAACATAATTGTTTACGCTGTGTTGAGTTTGCAGCTTATTTGAGCACAACGATCAACAGTGACTGTTAACTTTCTAGCGCGATCTGTTATTGTGAAACTAATAATATATTGAATGCATGTATGCATGTGCATACATATGTAAATGCAACACTGTCTGGGTTATTTATATATTATATTTACAATATATATACCTATATATTATTATATTTATACATAATATACATAATATTTAATAATATAATATAATAATATATTATATAAATAATATTTACGTGTTCAGGTCAAAGTCCAATCCTTGGCATATGTACATACACACATACATAAGCGTCAATTGCAGACCTAGACAGCGCGAGACAATGTAATTAACATAAGTAAATTATTAAACGATGCGCTAGTTTAACATACTCGTATGTAGGTACATTAATGCCGTCTGCAAAACTAGGGAATTAGTCTTGCTGTAATCGATGCAATGCAACAAAATGTCTGAGCAGGCTGTTATGTGATTAACTTGCCATCATGGTTAACATAAGTGACGACTGTAACATTAAAGGATTAGTCCTGCAGTATGTTACGATCTGTGCAACTGTAAGCGATGCACTGCGAAATATATACATACATACATATATGCACTTACATATGTATGTTATCTATGAATGTTCAAGTGCTGGCTGTTATTTGAGAATTTCCTGGCACCCTCATGTAATTAGACCATGAATTGGCAACACTGAAGGACTAGTCCTGCTGTATGTTGCGATCCCTTCGACTTTTAACTATGCACTGCAATTAACAGAAATGCCTGCAACCTTACCATATATGATTAGACCATGCGTTGTCTTTGCATAAGTGGCAAGACTACAAAATTTATTCATTTAGTAAGGAAGCAATAAATACTATCGTATTAAAGTGCAGGGGAAATAGTGTGCAGGCAGTCATAACTTTCCAGCGACCTTTGGACGAAGTCAATGGCTTTGTGCTTCTCTGGGAACCATTCCCCCTTCCCCTCCCCGTTCCCTTTTCCTTTTTAGCTGCCATTCATCATTGATTACTGTCATGCTTCGTCTTCGTCTTTGTCTTAATTTTAAATCAATTTTACAGCTTGCTAGGGTTGCCAGGCTGACGCTGCTCTGCTGGCTGTGGCAGTGTGGCTGCTGCAACATGGGGCGGAGCCAGCTGTTGTACACGGTTGCAGCAGCGTTATACAAATATCATTGGCGTTAATCCTTTTCTACATCATCAAACAATTTCATCAAATAAATCTAAAGTGATTTGTATTTGTCACACAGTTTTCAACTGCCGTCGCGTCGCTGCTGCTCGTCATGCTCCAACGAGTGGCAAGTGTTGCCAACATATCCAGCTACAGTTCCTGCTCCTTCTGCACCTTCAACTCCTTCTGCTGCTGCTCCTGCGCCAACTGGAACTGCACGCTTCGTCTGTTTTTAAACGCTGTAGCATTTTATTTATTTTCCTTTTCGCTTTTCGCTGACTGCTCGCTGATTGACTGCCATTGCCCGCAGACGGAGCGAGGTTCGCCCCAACTCCGCACCGCGCATCAACCATGTGTAGCATGCCCCCGCTGCATGTTTACTTTGCAACATTTCTCATTTAATGCCTTGGCAATGACGTTGACTCGCCGGCTCTGGCGGTGATTGAAAAGTTTGCTTTGCCCCACTCTCACTCTCTTCCTCTACCCCCCCTCTCTTTCACTCTACCTCTTCCTCTCCCTGCTAATGCTACTTTCTGTTTTAGCGCGCTACCTTACTGCATCCTTCACACACACACACAACCTTACAAGTGCAGCTGCGGCGACTACAACAACAACTACAGACTGCAGCGCCATCTGTGGTTGGTGAGGGGCAAAACTTTGGCCACTCGGTTTGCCTTTTAAAGTCGCTAACAAAATTAATATAAACGAATTTCAAAGCTAACACTGTTCATCAAAATTTGAGACGCCTCACACTCTAACTGCACTTGCACTCGAATTATATCATGCATTAAATAAAAGGCTAAACAAAGAATAGAAGATATAAATAACCAGAAGGAAAGGCTACCCCTGCAGGTTATTTTCGATAGGGTGTGCCAAAAATGAACATACAATTTATATGAAGTACGAGTAGAAAACACACAATACACACAGACTGGTACAAAGTTAAATGTTAACCAGTAAGAAAAGCAACAGTCGCGCAGCACGCGACAGTGGGATACCCTTCGACCTTTGTTCCCGTGTAGTTTAATTTGTTAAATTATTCCCAACAGATGGCGCTCGCCCGCCTCTTTTGTTAGCTGACAGAAGCATTTGGTTTTCTTTCTTAAATAACTTCTGTGATTATTGTCCGATCGGATTGTAATTTGGAGACTACGTAGATATTTCATGCAGCTTAGTGTATGTCAGAAAGTTGTATATTTTATACAGCGCTTACAAATTGAGTTCAAAAATTAAATTATTGATTTGTGGGGGCGGTGGGCGTGGCACCTAACATTTGAAATAAACTTGATTTGCTTATAGTCTACAGGAGTCTTCCTGTCAAATTTGGTAACTCTAGCTTTTATAATAGCTGAGATCTGTGCGTTCATACAGACAGACAGACAGACAGACATGGCAAATATGGCTCAATCGACTCGGCTTGTGATCCTGAGAAAGAATATATATTTATACTATATGGGGTCTCCCACGGCTCCTTCTGCCTGTTACATACATTTGCACAAAGTTAGTATACCCTTTTTTGACCATTTTCAATGGTCGAAGGGTATAAAGAGTATTTTTCACAAAAATTTCTAAAAATTCCCAACTGGTTCTAGCTCCAAACTGTTGACTAAGGCTCCATTTTGGAGGTAAATTTATCGATTATCGACCTTATGGTAGGAGACAACATAAAGCGATAATGACGAAATTTAGAAGTGCGGTTAGCGACAGCTTTCAATTTGAAAGATTGAAGGATTCAATCTTTCAGATTGAAGGCTGTCGCTAACCGCACTTCTAAATTATCGTCATCATCGCTTGTGTGTTGTCTCTACAGTGGAGCGGCAGCATCCATGCATATGGTTCACTTGAAGCACCTCACGAAGGGGTAGGCGAACACATGGGTTGGCTGTCTACTCATTATATGTGATCTTAACCATAAGGTCGAAAATCAACAAATCAATCACAAAATCAAGCCTTAGTCAACAGTTTGGAGCTAGAACCATTTAAGCATTTTTAGAAATTTTTGTGAAAAAAGTTGTTTATTCGTCTGCATACCCAGTGGTAGTGAGTCAACAAGAGAGCAAGTAATAATTTTAATAATAATTTTTTAACGAATAACTGAAGGTCCTTCATGTTGTTAGCCTTTTTCCAAAAAAAACAAAACTCTTCACTCGATAAGGCTTCAGCAGCAAAAATTTATAGAAAACTTCAAGTTGGAATAAAAAAAATTATAAGTATTCTAGGAGAAGCAATTACACGAGACACTCATTAGGGTATAAATTAAATTGTATATCTGATTCCTTATGTAATAATAAAGTGAAAAGAAAAAACAACTGCTATGTTGAAAATCAGTACCCTTTAAAACTATATCTTAAATAACATCTATGTTATTTGTACGATTACAACAAAATTTTCAAGAAACATTTGTACAGTTATCGTTATTATGTTTACCTAGAATGAACTGTCTAGCATTAAAATAACGCTTGGTTAGGTTAGTTTAGGTTTATCGATATTTAAGGGGGCATGGCAAAAAAACGTAGATAATTTATTCAGCTTAGTATACATATGTTAAAGTCAGAAAGTTTTAACTTTTATACAGCGCTTACAAATTCAGTTCAAAAACCAGTAAGAAAAGCAACAGTCGCGCAGCACGCGACAGTTGGATACCCTTCGACCTATGTATGTATTTATGTTCCTATGCATGTACACATATGCATATGCACATGCTTTGAAATAAGTAAATCCCGACAGATGGCGCTCGCACTTCGCGCTCGCCTGCCTTCCTTCTTATCTGACAGAAGCACTTGGTTTTATGCTCATACTTTCCTAAATAACTTCTGTGTTTATTGTCCGATCGGATGAAAATTGTGGAAAATATCGAAGAAATTCCCTTAATTGAGGTGTTTTCCACGATATTTTTCGAGTGCGGACGATGATCAACCTTTTGTGGAGCATGCACATATTACATTTAGGCCAAATAATTAGGTACATAAATGCCAACGGATGTGGAGTTGGATGCAGGATGCCTATACGAAATTTCGGATTGCATTTTGCGGCTGGCAGCCACAAAGTGGCCCCAAAAATGGTCGTTCGAGCCATCGCAATCAATTGCGCCATGCACACACACACATATAGAACCGGAGATGAAGCCGGAGCCAAAGTCAGTACTGGCGCGTCGGGTTCCACAGAGCCAATGCCAATGCCAATGAGGGTCGCGAGTAGAAGCAGCAGCAGGAGGAGGAGGAGGAACAGAAAGGGGTGCGACACGATGAGTGAACAAATCGGCATCGAAAGCGATTTGCAACCGAATTAAAATGCATTTGGATGCCACAAAGTGACCACAAAATGCCAAATGCATTCACTGTGTCTCGCTCCCTCTCTTGAACTCACATACAATATACAACAACAACACACAACTACTACACTGTCCACTCCAGTCGCTGTCCTCGCCACTGTCCACAGGCAAACAAAATTATGCATGTTAATTTAGGTCTGGCCATTAGTCGAGCTCCATTTCCTTGTTCTTCGGCAAAGAGTTCAATTTCCGAATCACGTTAGTTAGTTTTCAATTCGAATGGGCAAGCTCAAAAAGAACTTGAGCTCCACTCGAATAAATTGTTTTTGATCATGAACAGTTCATGTTCATTAGCAAGGAATTTATCGATTTAATAGATAGGTTGTATATTATAGGTTATGGATTATTTATAGATAGGCTAAAGATTTCAAAATAACCTTAAACTATTGATAATTGTATGAAATATTTAATAAAATTTTAAACGGGTGCAATTGACTGTAAGAAAACTCTTAATAAACGTAAAAATAACTATCTAAACTAGAGATTTTTAAATATTTTATTATCATATCATAAGATAAATTATGTGGCAAAAGTATTGAATACTTTTTATGAACACTTGTATCTCAGGAACTATCATAGCTATGTCTTTTAAATTTGTTGACAATATGCCTTATTATTGACCGCAGGTTATGTTTCTTTTAGAATTGGGCCACTCCTCGTTTTTCCTCTGAAAATCATAAAAAACTGAAATGCGGGTGAATGCAAAAAAAAAAAAATATTCTTTTTTATTCTGCGCACTAAATGTCAACATCAAAGTGATTTCTGAAAATTTCATTGTGAATGGATATTTAGCATAGAAGTTATACATGATAAGCAGTTATTGCATGAACAGATTACGAATTCGCCAAGGGTATAACATAGTCGAGCACACTCGAATGTTGCTTTCGTGCCCGCTATCAATATTCGAATACTTCCCTGAATTATCCTTAATTACTTAATTTTTATTTCTACTTAATATTACCAGCTCTACAATAACTGTTATCGATTAATATTTGTAGATTACAATGAGATTATTTTCCAATGGCTTTTAAAGAATATATGCTAAGCTTCATCTTAGCTTTCCAACTATTAAAATCGAAAATAATTACAAGATATTTGCTATCGATCTCTCGACTTATGGTCGATAAATAGTGTATAAATGTTATTAAAATTAAACAAAATTTATGATTATATCATTTCAATTTTAAACACGTAAACGTTTTTCCAATCCATAGTCAAATAAAGTGGAATTTCTCTGCGGAGTGTAAGCATAGTTATCGATAAGTAAGTCTATCGATTTTTGGCAATTTGAGCTCAAGTAATTCGCTTGCAAGTTTCGCATATTTGTCACCAGCTTTGCGCTTAAATTCACCAAATTTATGGCCATTCAATACACAGCAGGCGCTCTCCCTCCCATGCCTCTCTTCAGTTATTGCTCTCCAGTTCTCCCTATGTCTGTCTGTCTCTCTGTCTGTCTGTCTGTCTGCTCTTTGTCTGTGCGCTCGACCCCGTGCGGCACAATTGTAATTTTTGCGCACTTACAACAGTAATTCGTGTTAACTTTTCGTGTAATGTGCAAATTTATGGCACAAATTTCGCACAGACCAACGCAATGAGACCAAATAAAACGCATGTGCTGTGTGTGTGTGTGTGTGTGTGCAGACTCAGAAAAAAGACAACGACAGTTGTGGAAAAGAATATAACTTTAAGCTTATCGAAATTGCAAGAGAATTGTCGCATTCGATAGTCGATTTTATGGCACATGTTCAATTCGATAGTCGACTTTATGGCACTGCGACAACTCTGGCAGAAGTGCACTTTTGAATCCAATCGAATAGTGTAACATAAAATTAATAGAGAAATGGGGATATCGTTATATCGATAGTCGATAAGGTAAGGAAAATAATAAAGAATAGCGATTTATCGAAAGCATGAATAGCATAGCAAGGAGCGAGAGCTGAGCTTATAGAATAATCGATAACTCATAAGTGGCAGATGTCGCTACTATCGATAGTCGATGCGCGGTACATGTGATCTATGCATTTCCTAATCGATAACAAGCGATAACATTTACTGTTAGAATTTGAACAATTTAAAGCACATGCGTGTTAGATATCGTTCCTATCGATATTTAATCGAAAGCAACAGAGCGTTACTTCTTTGTGTGGTGTATGCAGTGTAGCAATCGATAACTTTTACTGCATGGATTGCCAAGCGCTGCAACTTTTTGTTGCCTTGCTAAGCTCTCGAAATCTATCGAAATTGGATTTATGTCGCTTAATCGGACAATCGGTCTTGAAGCCACACGCGATTGTTCCCCAAGGCAGACAGGTAAAATCGAAGCTCTCGCTGCAAATACTTGTATGGTACTTGCTCGGGTGCCACTGTACACGCTACACTGTGCTTTATATACGGTACCCACACCACCCCCCCCCTCCACTTTTGTTTTTTCTCTGCCCCTTACGTACTCCCTGTCCTCCTCTTACCCTGCTTTATCCTGCGAGCTTCGACCAGTCTCTCTTGGCCCGAGTGTGGCCATAATTTACCAGAGTCAGGCGCGCGTACCAATTGGCTTCTCCTTCTTGCTCGCCACGCCCTTTTCTCGTCAGCCCCCGCCCCCCTGTCACATATGCGACGCAGAAGCGAATGTTCTTTGTCCTTGCGCCGCAGCATCGCAGCGGCAATTTATGGCCCGTACCGGGGCAGACAGCAGCGTAAGAGGTTAATAAAGTTTAATAATTTCGTCAAGTGTTAACTGGAGGCGACTTTAATTTCGCCACGGCTAAGCGACTAAGCAGTGCAAGGTCCCTCCTGCCGTTCTTCCTCTCCTGCATACTCTTTCCCATCCTTCTTGCCAACCTGCTTTTCCAACTGCCTTCCCTTCATCTTTCTCGTATTCTGCCAAGTCAGAGCGAAAATATGTCGTAAATATCAAGCGGGTTCCGTTCCCTACCGCCAACCCCCCCTGCCGCCCAACACATCTGTTACCCTCCCCCTCGGCTGGGCAGATGCCTCACCTGGCGTCGTAAAACGAATGAACGAAGACGGCCCCGAGCAGCTTCGGAACGCATCTATCAAAAATTTATTTTTACTACAGACAAAAATTAAATTATATAGTCAGTCGCTCAACTTGATGAATAAGTAGCCGTAAAAAACTGAAGTCCAATCGGAGGATGGGTAGGTACTGCCTGCTGCGGTCGGTCTTCTCTGGGGTCTCTGACCCCTCCCAAGTCGCAGCCGGACGTCAGCACAAAAATCAATCTAATTTCATTAAAGTCAGTCAACATAAAAACAGCAAGAGAACGGGTGAGTGGGAAGAGGGGCAAAGAGAACAGAAGCCGTTACATCTTACTGCCGGGCCAAGACAATGGCTACCCTCCTTCTGCCTCAGTGCCGGGATCCCACCTTCTTCTGCCCACTGCCTGTCGTGGAAATTTAATTTTGAATACACCGAAAAGCGAACTTCAAAAAATGCCAAGATTTTTGATGTGAGCAGCTTATTAAAAAGTGAGAAGAAAAGTTGCCTTTTTTATAGCGCTGGGAGAGGGGGGAGAAATGGGCGTGCAGTGCGATTGACAAGCGGGCTAGGGTAGCGCTATATAGAGTATGCTCGACTGGTGCCGGGCCCTAACGTTTCGGTATCATTTGACATTGATCACCTTCAAGTCATAAATAGTTTATTTTATATATATTCTTGTTCAACAACCAGATCGGAATGCAATTCGTTCACTTATTTCCCAACCAGACCCTTAATGATTTGGTTTAATTTCACATTAATCAGCTATAAGTTTTATATACTTCATATATATTCTTGTTCAACAACAAGATCGGATTCGGTTTTTCCACTCAGTTTTCAACTTACTGCATGGGCTATGCTTTTTGAAACTTCTCAAATCAAAAGTTTATATCAGGCTGTATTTGGAGTAGGTCCTTTAAAAATACATTTTCATTACATATATTAGATATTTTTAACAAATTATAAAGGTCACAACATTCAAACTGTAGCAGCTAAGCCCCATAAGACTGTAAACCAAATCTATAAGTAACATGAACATACTCTGTATACACATACGAGTATATATCGATAAGCAACCATACTCTGTAAACATTAACAGTAACATACTCTGTAGAAGAAGTATAAAGATCAGTCTGTTTTCAGCAACGAGAGAAAAAAAGGCCTTGAAAACCCTATTAATTTTTTATTATTTATAAATGAATATATATTTGGTTTTTTCAAAACTAGTCAGTACAGCTTGATATTATAGCCATAAATATAGATCTACTGCGAGAACATATTGTTCATATTATTAATCTCAAAGAAAAACAAAAAAAAACACCTCTTCTCACCGCCATTTTTTTTGGTATTTATCGGAGGTTATTTCATTATATTAATTTATATTAATTTTGCATAATTAACTTCGTATAGTTCACGCTATTCTACTTTATTGGTTAGCGATAATGCGACCTTGAAGAATGTCTTCAGGCCTGTGGCGACACTTCTTGCTACTTTCAAGCTGTGCAACACATCAAACAGCGGAGGCTGTCGAGTTGGGAGGGTAGCTGAACATTAAGGTTGATAGGCTGTAGGGTGTAGGGTGTTGGGGGTACATCCAGCTTGTGTGTTCTTGCTAATTTCTCAAGCAAGACGCTCGCATAATGTAAATCTCGTGTCGGAGCCCATACATAACTCACACGGCGAACACGTGCAATAAAACATTTCAGTTTCCTTTTTTAGCTTGCTCGTTTTTTCTTCACCCTTCCCCCCACCCCCTACTACCTACTGCTAATGACACGCCAACGCACAGGCACAGGCGGTGGGGGGAGGGGGGGCTATAAATTCAATTCAATTTGACCAGCAGCTGCAGTTGAGCTGAGTTCCGAGTGATTTTCTTAATGTAGTTCGAAGCTGAAGTCGAGTTGTGTCGATGGAATGGGAAAGGGTTCTTCCTCTTTTCACATTTCTTAAGTGCTCTGAAGCTGCGTGTGTGTGTGTGTGTGTGAGGGGGGTGAAATGCATGGTTTGCCCTTTCTAATACCTGGTCTAATAAATTCTCACAGCGCGAAGGCGTGGCGTGTGGGGGGAGGGGCGTAACTGATTTTTGAATAATATTTCACTTGCAGCTCAAACGTATCATGTGTGCGTGTGTGCGGGGGCAGGGTGTAAGTGTAGGTAAGTGTAAGAAGGTGTTCCCTGAGGTATATAGAAGGGAGTGGGGAAGGGAGGGGGAAGGGAAGGGGGCAGGATGGCTGCTATTCTGTTGCTACTGCTGCTGCTGTTGCTGGTGTAATTGTCTGAAAAATTACCGTGTCTACATGACACGCACACACGCACGCCTTGGCATTAAATCAAATTTGCAAGGTGTGTAATTGGATGCCAGACAGAGAGAGAGAGAGCGGAAATAAGAGAAAGAGATAGGTATAGAAATATAGATGCATGTGATACAGGGATAGAGAGAGTGAAATATATTTATCTAAAGAAAGATAGAAATAGATGCAAGAGAGAGAGAGAGAGGGAGAGAAAGAGAGAGAAAGAGAAATGTATAAAAAAGAAAGAGTAAGAGTAAGGAAAGTTAGAGTTAGGAGAGACAGAGTATTAGAAATATTAGTAAAGCTGAAGAGTAGTTGAGAGATATCCAAAGACAGAGACTCTCTCTATCAGAACGAGGCTGGGAAAGGAGACTGTGCTATTCTTAACTGTTTCTCTAAATGTGCAGCTTAATTGAAAACACACACACACCGACACACACTATATCAGTATGAAATCGTTGCGTTCAATTTGAAATTTAATTTCGCTCGAGATTGCTTCTCTCTTAATAGACCCACATGACAACTGGTAACTGACAACTGTTGTCAGTTTCCGTCTGTCTGTCTGCCTCGGCCCCCTTTGGCCCGTGGCACTTAGCACATTTCCGTTTCCGGCTGGCACAACACGACAAGATCTGTCATATCAAATCTCCGCATTTATTTCGTATTTGAATGAAGCTCTGATTAATTTCACCTGCCAACGCTGAGGCAACGTTCCTCGGTGCAACATGCCAGGCAAGTGGCATCTCACGTTCCATTCTCGACCAATTCTCGCCCAATTCTCTGGCGCGTCCGACGTTAGGCTAATGGCGCAACAATACATCGTTTTTCAGCTCCAGCTCCATATTGAATAGCTTTCCTTCTCTGTTCTCAGCTCTTCTCCACCTTCCCCTTCCTCTTCCTCTTCCTGTTGTTATTGTTGTCAACACCCACGGCACACAGGTGTTCCATTCCGGGCCGCTTTCGTCGCATGTAATGAGCAGCGAGCGCTGCACACGTACCGCGCATTGGTTACACACGATATGCGATGTGTGTCTGTGTCTGTGTGTGTGTCTATGTGAATGTGTGGCACCTAAGTCCCGCGCACGCACACACACAGGTCACAGGACACCGGGACAACGGAATAACAGGATATGGGAGTGTAGAGAGAGTCAAACGCAGCGAGAGGATGGGAGTAAGGCAAGGAGACCGCAGCCCATTCCACATTCCCATTCAACGTATGTTTGAAATAATCTGTCATACGCTCACTGCATGCCCTGCTTCAGTTTAGCTGGTGTAGTTCGACTCGATGGAGCCGCAGTTAGTGCATTTCATATTATATAATTATAATAAATATATGATTACTGTTTGAAATTAGACAAGCTTCTTATTGATCAATAAAACTAGATTCAGAGCTCTACTTCAATATCATTTCTTCAGTTCAAACAAAAATATATTGATTTAATATTATTTTCGCTTTTCATACCCCCTACCCATAGGATAGAAAGGTATAATATGTGTGTGAAGGAGGCGTGGCAGCCCAGTCGATATAGTTATGTACATCTCTCCTAAATCTCAGAGACTATAAGATCTATGACAACCAAGCTGTCATTTTATTGCACGCATATCAAAGTATTTTAAGATTTGGATACGCCTCCTGTCGTTAATTTTAAAGTTGAACAATTAATTTTCTTTGAACACAATAACCATAATATGATTTCTGAAATTTCCGTTCGGAAAATTACGCTAAACATACTAGTTAAATATACATATGTATATATTGTAACACTTATATATTCTTCTCGAGACTGATCGCATTTCCTCGATCGTGCACGGTCGATTACAATGTATCGAGTGCCCGTTTCTTATCGATAGTTAAAGTGTTACCTTATCTTAAGCTTATATTATATTTAAACTATTTACAATATATTTATATTTATATATATATTTTAAAAATCCTTTTGGTAAAGTTGTTAGCAGTATATGACAGTCGAGCATACTCGACTGTAGTTTTCCAGCTTGTTCTCTTCCATTTCTAATGATTTACTTGGATCGACCTTTCCATATTGTCCCGTTTGAGAGTCCCACACAAAAATCACATTTAAAATTAACACTAATATGCAAATTTCTAATTATATTTCTATATTTTGTTTCATTTTTAACGTTTCATTCTATTCCAATATTCCGTATATGAATTAATTTTTCATTATGTTTCTTGTTTTGTGTTCCATTTCACTCACTTGTCCAAAGTACTCCTCTTGCAGGGTATTACATTCATGTGCGCATATAGTATTGAACATTATTTTATTGCTGTAATCAGAGTTCCATTTCCACTGTTTGTATTTATGTATTATTTGGATTTGCCATGTTCCCACTGTACCTTTTTCTAACTAACTCTATTGCTGTAATCAGTGTTCCATTTTCACTGTTTGTATTTACATATATAGTATTTGGATTTCCCATGTTTCCACTGTTCCCTTTTCTCAACTGTTCCCCCATCGAAGTGTGTAGCGCATCACGCTGTTCTGGCTGGCCGATGGTTTTGCCTATTTTATGATTTTCACTTCGCACGTCTTTGCACTCTTATGGTTTATAGTCCAGTTGCGTCACTGTTGCGGCCACGCCCACCTGCCGCCCACAGCTGAACTCTGCGCCCATCTAAACGACACATTTGTTGCTGTTGTTGCTCCGTTGTTCCCGTAATTCCTGTTGTTGTTGTTGCTTTTATAACTTTTACGCGCCCGTCGTTGTTTATGCGCACTGCGTGATCACATTTAGCCTCGAAAAGGTGTCCTCTTTTCCAGCTGTTTCACCTGCTGCCTGCATTTCTTGTTGTTGTTGCCATGCTGAATCTGTGTGTTAAAGCATTCAGCTCAATCATCAGCCAGCTCGTAACTCTCGAGGATTTAATGCCTGCTCCAGCTCTCTCCCTCCTGCTGACTCCGCCGTTTTCCTCTTCCAATGATGACGAAAACAATTTTCAATTTCCGAAAACATCTCCCCAAATGCTATTCAAATCGTTATGGGCTTCGGTTTATTAGCTCATCTCATTTCTCCAAGCTGAAAAAAACCGCATGAGAATAAGGATAAGTATAGACCGTATAGTAAAGATTAAACGGTATTTCTTTTGAGATGCAGAGTAAAGATTCTCATCAGTTCACCGTTTCCAGTTTGTGTTCAATATTCCTTAGACACATTATTATAGACATAGTATTATATCCCTTAAGAAGGTGTTTATTTTGTAAATGAACTTTAAATTTTGACTGTAGCTGCTGAAGAAGATATACATTTCTTCCGCATAACCCAAAGCGTCATTCATTGGCATAATTTATAGTTACTTTAAAGTATCCGAGAGATTGATGAGTTTATAGATTTATGTTTAGTATATTATATAATATATAATATTATATAATAATTCTAATATATTAATATACAATATATAATATATCCCTTAAGAAATTTCTTCGGCATAAACTATAGTTACTCCTTAGTCTTAGAAAGATTGAGCGAGCTTTCTGTTTTGAGATTTAGTTGTTGGCTTATGCCTCGATATATCTGCAATATAATTTGCTTATCCAATGAGTTGTTTTAAATAGACACCTACATATCCTCAAGTTGATGCTGAGTACCTTATGTTCAAGGATGTCTAATAGTTAAGAGTCAGTATCGAGTCGGATATTTAGATATCTAGTTTATACAATGTTTAGGAGATTGAAATCCCAATCCCAATTCCCACTGTGCATTATACTATAAATCTGTCTAAAAATATACAATTTTTTTTTTGAATTTGCACCTGGCTTCACGAACCCCCACATTGAGGAAACCATCAGATGCCAAGATTACTTTTCATTTTGTATTTATTATTTAGTTGGGCGGAATCCCGGAGGTACTGCAATACCGGGGGCAACCCGCGACAGAGGTGGAGCAAGCCCCTAGCACTCCGTCTATTTCCAAAAATCTGTTTAACATTTTTGCTCCCCAATGGAGAAGACTATCAGACCACTGATCTTAGCCATAAGGCCGAGAAGCGATAGCTTAAGCTCCAAAATGGAGGCTTCCGTTGCACTAGAGCTGTAAGTTAAATCGATTCTCGAATCGATTAATCGATGTTTCCAATTTTCTCCGATGAATCGATTTATTAAATATTTCAAGGTGCAGCTGTTGAAATGCTTAACAGTGCGAGCACAGGTGAATCAAACTGTTATTACAATCTATTGAAGTTAATCTTCCTTCAAAAGAGCTGAGTTGGCAACACTGGTGAAGCGTTTCCGACTGTTTGCTAACAGCTACAGCACTCTTAATAGTGTGACCTAGTTACAGAGCCTATGTTAAAAAGTGTGATCGATGTGTGACGGTTAACAGAAGAATAAGTTGTTTAGAGAGCACTTACAGAGTTCTCTCGTAAGTGGGTGGTTCTCATCACATCGCTATTGTTAGCAGTGTGAGTCGATAGTGTCATAGTTAACAGCGTTATCGAGACAGCAGAATGTTAACTGAGGAAGGAGCGCAGCCTGCCACTAAGCAATGAACACATAGAGACCTCAAACAGCTCTGACGCTGTTTGACGCCCTTCGCCCTTTGCCCTTTGTTTTTGTCATTGCTTTTGCTTTTGTTTTTGTCATTGCTTTTGCTTTTGTTTTTGTCATTGCTTTTGCTTTTGTTTTTGTCATTGCTTTTGCTTTTGTTTTTGTCATTGCTTTTGCTTGCCCCTTTGCCTTTTGCTTTTGCTTTGCTTTTTGCTTTGCTTTTGCTTTGCTTTTGCTTTGCTTTTTTGCTTTTGCTTTGCTTTGTTTGCTTTTGCTTTGCTTTTGCTTTGCTTTTGCTTTGCTTTTGCTTTGCTTTTGCAAAGGGCAAAGGTCAGAATTATTAGCTCACCGAAGTGTGTCCTCCAACTCTTGCCTTTTGCCCTTTGCCCTTTGACCTTTGCCCTTTGCCCTACACGGGAACATAGGTCGAAGGGTATCCCACTGTCGCGTGCTGCGCGACTGTTGCTTTTCTTACTGGTTGAGAATCGATTTAATAGAAAATTAGAAAATATTACTAAATAACTAACTAAATAAGTAAACAAGTCTAGTGTATACCACCCCACTAGACAAAAAATTTCTCAAAATTCCCAACTGATTCTAGCTCCAAACTGTTGACTAAGGCTTCATTTTGGAGTTAAATTTATTGATTTTCGACCTTATGGTTAAGATCATATACTCGTATAATGAGTAGACTGCCTACCCATGTGTTCGCCTACCCCTTCGTGAGGTGCTTCCACGGCGCATCCCACATGTTAAAGGATACTGCCGCGGAACACTCCACGAGGTGTAGTATACTGTAAGCGCCATATACAAGCGGACGATAATTCAGAAGTGGTGTTAGCGACAACTTTCAATCTGAAAGATTGAAAGAGATCTTAACCATAAGGTCGATAATCGATAAATTTACCACCAAAATGGAGCCTTAGTCAACAATTTGGAGCTAGAACCAGTTGGGAAATTTTTAGAAATTTTTGTGAAAAAATTTTATTTTTCATCATACATACCTAGTGGTGGTGAATCAACAAGAGAGCATGCACCGCTGTGTTATAATGTGCGCTGCTCTCTTTTCTTGGTTATTATAAACGAGAGAAATACGTTTTGGTGATTGTTTTGATCGCGTTTTGCTGCACTGTGTGGTGTGAGACGTTCAACAACAAAAACAACAACATTTTTTTTCAACATGAGTTCTCACTGGTACTGAATCAACGACAGACCAAGGACAGAGGTATTATAATATGCGCTTTCTTTTCTTGCTGAGAGATGTTCAACGACAAAACCAAAAATACGAACGCTACAGTCAGGTGTTGTCTGGATTATCATAGTATACCGTAGGCATAGGTATAGGTATGCATTTCTAGCGCGTATCAAATTTCATTACATGTGCTTCTTCTTGATTTTTTTGGCACGAGCTAAGAATGCATATTGCGTCTTGTCGTTTTGTCTAATGTGTTACCATTTTCAACAACTACGATAGATGTTCAGTGGCTGAGTGGACTATGTCCCGGACTCTAAGGCCAATATTGATGAGCGTGTTCGAGGTTCGATTGCTGCCGCGATCGACATGTGAAATTCTTGTTTTTCATAATTTTTTTAAATAAATTAAAAGCTCAAAAGCATTAAAGAGGGGCGGCGGTAGTAGGCGATTTTTAACTTTTTTAACTTTTAATTACGCAATAAATGTAATTAGAACTTAGTTTTATTTCGTCGGTACACAACAGCAACTGCAAATCTAATTGTACATATGTATGTATATACATTCGTGCAATAATGTGTGTTGAAGTGGGATGCCAATACATACAAGTACAGTGTATTTATGGACGTCCCACTCGCACATCTGTTATTTTCTAGCATTCTAATTGCAAAATATTGAGAGCAAAACAAAGTAGGAATTGTAATAAACTTTATTTATAAATAAGTAATAGTATTTATAACTATTATAATTTGATTGTCTTTCATATTGCATAATAAATATGAAATGAAATTTAATTAAATAATTTAACTAGTATGTAGCGGCTATATTACAGCCCCCTGTAACATTTCTTTTAGTTTATTAGAATTAAATAAAAATAAAAGTTGAACTTTGGTAACGACTTTGCAACAAGTTTCTTGCAATGGTTACTGCTGCTTACTCAGATTGTTGGGCCGTAAAAATGTATAAAAACTAGTAAGAAAAGCAACAGTCGCGCAGCTCGCGACAGTGGGATACCCTTCGACCTATGTATGTATGTATATTCCTATCGCTCGCCGCTTTGAAATTAATCCCGACAGATGGCGCTCGCGCTTTGCGCTCGCCCGCCTCCTTTGTTAGCTAACAGAAGCATTTGGTTTTATGCTCATACTTTCTTAAATAACTTCTGTGATTATTGTCCGATCGGATTGTAATTTGGAGACTACGTAGATATTTCATTCAGCTTAGTATACGTTAAAGTCAGAAAGTTGTATCTTTTATACAGCGCTTACAAATTGAGTTCAAAAATTAAATTATTGATTTGTGGGGGCGGTGGGCGTGGCACCTAACATTTGAAATAAACTTGATCTGCTTATAGTACACAGGAGTCTTCCTGCCAAATTTGGTAACTCTAGCTTTTATAATAGCTGAAATCTGTGCGTTCACACAGACAGACGGACAGACAGACAGACAGACATGGCTCAATCGACTCGGCTTGTGATCCTGAGCAAGAATATATACACTTTATGGGGTCTGCCACGCCTCCTTCTGCCTGTTACATACATTTCCACAAAGTTAGTATACCCTTTTTTGACCATTTTCAATGGTCGAAGGGTATAAAAAGTAAACAAAATAAATGAAAATTCGCACCCGCCTCAACCGAGAGTTGAACACACGCACTCTCTCTTCCTCACAGTCTTTTGAATTTGCCGTCCGCCACTCTAACCACTCGGCCATTGCTTTACTGCTTGGACAATCGACAAAGCTGCATTGTGAACCAATTATGTTACCATACAATGCAAATGAAAAGTTTAAAATGCTGTGTGTCTGACGCTAGATTTGAACTTCGATATGCTTGCGTAAATTAGGTCTGCTTAAGTATACAAGTATATGTTCGAAATGAGTTTAATTCGTATCATATCTCACTTCTTTTAAGTCCGATTTTAATGAAATTTTCACATAACACCCGTGCACCGTGGGAAAAAAATCGATTATTTTGGCATTTTTACAATTTTAAAGTTGTTGCAAATTAAAAAAAAAAAAATTTTATAAATTAAACGACATTTTAAGCTACTCAAAAAAAATTTTTTTATATTTTTACCGCCTTCAGCAACAGAGTTATTTTCGATAAAAGTTGATTAAATCGATGTAAGTTTTTACTGTAAACTAGTGTTTGAAAATCTCGTATTATTTTGAATGCGATTTTCTGACAAGCGGTAGCAAAAAAAAATGTATTACAAAATGCAAAATAACAATCAAGGTCAGTATTGTAAATTATTAACATAAAGTCCGTGGTAAATGTGCTTTATTGTCCAATAGTGCTATGTGTTGTTGATGTGTTTGTAGACATTAACTAAGTAAAGTATTTGTGAATTGAAGTGGCTGGAACTTTAGTTGAGTCGAATTGAGACAAAAGTTAAAAATGAGGAGTTGTTAATTAAAATAATGTTAATCGCTATACATCCTTTTTTTTTGCTCATTTTTGCTCCTTTTTCCGAAAAACAACATGTTGCAGCTATGCACAAATTTTCTCATTCAATGTTGTTCGAATTTTGGAGAAACAACAATCGGGGAAGAAAGGCTCTTGACAATTTTATTTTTGGAAACATAAATAGAAAGCGTGAAACAAAATGTATAACCAAGATACACGATCGCACTCGCGAAAATGTAGCAGACTGGACACTATGACCGACGTATTCAACAGGTCAATGGATTCTTTTGATCCTTTGCTGTCCACTCTAAACTTAAATAAAAGAAAAAAAATAAAACTAATCTGCCAAATGAAGTCATAGCGCTTTTGGAAGCTCCAGATATCGCCACTTCAAATTCATTTATTGTTGATAATAATGCAGAAGACGAAGATTATGACATGGAAATTTTTGGATTAGGGACCATAGAACTGGATAAAAAAACTATTGACGATTTAACATTATAATAAGTAAATTAATATATATACATAAAACGAACATACATGTAATTAACATTTTTATTACAGATATTTCAGGTGCTGATGACAGAAAAATCTTTAAAAACACTTTTTTTTTTTTAAATTATAAACTCACACTGAATAACTTATATATAACTAAAGTTTTTATTTTATCTTCGTAATTATAAAGGAGATATATATAACAAAAAAAAACCGAAATTCAGACTTATTGTTAGTAATACACCAAAAAAATTCAGAGTTTCTAGCTTTAAAGGTAGAGTTGATGCCGCAAAAACGAGTTTTTTCCCACTGTGCCGTGGCAAGGTATTTGTCATGTAAGATATACAACTCTGCTTGTTGAGTTAAAAATGTAGTTTTTAAATAGTTGTTACTGATTTACAGAGGCGGGAAGGGGCGTGTCCAAATTTTAAAAAAATTTTGAGACACTGCAATATATACGTATATTGTCACTAAATTTGATGACTCTAGCTCTTATAGTTTCTGAGATCCAGGTGTTCATACAGACAGACAGACGGACAGACGTACAGACAGACATGGCTCAATCGACTCGGCTACTGATACTGATTTAGAATATTTATAGTTTTTGGGGTCGGAGATGCCTCCTTCTGCCTGTTTTTTTTCCGTTTCGACAAACACAATAGACCACGAATTTTCCGTTTCGACAAACACAATAGACCACGAATTTTTTTAAAATCCATAGCCTAAATACTGTACCTCTAAGTATAAAAGGCTAAGTTCCCTATATCTTCAACATGAACTACAGTTTGCTCAGAAGACTCTTAGAGATTTACTTCTAGTGTGTGTTTGGATATCCAAAATATGAGATATATTACATATATTATATTACATATTTTCTGAGTATCTCCAGTATTATTAGCTGATATCTCTAATCTCTCATTGTACAATGTTGCAATTGTTTCTCTGCTCTCAACTTGAAGTGTTTCTGTAGGTCAGCGAAATCTGAGCAGCTACCCCTCCACCTGTTTCCCCTATCAGAATCACATTATGCTTAAAAGCTTGCAAGACACTCGGGCCGAGTAAAAAAGTTAAAAGCAAGTAAAATAGACACCTGGGACACCTGGAATGGTGTCGACTCTCGCCTCAAAGTGGGCGGTTGCAGTTGCAAAGGAAAGGAAGGAAGGAAGGAAGCGGGGAGCCGTATGCAGGGGCTGTACTCGGAGTGGCTCCGCCAGTGGATATGCTGGCTGAGTAAGTGCAGCTCAGCTCAGCCTGGCTTGGCTCGACAGTGCCACAAAATTTATTGACTTTGTCGTGCTCGACGTCCTTGAATGCCCTCGTACAGTTTCCACAAAGGCAGCAGTCTGTGTGTGTGTGTGTTCTACGAGCCTGCTCTGCCATCTTGTCTTAATAATTTGGCGTCTTTGCTAAATTAAAACTAAAGTCCTGCCACATATATCTGCAGCAGGAAGGCAACCTGACAAGCAGCAACAGCATCAGTTTCTCTACCTTAACCAACTGCAACAGCGACTCCAAGTTGATTTTACTGCACTGGAGTCCAGCTAGAAGGACGATGCTTGGAGCTGGGGCTATTTGCTGCTCTTGTGGTTGAGCAGGAGCAGAAGCATGTATCACCTTAGCCGGCGTTTACAACTTGGCCGGGACTCGGGCATTTATGTTGTTGTTTATGAGGACGTGTAATCACTGGCCAAACGACCTGCTCCATGGGCCACTTCATTGCCAACTGCCGGACGAGTCGCGTCTGCCGTTGGCCCCAGCACAGTTGCACGGACCCATGTAGTGTGTGTGGCATGCTACACGTAGAGAATTCACAATGCGATGAAATATCTCAGAGTCTGTTTAGAAAATTCCCTTTTAAGGAGTTTGTGTTTCTCTTGTATTAAGAGTCGATACAGATTTGGAGCTTGCTTATTTATTATTTATTGCAATCATCTCTTCATCTTTATCTATATATTTCATTATATGATAATTATGTATGCAAATAGTGCTCATATAGGTCGTTTAGGTCAAAAATAGTTTTAATTGTTTGAGTAATCTACAATATAAAAGCTTAACATACAGGAATATGTATGATTAGGCAACTTTAACTATATAATAATTACAAGCTATATATGAATATATGTATATGTATGTATGTAGAAAAAGACCTGCATATGTATACATATTGTATATAGGAACATATGAAGGAATCTGATAGAATTTGTGTCTCTATATTTTGTAATAGCTTAGATCTGTGTATTCACGCAAACAGATGGACATGGGTCAATCGTCTCGGCTAGTGATCCTGATCAAGAATATATATACCTTGTGGAGTCTCATTCTAATTATGTTGATCTGGAAATGGAAAAGATTACTGTGTATACAACTTAATCTTTTAATAGATGCGTTGTTTTTCTCAGTGTAACTGAGTTAAAGCTTCGCTTGTCCAGCTCGCTGTAGCTCTCCCTCCCTCGCTGTCCCTGTACCGGAGTATTCCGTCTGGTCGCTCGCTTCATTTATTGTTTCATGGCATGTGATGTGTAGTTGTTGGCACGGATGACGGCGATGACGATGACGATGGACGATGGACACTTCAACCTGGACGACTTTGTTGTTGCCTCCTCAATATGCATTATTGTAATTGCAATGCTTTTCCTTGATTTTGGCATCCTCTATCCTGTTGTTGTTGTAGCTGAAGTGTCCTCGTTGATGATCCGAGAGTGCTGATGGATGCTGATGCTGATGCATCAAGTGCTTTAGTGTTAAATCATGAGAGCCAGAGCTATGCGACGGCCATGTGTGCGTGCGACAGGTGCCAACGTGTGTGTGCCAGTATGCGTATGCAACTGTGTGTGTGTGTGCGAGAATGTGTTTGATTTGAATTGAGTTTGCAAACAACAAGTCTCTGGCAGAGAACTCTTTATCGGACATGCCACAATCAGATGAGGTTGGTTCTCAAATATTTTTGCTTTACAATGGAATTTTTCAAATCGAATTTGCTTACCAACCATACACATATGTACTATGCAAACTACAATATACATATGTAAATATGTATGATTTATGTCTAGCTATTAGTTAAGCGCTTGAGCTGCTACTCTGACACGCTTCATATAACATAAAAATGTCAATTAAAGAAAGCACTGGAAGAAATCGAATTGTTCCCAAGTTGGAGGAATTGATAAATTGACTTGAAAACTTTACATTGGAACAGTTATATGTATATGTATCAGTTCTATATGTACAAGTATATACCATAGATCAGTGGAAACAAAATACATGGCTCAGGTATCTTATCATTATGACATCTTATCATATGTACATTAAATTAATCTTATTTAAGAGTTTAAAGTAAAGCGCGTTTAAATAAGAAAAACCAGTAAGAAAAGCAACAGTCGCGCAACACGCGACAGTGTGATACCCTTCGACCTAGTATGTTCCCGTGTAGTTTAATTAATTAAGATATTCATAAAAGAAGTTGTGAATCTTCAGCAATTGGAGTTATTATAGCTGTCAATAAATACATAAACAAAGTTATTCAACTCTGAACCATCATATATAGTATAACTAGTAAAGGAACAATAGGGAGAAATAATAACCTATAAGAGTATATGACCTACGTCATAGTTAAGGTAGCTTTTCTTTCTGGTTTTTCAATTTCCTTTAGGTTTGACAAGTTACACAAGTTTGCATAGAATCGCAAACAGTGCTTGCTGTAATTAAATGAACTGAAAAGCTATTGGGCAAATCAAATTGATGTAATCAAAAGTACGGACAGTTTGTGGGGTAGGGATACTTTATAGGTTGGACGGGGGCAAAGTTAGAGTTAAAGCTTTACTTTGTAGAGTGGAGTGGAGACCTTTACTGTGAGAAGTAGTTACAAACAACTGTCGAGCAGACAAACGGTCTATGGGCCGTAAGGCAGGATATGCACATCTGCACAGAACCGACAGGTGGACAGAGGGACAGAGAGAAGAGAGAGAGAGGGGGAGAGAGAGAGCCGGCAAAGGGACCTACGAGTACATACCGAGTACATGTGAATGGCCGCATTCCTGTGAATTTTTGTGAATTGAAATTTTTGAAATTTCCCGTCAGTCTGCAAGCGGCCAGACACGTCGGAATGCCGTTAATTGTTGTTGCCGGCAACAGACGACATACGACAAACGACAGACGACATTGCCAGACCAAAAGTACGGCAAGTTGAGTGCGAGAGAGAGAGACGGAGAGGGGTCCACGTCCTTTACAGTGCCCCAAACTGACCATTCAGGCAACATACGTGTATAACCACTAAGCAATGAACACATAGAGACCTCAAACAGCAGTTAAAGTTGCTGCCATTGGTTTTACGATCCAGCTGCCCCAGAGCTCAAATCATTGAGAGTAAAGACTTCGGCTGAACGCTCGGCTGGGGCAGCTGGCTGGTCGGCTGGGGCGCTTGCGTGTTCGGCTCTCAGTACAAACAGCGCATAGCATCAAAACTGCTTCAGTCGCACAACGGCAGCGGAACGATAAGCATGCGCGTACTTCATGCGTTGTGCGATCGTTTCCATGTGTGCGTGTATGCATGCACGGCCCGCATATGAATGTATGCGTTGCTTGTGAAGTTTGACAACAGGCAAATGCTTCTGCCACCGGACCTTAACCCTTGACCCTTGGGCCTTGGCGCTTGGCTCTCGGCCATTGGGCCCTGGCTCTTTCAAAAGTTTTAACATTTTCGCCGCAACATAACCATTTTTGCCCACTGTGCCTGTCTCTAGGCTCGCGACGCCGAAACACAAAATTGACTTCAGGCTGCCAGCGCGGTGGCAGAAGCATTTGCCTGTTGTCAAACCGTGCATGCATACACGCACACATAGAAACGATCGCACCGCGCAAAGAAGTACGCGCATGCTTATCATTCCGCTGTCTTTGTAACAAAACATAAAGTTTTATTCAAAACATAAAGAAATTCTGTTCTGATAAGTTCGCATACAATATCAACATGAATGCAAGAGGTTCCTGCATCTTATTAAACTTATAAGTTACTTAAGCAAAGTATGAATTGTTTAATATATATTACTCACTGTATTCATCCTTACTGTATACGAGTATATCCTTAACGAAGTAAGTACAAGAGTTTAGCATCTGTAAATTGTGTTATAAGAAGTATGTAGAGTATATTGTATATAACTTAAACATTTAACGTGGTATCCAAAAGTCGAGCAGGCGAAGTTGAGCACCCAATGATTGATTTATACAAACTATGAATAGTATATTTTATATTACTTACTCTATACATATCGCGAAACACTTTACGAGGCATGCAAGCGCGAGCAACTTCACCTGCATCTATTAATTGTGTTAGACAAAGTATGTAGAGTATATTGTTTATAACTTACTGTACATATCCCGCTAAAACACTTTACAAGGTATACAAGAGTCGAGCAACTTCACCTGCATCTGTAAATAGATTTATTTTGCATTAACATTTAGAAAACCTCTTAGCCAAACACAGCGCGTATTTAACAGTTTGTGTTGAATTGCGCGCTGTTAGCCTAGGTTGGGCCCACTGCAGCTGTTAATTAACAGTGCACTGTTAGCACAAACAACTGTTGAGCAAGCTTGAGAGCGACGGCGCTGCGCGTTCTCTCACTCTCTCTCTCTCTCTATGTTTTCGTCTCTCGTTCGTTCATACGGTTTGTGTGCAAAAAAAAGGAGAAAAAAAACAACTCACAGTTGTACAACGACAACAAAAGCATAGAACGCAACTTACAACAACAACACAAGAGGAACGCGCGTGACAGCTGCGGCGCCGACAGCGGCAGTGGCGGCGACCGTCGTCATGTTGTACTCTCTTTCTTATTGGGAAAGAGCAGTTTTTCACCAACCGTCAAGTTGTGTCCGTGTCGCGGTCGCGTCGTCGTTGTCGTCGTCGTCGTCGTTCCACTGTGCCACTGTTTGTTGTTGTCATCCGTTAGTGACTTTATGTTAAATTATTAAATTATTGTTATTAATGCCATATTAAATTACGGCAACCAACAATGGCCTGCAAACTTCTTTTGTGTGTTTTGTTTTTTGTTTTTTGTGCGTGGTGCCTTGTGAAATTGAATCGCGCATGGAATTAACAGCGCGCGTCGACAGTCAACAGCAACAACAACGATAACAACAACAAGTGCAGCGCAGTGGCAGGGCGCAGCAGCAGCGACAGTAGCAGAGGGCAGCAGCTGCAGCCGCAACAATAACAGCACCAGCACCAACAACAACAGCAACAAGAGGAACAACATCAACAACAACAACAGTTACAGATGAAGCGACTTCGACAGCTGTTTGCCAGTTGTGACAAGGCGAATTTCAAATTAAGTCAGAGGAGAGTTTGTAACAAAAGCTTTTAATGTGAAAAGACAGCAACGAAACGTGCATAAAACAAAACAAAAAACTTTACCGTTTTTTGTTTTTTTTTTTTTTTTTGGCGTGTTTGTCTGACGTGCGGGGAGAGGAAAGAGAGAGAAAAAGAGACGCCACCCGACTGCGAACAGCGCAATAAAAACAACAACAGCAACATCAATAATAACAGAAACATCAACAACAACATCAGCAACAACAACATCAACAACACCAACAGTAGCAAAAGTGTTTTTTCAAGTTTTTTTTTTTGTTGTTGTTTTTCTTTGCCTGCGCAGTTTGGCGCTCTCACGTGTTTGCTGCGCCGACTGCGACGCCGGCCGCGACGCGTTTGCCATTTGATAAATGCAAAGAAATTCCCATGCGGCCGTTTAGTACGTCTTCTACAGTTTATTTCGTGTACCGCCTACTGTTACAGTGCCTTGCAGCCGCAGTCTCAGTCGCAGTCGCAGCTACTGCTACAGTTACTGTTACGAGTACAGCAACAGCAACTCCTGCTGATGCGACCATGTAGCAGCAGCAACAGCTTTAGTGTGCCATCCGTTTACTTGGCCTCTGCCGTCACCGTCGTCGTCGTTTGCTGTGATAAGCTCAGCTGCAGAATTGGAGGCTGCAAAGAAAGAGGAGAGGTGAGTAAGCTGAGCAGCTGGGTTAACGGTTCTTGATCGTTAGCATGAATTACAAACGTATATTTAATAATTTTTATTATTTTTAAATTTGTTTTTGTGTTTGTGGCTGCATATTAATACAAAATACTTTAATAATATAGAAAAAAAAAACATGAAGAACATTTTAATATTCTTAATAAATAATAATCTTTAATTGTTTTAGCATTATTCGTTTTGTAAAGAATTAGTTGACACACTGTAACTACCTTACCAATTTTGGATAATTAGACAGATACTCAGTATGTATTTTTTATATATACTAATATATATATAATCAGGATTGGAAGAGATCTAGGACTACAGACTAGCAAGTAACTTATAGTAAGCTGAAATGGGCCATTAGCACCTTCAACTCTTCAAGTTTCCGGTCTATATAGTATATGTATGTATATCTATATATAATATATCGATATAGTATTTGTATGTTTATATATGTATATAGTATATATCGATATGGTAGATATCTATATATAATATATCGTAATAAAATACTACAATATTACTCTCAGTCTTAAAGCTATCTTAGCGATACACATGTTTATATTTCTTAATGCAGATCGGAACGATATATATCGTATAGTTAGAATAGCTCATAAAATAATACATATTTTTGTGTTTGTCGTACATTTCGTTTGAAATTAATCGCTTAGGGGACACTGTGCACAACATAATCAATGACACAGGCAGCTATTCAAACTTAACCTTACTTTTCAATAACATAAATCGGTTAGAAATATAGATCTGCATAAGAAAGTTGTCTAGCAATTAAAGATTATATATATAGTATTATTCGATTCTGCTCCATATATATCAGTTTATAGTTTAAGAACGACCGGAGGAGATAGGCATCTGCAAGGGTTGAAAATCTTCAGTATGCCAAAGATAGTTCTTCAATGTAATTGATGGAGAATTCTTTTATTAATCTTACACAAAGCATTGTGTCCGGCGAGTTGTGGGAGTCACTGTTTAAGTGCTTTCAACAGAGTTGGGGGATACAAGTAAAATCTTTATATTTTCAATCACATTAAAGTTGTAGCTGACTTTAGCGTGCGCAACGGTTAAAAGTGATTTAGTCATGGAAACGTTGTGCGTAAGTAGACTGTAGTCCGTAGAAGTCGCAACAAAAGTGGATTACTTTCTCGGGAGGAGCTTGAGAGGTTCAATTGGATGGCGCAATTTCTTACAGTGCCTTTCAGCGGAACAGCTGCTATTTGTCCTGCTTGCAATTCGCAATATCCTCTCATCGCTCTCAGCCATGACTCCCTCGCACACAGCCCTTACCTGCCTCGCCCCACCCCCCACACAACCCACGAGACTGTGGCGCACTGTGCACAGTGCCATCAATAAGTATGTCAACCGAGTCAACAGCATTAGCACAGTAGATGGACACGGACAGGAGTCAAAGGGAGACTGGGGAGGCAGACGGAGAGAGAGTGAGAGAGAGACGGAGACAGAAACAGTGAGAGAGAGAGAGAGAGAGAGAAGTAGAAGAATTTGCAGCATTTGTCGTCGATGTCGTCGCTCATTTGGCCGAAAACCGAAAGAAAGTTGCAGAAGACAGAAAACAAAAAGCAAAAAAAAAGAACAGAGTGAAAAAGGAAAATAGAAAAGTACACTAAAACGAAAGACAAATCAAGAGAAAAGGCATGCAAGGCAGGGCGGTGCGGGGCGGGGCCGGGCGGGACGAGACAAATATTCTGGGGCCCAACATAGCGCAATATAGCAAACAATTCCATTGATTTTTCTTGTGGGAATACCGAATGTGTGTACATACTTATGTATGTGAGTAGTTAGACCTCCTCCACACACACACACACACACAAACACAGTCAAAGACGGGCATAGAAAATAGACATAGACATAGGCAGACCGAGTAGCAGCCCCGCCCCCCAATTGCCTTACCCCCCATCTTGCCCCATCTGCAGTAGGCGCACCCTTTGCGGCTCCTGGCTCGCGTCGTTGAACTTTTTGCAACATACTTCTTGGGTCTAGTGGGTAGACTACACTGAGAAAAACAGCGAGTTGTCTATAAAATCAATGCTAAAGACAGATAGAGGGAGATATTCTATTAAAAATCTCATAAATTAGTTGCAATAATACTGTCATATATCATACACTAGATATAATCGAAGACATATGCCACCACTATCAATATTCAATGAAATATAGTATGATTCCTATCACTAAAGAGAAGGATATACAAATAGTAAAAATATTTTTATATGCATACTCTTTAACTTTTTACAACTTTTTTCAACATTTTTGTTCGCACAGTGTAGTTGTTTTTAGCTTTTACTACCCACAGAGTTGCCTCTGCCCCTGCCCCTGCCTCTGATCTTGGTTGGCAAACGGAATTTATGTTAATTTGGTGCTACATTCTTGCTACCATATCCTTTGTCTTATTTGCTTAGCTATGACTTTGTTTTGCTTTCGACTCTATTTTGGGGTAGGTTACGTTTTACGGCTAACCAGCACACAATACTATACAATATCGTATAGTGGCTTACGTATTATGCAAACATATGTATGCATCTACATGCCTACATACCTATGTATATCATATACAAACTTCTAGATTAGATGGTATAGCTGGCGATTGTCCCAAGTTCTTCATTGAGATATTTATTTTTATTCAAAATACTTCTCGAATGATTCGCATATTTAACATATCTATTTTCTGAAATGTTATGTGTAAATATTTACGGTTTCATATTGACAGCGCATTCTGGAGTTTGCTTTTCACTGACTATGGGCAGTTTGGTCAGTCAGATACAGGAAAAGAGGGAGAGAGAGACAGAGAAAGAGAAAGAGAGAAAGAGAGAGCTGACAGCAGAGTAAACAAATCTCTTTACCTGTCAATGTTGCCGTCAAATCGATTGAGTGCAGTGATTCTTTATTCCGTTACATTGGCAAGTTAACACCTCGAAATCCGTTGACCTGTTTTCAGTTCAGACCTTTGACCTTTTCTGTTTGCTTCGTTTTCAGTTTCTATTCAATGCACTGCTTTCTCTGCTTCCATTTAGGTCCCTAGAGCGCTTTCGTCGCATTTCCCAAGCTTTACTTATTACGAAACGAAATTTATCTGCTTTAATTGATATTTCCTTTCTTTCTAACACATTGCTGTAATTTAGGTCAAGTTGATTAAGTCGAAAGTTGATAGTTATTAAACACTATCGTATGAATTAACTTCTTAGTTCCTGATTATTTGTGAGCTTACTGATATTAATAAACCATCATCTAGTATCAATTAGAGAAGCTTGTAAACAATTATTATTACTAGTTGTTTTCTATGTCCAACAGGATTAACTTATCCAATTCAATAGAAATTCTATTCTACATCCTGTTAACTTTTTCTGTCTTGAATTACAGACAGTAAAATACTATTCTACCAATTTTGAAAGACCTTTTTTCAGTGGCAGAATGTTGCCTGTTGAAAGATTAATATACAAGAACAAACATGGAACAAAGACCTCGACGTTTAACGTACCGAATGAGAGACAGACAGTCGTAGATCAGCTCCGCTACTAATACTGCATAAGAATATATATCTATGTGCCAGATATATACCTTGTACACAAACCTATAATACTCTTCTACGCTATGAATAGCGGATATACTCATTTGCGAATTACAATGGAGCAGGAATGATTAAATGGATAGGGAAAACGAGAATGAAAAGGTTCGAAATATAGATTTCCCAAACATTTTTGTGGATTGTGCTGATATAAAAACGAGAGAAAGTTGTATATGCTGAAAACATACTATATTTTAAAGCTTCAGTGATTTTTATAGGCAAGGTGCCCCCGAGAAGTTTTGCATAGCGGCCCCCGAGACTGTACCTATGGTCCAGGGATTTATTTTGATCATCAAAAGTAACTCAAAATGAAGCTAGTTTAAACAGTTAATAATGCAGCTATGTGCGCTGGGTGTGTGTGTGTGTGTGGGTTATGTTTCAGATTGCATCCGGGCTTACTCTGCATTTGATTCGAGTGCTTTTGCGGCGGTGCGTTTGTGGCATCAGCTGGCGGTGCAAAATGCAGGTCTCAAATAGCAATTCCATGAACTGTGCACGCACACAACATAAACATAACTTGACCCCAAAATACACACATATACAAGCGCACGCAGAGACATATATATATATATATATGCAGACATTGTGTGTGTTTTGGGCGAACCATCAACATATGGCCAAACAAGCCGGCCAAGAAAAACAGCAGGCAGTAAAAGAAAAAATAAGGCGAAAAATGGAAGATAAAAGAAAACTAGTAAGCAAAGTCGGAAGTGCTCAACGGGCAGATACCCTGTTATAGTGTATGATAGGTATACTGAGCCACACTTCAAAGGGCTGTGGTTGGAGTAAGGTAGTTTGATTTGAACTAGTTAATTGAATAATTTCTGCATTCATGGAAAAAGGAACTAGGGTTTGAACTAGTTAGTTGAATAACTTCTGTATTTTCGGGAAATGGTAACTTGATTTGAACTAGTTTCTTGTATACAATATATTACAAATACTGAATAATATTTGCGGAAATGGAACTGTTTTTTTTTTAATGAATTACTTGAATAACTTCTGTATTTATGGAAAAAGGAACTCAGTATTGAACTAGTTACAAGAACATCTTTTGTATTAATATAAAAGGAACTCGGGTTTGAACTAGTTACTTGAATAACTTCTGTATTTCCGGGAAATGGTATTTTGATTTGAACTAGTTACTTAAATACAATATACTACAAATACTGAATAATCTTTGTGGAAATGGAACTTTTTTTTTTTTAATTAATTACTTGAATAACTTCTGTATTTATCATGCGATTTTGAAGCATGTTTGGAACTAGTTTGATAGCATAATAAAACATATATGTATCTTTTGAAATGTAGCTTCCCTTTCTAATTTACAACGCACTCAATGCGTAAAGAATGCACATTGATACATCATGTGTTACAGGGTATATAAATTGTGTAGGAAACTTTAATAAAAACATGTCAAGAGCACTTTTCGCTGAAGTAACTGCAGCAGCAGCAGCAGCAGCAGCAGCAGCAAAAACTGAAGACGCCCACGGCAGACGCGTCTTGTCTGCGGATGCAGTGACTCCCCCACTAAAGATGTGAGTGGAGGCGAGACGAGGTTGAGTTTTTGGTTCGCTGGCTGCTGTTGCTGTTGTTGTTGTTGTTGTTTTGGACTTGACCAAGTTTATTGCCTGCCATATGCAATTGCCATAGATTATTTTGGTTCTGGCGACGTCGACATGCCAAAGGCGTCAACGAATCTTGTGCAGAGATTTGACACCCACTGCAATCAGGCCAAAAATAGCTTGGCGCGAATAACTTGACAGGGGCGGAGCAGCAGCAGCTGAGGATGGGTGGGTTAACAACCCACCCCCCCACCACTCACGCCCAGCAGCGAGCTAGCTACATAGCTGGCTACGTGATGTTGCCTAACTTGGCCAATTTTGGACACGAGCCGCCACTTGAAGACACCGCTCGGCATGCGTGCACTGCCTTGGCAAGTGGCTGGCAAAGTGGGCCAAAGTGGACGAGCAGAGTGGAAGAACAGCCCAGCACAGCCAGCAAATGGAGCAAGTGGCTCCACAGCGATGCAATGCGAAGCAGCTCTATCCAAATTTAGTTGCATTTTAGTGTCAAGTGCGGGCGAGTTCACTCACAGAAGGACCGAAGGTAATTGGGCTAACTAAATGCAAACGATTTGGGTCTGTTCCACCTGCCGCAGTCTGTCGAAAGTGGAACTAGTTCGCCCATGTGCAACCAATTAGCTGGGTAGCAGTTAAAAGTTCTTTTAAGCATATGCAGAGATTCTACTTATTCAAGGTTCTTTTGTGAACTAGTTCATTTCACAAGCTTTGTGTATCACATCTGTATTTGCAGTGGAAAATTCACTTTGCATTCAAAACCATTTGTGGTTCATTTAATAAAATGAACAAGTTCCCCTTGTGGTTCATTTGCGAACTAGTTAAGCACTAGCACTAATTCGTAGCACCTTTCAAATAAGCGCTGCGTACCTTATATTTGATCATAAACCATTTGTATCTCAATAAATAAATAAAACAAGTTCCACTTGTGGTTCATTTTTGAACTAGTTCATGGGTTAAATAGGTTAGCACCTTTAAAATAAGCGCTGCGTATCTTATATTTCATAATGAACCATTTGTGATTCAATGAATAAGTAAAACAAGTTCCACTTTTGGTTCATTTGTGAACTAGTTCACGGGTTAAATGGGTTAGCACCTTTCAAACAAGCGCTGCGTATCTTATATTTCATAATCAACCATTTGTGATTCAATAAATAAATAAAAGAAGTTCCACTTGTGGTTCATTTGTGAACTAGTTCTGCTTCTTTCGAATATTTGCTGAAATAATCAGTTTTATCCATTCACCTGCTTCAATAGTTCTGCTGATGGTTCATTTGCGAACCGATTTCGATTACAATTCTGATTCCGATTCATTGTGCCTTATGTATTTATGAGACTCCTGGCAGCACTTGCCACTCACTGAGTGCGTTCGAATGAGCGATTCAAATTCATTTCCATTCACTTAGCACTCATTGGGCTCATCGTGCTCATTGGCCATCGACTAAACGAAGCGGTTTGTTAACTGCCCAACGAGTCCTTGGAGCGTGTAACTGCGATTGCTTCATGCGAATTGCTACCTTACATTACTGCCTCGATTGAGAGCGAATACGACACTGAGGGAAGGGGATGGGGGGAGGGCCAGGTCTTGTACATTTAATTAATTATTTATACAAGAAAAGGTAAACGTGCCGTCGTCCTGTGCCGAAACACGCAAGAAACAACCAAAGCTACACTCGAATTTTGCTGCCACACACAGACACACACAGAGCACAGTGCTCGATGTGGCTAGTTGTGCAGGTGAAAGAGGAGAGTGGGGACGGGACAGGAGGAGGGGGTTTGGTTGTAGGGTCGTGCCGCTAACCGTAGCCGTGGCAAACATTTTACGGATACATCGTTCGCTGTCGACGTCATTTTTTGCATAATTGATTAAATGATTCGCTATGTAACGAGCAACAGCGTTCAAATTGTTTGCTACACTAGCTGCCTTGCCACATGCCACATGCCGTATGCCGGGGAATTCCCCTATGCCGCCTACCTCGTTGCGCCCACAAGCTTGTCCACGTGCAGCAGCCCTAAAATGGGAATTTACGATAGGGAAAGAATCGAGCACAAAACCTACCCAAGTCCACTTACCTGTCTCTGTCTCTGTCTCTGTCTCTGACTGTCTGACTGTGTGTGTGTGTCTATATGTGTGTGTGTTTATGTGTGTGAGTGTGTGTGTAAGTTGCATGTTAGTTATGGCGTCTGGCAAGTGTTGTGATTATTGGCTAAATGAAAAATGCAAAGAACGACGTAAAAAGGCAATTGGCAAATTCATGTTGTACTTTTGATGGCGTCCAAAATGTCTGTCCCTCTGTCCCCCTTCCCAATGAAAGTGTTTGCCCTTGACATTGCAGTCGAGTCAAACGAGTAAATGAATATATATATGTACTATATATATATATCTATATCTAGATACATACATATATAACGTATCTATAGCGTAGACACACGTTTGACTTGTGCAAACAGCAAGTTGATTGCATACTTCAGGGCGTATTTCATTGCGCCCCAATGGGATTAACCCGATTCTCCCTCGATGAACATGATTACAACCTACTGCAAAGGTCGTTTCGAAATCAATAAAAGTCAACTAATTAGCTACAAAAACAAATCGATCAAGCCGAAAAAAAAAGTCACAAAGGGAAACTGACAATTTTCTATCGTAGTTAAAGCACCTAAGTTGTGAATAAAGTTAGACAGTAATTGACGTGGACTTTTGCTACTTCATATTAAAGTGGGACAACTAAATCTTTTGATTTCATAGGAACAATAAGTTTTCTGTCAAATAATGAGTATAAGAAAGATCGGAGCAGATAAGAACCTGCAAAGGGTAATGGTAGTTTTTTCTTTAGTTTCAGGTAGTCGAGCTTATAATACCTAATGGTCAGTAAACAGGCAGATCAAAATACTTTAAACTTGATTACAGGGTATTTGTAGCATGCATTCTAGTCTTGTATCTCAATGAAATATATAAGAAATGCTTTAAAATTGAGGCATACCTTTTTCATTTGTCTATAGAATTTAATATTTATTTGTATTTCATTTATCAAAAATTACTTTTTGTTTATATTTGAACTCGACAAGTGTGTGTGTGTGTGTTATTGGCTGTGTGTGTGTGTGTGTCGCGTGTGTTGTTGGCCCTGTTAGCAGCATGAACTTTGAACTTTTTGTCTTGCATTGGGGCAAGTCCCTTTGGCTTCACTCTGCCTAATGCGGGCCTAAAGCAAACTCACACGAACCGTGTGGCAAATAGCAAGCACTCTAAGGCCGTGGCCCCATCCTCTCACACACAGACACCTACAGTATATACTTGTTGTATGCTAATGGCTCAAGGGTGTGTGTGTATGTGTGTGTGTGCGTGTGTGTGTGTGTGTCAAGTGTATATCCTTTTGCCAAAGCGAGTGCATATTTCTTGTCAACGCTGACATTTCCTGCACTTCGGCCTTGTTTTCCTTTTTTTCTGCTCACCCCTCCCCTCCTCTCTCTTCACCACCCCTTACCGCACTCCCCTTTAACCCTCTTTGCTTGCTCTTGTCACCATAGTGGCAGCGTCTTGTGGCGTCGCCTTCGTTCTTGTTGTTCTTCGTCTGTGTTGCGGTGTTGTCATTTTCCGTTTAATGAGCATTTCCCTTTTGGCTTTTCCCACTTCCTCGCTCCTTTCCCCCCCCTACCCTTCTCCCTCTCTCTCGCTCTCTCTTGCTTGACAAAAGCCAGAAATTATGATTGCTCCAGATATTTTCTGAGTGAGAGAATCACGGCTCCGTTTACATCTCTTGTTGGGGAAACATCCAAAGGGAACTCAGTCATGCTGATGATCTTTGTAGACAGAGTGTGACAAAAAGACCTAAACATACCATATATGTATGTATATATACAGATACACAAACAGAGATATGTTTATGTATGTGTTGCAATGCATACTTGCAGGCGGTGCCTCTAAAATCTCTACATTCACTAAAGTTGTTTTTTAAATATCTTCTATGTTAAAGATTCCTTTGCAATCAAATTTTCAGAGTTAGTTAAGATGTCGATAGTTGATGTGTGCATACACAAAATATTGTTGTATTTATTATTTATTATATTTGTATTTGTTATTTATTTTTTTATATATTTGAGTTTTCTTATTCCAAATCTTATTTAAAGTTCCCATTTAAACATATTGTTCTTTATGATTTCAACTTTTTAGTTTATAGGCTATATGTGTATTCTATGTATATATCTTCAGTTATACTTGTATTTACATTATGAACCACAGATACAGCAAGATACTTGGCGCAACTTTTCCTCTTTCTTTCTGCTCTCTATTGAATAGTGAGCCACCCTGCCAACATATCAAGGTCAGGGTCGCTGTATCTGTCATCTAAGTTTATGTATGCGGATTTACCCTCCCACCCCCCATCTTCCCCTACAACCAGCACTCTCCTTTCCTTAGCGCGTGCCAAAGAATCGAATTGACGATGTCGACTGCTGGCGTTGTGCGCCTCGCGTCAGCAAAGTGTTTCAAAAGTTTTGTTTAATCGATGGCGTCAATTGCGATCCACTTGAGCCGCTGAGACTTGTGGATAAATATAAAATGATATACGTGTCTGTATATATAATGATGTTATTCGAATATGTATTGTATATGTCTAGAGCTTTAAGTTGTTGTTGTTCTTGTTTTAGATAAACAATTTGTATAATTGCAAAGAAAACAATCTAAAAATATTTGTAGCTATACTACATGCATTTGTATGAGATGATATATAGTAGTACTATATTGTAAAACATGTTTCCATAGAGTCATCTGCAAGTAATACTTTAGAGTACTGTGCTGTTCACATTTTTGAGGTGTACTCATTACTCACAACACTGTCAGTCACATAATTGTGAAGGGATTGCTGTGCTTGACACCCTTTTCGAAATGAGTACACCAAACAATTAATGGTTACTCTATAAATTACCATAAAATGATGAATCAATGAAGGGCAAAGTACAAAATGAAAGGAAAGGAATTTCTTTCTACTTATTTTAGCAGTCGTTGGTGAACTAAGTAACATAAAGAGTGGCTCTCTCTCTGTACCGTACTGTATCTGTACACTGAAATACTATCTACATACGTATGTATGTATACTTCAAATATATAATACTCACTATCAAGTAAATGACTTTCACCCATTGCGAGTGAGTACTCATTTCATAATAATTTATAGTCGACTTACAGTATTCTATAATATTATATGTTGAATACTTTTCTTTGTACATTTACAATGCATATAATTGTATATGTGCTATTTAATTAAATACTTATAATTGTTTATGATGTTCCTTTCTTGTGAATGCATATAAATATTCAAATAAATATATAATTTGTCATCGTGTCACGCACGACACGCACTCATCGCTGTCGGTCTTCAGGCTGGCATTGATTATTCATGAGGACACAGCTAAGAAATTGCTAACCCATTTTTTTTATAAATACATTATAATTATGTTGTGTAATTTACGCTAAACGTTTAAGAAACAACAACAAGAAGAACAAAACATAAGGGAGCCAAAACAACAACAACAGCAGCAACAACAAGCAAACAAAGTAAACAAAAAAATTTGCCTGTCCTTTTGCCACGCTTTGTTCCATTTGGCTGGCAGAGAGTGAGGGGGAAGACATGTCGCCCACCCTCTCCCCCTCAACTGCCCTTGGCTAGTACTTAATGTGCAAAAAGGAATAGACAAACAAAACAAAGAAGAAGAAAAACAATAATAACAACAAAATCAACAATAGTTTCGCAAGTTTGCATTGTTTGCTGACTTCACAGAATTAACAGAGTTCTGTTTAACAGTTAACAGCGACGCAACAGCGCGCTTCAATGTAACTACCAGACTGAGGGCAGAGAGCAGCTTTGGACTTTACAGAGAGAGAGAGAGAGAGAGTGCAAAAGTGGGGGATCCAAGCCAAGCAGAGCAGCGCAGTCGTCGCATGTAACGTGCGGCTGCTGCTGCTGCTGTTGCTATTGTTGTTGTTGTTGGCTTTGTAAATGAGCATTTGACGTTGACGTTTTGACTGCCGCTGCCTCTGCCTCTGCTGCCGTCGCTGTCGTTGCGACTACAACTGCATTCAGTCGTTGCTGTTGTTGTTGTTGTTGTTTTTGCAGTCCATTGACTTTTTCAGTTTTCTCAGTTTCTTTTGTTGCTGTTGTTGTAGGCGCTGCTGCTGCTGCTGCTGCCGCTGCCGTTGCAGTTGTCACAGTTGCTGCTGCTGCTGTTGTTGTTGTTGTTGTTGTTATTGTTATTGCCATTATTGTATAGATTTTTTCTCACTTTTGCCATGTTTACTCGCATTTTATATTCATGCGAATGCATAAGCATGCGTCCGTTTTGTTTATTAACGATAAAGCTTCCAATCTCAGGCCGTTGCCCAAGCTCCAGACATGCAAATGTGATAAAACAATATGTTTAAGTATACCCTTTCAAGTATACCCTGTAAATAATGTGAGACTGATTTATCTACAGTGTGTAGTACAAGTTGAAAGTACTGTTAAGGCAGAGCTTCTCCCTATGCTCAAATAGGGAGTATCTCATAGTCTATCATTCATACGCTCTTTTCAAGCATATCCTGTAAACAGTAGGAATGTAATTCTAAATAAAAGAGTATTCTAGAGTCTACCAGCTGCTCGCTCCTTTTATGTATACCCTGTAAACAATGTGAAACTAATTTATCTACACAAGTACAAGTTGAAAGTAAGCCAAATAAGGAGTATCCCATAGTCTATCAGTCATACATTCGTTGTCATGTGGAGTTGTCTATTTTTATTTATATTGTTGTTGTTGTTGTTGTTGCATTTTAATTAAGATAACTTCACTTTATGACAGTCATACACAATGCACAACATAACATAACCAACACACACACACACATATACTTAGACGAGGGCGCAGGCATGCATGTCTATGCATGCATATCAGCTGCCCAGTTGCACAGTGTCTAAAGTTCATTGTAGGCCGTTTGTAATTTATAAATAAATTGAAGTTGCGATTTGGGCGTGACTTGTATGTGTGTGTGTGTGTGTGTGCGAGAAATCCAAGTCGGTGATTATGGCTAAAAATACCATATCGTGCCATAACATAATGCAAATATACTACGAACATGGGCTGACTGAACTTCCTTTTTGGACATCACTTTAACAGCGATTACATGCAATTTATAAGCATAAATTTATTCATTTGAATTAAGGGGTATAAGACGGGGTATATATCGTATATAGGAGAAAAGCTGCTTGATCAGATTTGTTAAGTATTTAAAAGTCGTCTTGACTGGCTTTCAGCTCATCTTAAATACAGTGTAGATTGGTATCGAGATTGCTTTAGGTAATTGAATTGCTCATACTATATATTGTAGTAATTATATGTATATGAAAAGTCAGGGTCATTGAATCTTGTTAATTGAATTGAACGCTACTTAAGATATGCTAACATAATGATGGCTTATAATATGGTTGTTAATTGTATAATGTATGATAATTGTATAATATGTTTATAGATATTTATTTATTTATTTATTTAATTAATGTCGACTAACTGCAGTCAATATATATTTGTGCTATTATCGGATTATAAACCTTTAACTGTTTTTTATATAAACTTTGCTTTTACTGGGAATATTCTTTACTTTTGACCCTGATTCGAAATAAAATAAGAATTGAAATAGAGTCGAATGTGAGGTGCAACTAGATTTGCTGTCCCATTTTCGATAGTTTAATTGCTTAATCTCGAGTGGTAACTCTGTCTCTATCTCTGTCTCTCTCTCTCTCTCTCTCTCTCTCTGCATTTGCACTACTTAAATTGACTTTAATTAAATGCAAGTCGTAAAGTCAAATGTGTGGCACGGCCGCACAGTCGCATTCGCATTCGCATTCTCGGGCCAAGGCTTTGCAATTTAATTAAAGTGAATGCGAATCACAAATATTATAATACTTACTTGGCAAACTGAAAAGAGCTGAGCTCAAGAGAGCCGTGCGCAGCTGTAAAAGGCATTGTCAAATAACGGTACGGTCACCGACTCTGACTCCGACTCCATTTTCATTTCCATTTCCAGCTTCAACTCTGACTCATAAAAAAATGGGCCAACTTGGTGAAGCATTTCCTGTTCCTCTTTTACATTATCGCCGCAGCAACCCTATCTATGAACTCTTTAGGCCATTAGCTGAGTATAGTATGTATAGAAAAGTCTTCTTTGTACACATGGGTACATACATATAGTACCTATGCTATGTTATACTATACGACATTGTTTTTTTAGGTACGTTGCTAAAACTTATGTCAACTTTAAGCCGCAAACAGGTCCATGCGAAGGTCGTTTGTTGCTTTTGTACTTTTTAGCTTTAGTTGTTGTAGCTGTATATATATTTTTGGGGTTGGGTTAACTTTCGGATTTGGATTATGGGTGTGAGTCGGAGTCGGAGTTGCAGTTGTAGTTGTAGCTGGAGTCTGGGTCTGTGGTCTGTGTCTCGACAACATGACTCTTAATTAGCTGCTTATTTTTCTGACACTTTGTTTTTGTTGTTGTTGTTCTTGTTGTTGCTGTTGCCTCATTAGAGGCGACGCTTTTGTTGACCGTTGAAGTTTTCAGTTTTGAGCGGGTGACCAAACAACAAACAGAAATAATCAACCGGTTTGTTTTTTGGCTTCATGCTTAGTAGTTGATATTATTTAAGTTTAGGGTAACCATACTTCATAGACAAGATAGAGAGAGGAACCTCTCTCAATTTTATACCTATGCCCAAAAAAATTCCATGAAAGCTTTCTCTCAAGTGTAGTGTTGTAAAGTACAAGTAATAATATTTCAGTATATTATTTCATCTACAATTGTCATTTCCATTTTTAGCCTCAACATTTGCATTAGTTTCTTCGCTCCATTATTATCAATTTCAGTTTTAGCAGCTCATCACATATAGTAGCTTTTCAGTGGATTTGCTGGCGTTTTCCAGCACTGGTTACATTGCACTGCGCTGCATTTCGATGAGCTCAGCAATTGCATTTGACATGCATTATGCAGCGGCCATTAAAACCCATAAAGCACACACAACATACACATAGTATACAAACACACACACACACATGCACACACACACACTCACACACATACACAACCATACATTATGCATGTTCACATGTTCACATATAACCGCATATATTCACTTGATCTGACGGGCAAGTTGCTGAGTCTTTTGGCTGTCACGTAGGTCATAGAGCTGTGCCACGCCCCTGCACTGTACTGCCCACCGTTTCGCGCCCGCACCTTGTTTTTTCTTATGTCCCAGAAGTGCTTACCAACTGGCATAAACAACAATAACAACAACAACAACAACTACAGAAATGACAATCGTTTTACAGCTAAACCGCAACGCAGACGGCAACGCACCCGCGTTTATAAAGTTAAGACTAGAGGGGTTTGCACACCCCTTGCACCCCGCAACCCACGTAACTCCACTGCTCACCCGCTCACCCGCTCGTCCGTTCTTCTATACAGCTTTTGCCAGGCCCCAGACCAAGGCGGGGGAGTTACCAATTAAAATGCGCGACATCACATGTGCGCGAGCATTTATTATAAATTTTTCGTTGGAATTGACTGAAAAATAGTTGGTAAAAAGACGAGAAAAAATAAAATGAAAGATGGAGGGAAAACATAAGAAAAATCAAAAAGGCAAACCGAAAGAAAATAAAAAAGACAAAAAAAGAACTAATAAAAGCGTACAGTTTACAGTGTATAATAAACTAGTCATAGAGTGCGAGTCAACTTGATGCATGCACACTCTGTAGTTGGCAGGAATACTTCGATAACGTTTGTTCGTCCTAATCGATTATAATGAAATTTTAAAATTAGCTTGAACATACTTCAGTCAATTTGTATGTCAAAACGTTAGACTATATGTTTCAAATTGTAATTGTTATGCCTTGAAGAAGAAAGTGTGTAAGTCTGGCATGAATTGGAAATCGAAGTCTTACGATATCTTTCACATATAACATTGTATTTTTTATGATTTGTGCTTTTATTTTTTTTTATTATTCTGTTTTTTATTATCATCGAAATGTGTTTGAAGTATAAACTGTATTTGAAATCGGTAATTTATGGACTTCTAAATATTTGGGTATTATTTTCAGACTACAAGACCCTTTGATAATTATTGCATTTAGTATGTAAGTATATACCTTTCTGGATTTTCCAATGAGAGTACAGGGTATAAACAAGTAGTCAAACGCATTAAAGCGGGGGCTATGAGGAGATTGGGCTCGTATTGAATGGGGTGCTCAGGGTACAGTTGCCGTTGCCCTGTTGACGTTGTCTGACTTCTGGTCTGTAGTTCGCTGTAGTTTCCCTTTCCTATTTCTATGCTGCGTGCATGTTACAATGTTGTTAATATGACGCTTAGTAGTTGTCTCACACACACACACACACACTCGCACGCACATACACACAGTGGCACAGAAACAAGAAGACAAAATATGCATTGACAATGTTTTTCAAATTGACGACGCATTAAAAGAGGGAATGAGAAGGTGCAGGGGAAGACTGTAGGAGGTGTGTGTGTGTGTGTGTGTGTGTGCGGGGTCTTATGCGGTGGGTGCTCGGTGGCAGCCCGAGGGGGAATGTTGTGAAATTATTGGCATGCGAACGATGCTGCAACGTTTATTAAATTTTTGAAGTGCCACAACAGGGAGAGCAGTCGAACAGGGGGCAGGAATATAAAGCGTGCGGCATGGGGTATCGGGAAGGAGTTGTCAGCATGCATGCTGCAAATAGTTTTTAGTGTATATTTGTGTCTGTCTCAATGGGTGTGTGTTAGGTGTGTGTGTGTGTGTGTGAACAATTTTATGTTGTATTAATTTTACAACTTGCATTTTGTAACTTGCGAGACGAGGATCAAATGGATGCCCCCTTCCCCTCTCTCTGTTGTTGGTGGGGGCAGGTTGTGCTGGTGTCGATGGGAAATGTATGTACGTAGAAGACAAGGGTGTCAAGTGGAAGACAAGTAAGGGCAGAGGCAGAAGTACGTTGAGTTTAGTTGATAACAAACCAATTAATGTCGCACATTGGAAGTTGAGTTGATGATGAATAGGTTGCTTAAATAATTGTTTATTCCATTTTAAGATATGTATATAAATAAATAGGATAAGATTATTGTATATAATTGTATAAATAAATGGAGCATACTAGTATAGTACATCCTTATGTTGTACTTTGTATTTTGTACTACATTCTTTATACCCTTCGACCATTGTGGTCAAAAAGGGTATACTAACTTTGTGCAAATGAAATGTATGTAACAGGCAGAAGGAGGCGTCGGAGACCCCATAAAGTATATATATTCTTGCTCAGGTCACAAGCCGAGTCGATTGAGCCTCGTCTGTCTCCGTCGTCCGTCTGTCCGTCTGTCCGTCTGTATGAACGCACAGATCTCAGCTATTATAAAAGCTAGAGTTACCAATTGGCAGGAAGACTCCTTGTGGATCAAGCAGATCAAGTTTATTTCAAATGTTAGTGCCACGCCACCGCCCCCACAAATCATATTTATTTTTGAACTCATTTTTAAGCGCTGTTTAAAAGATAGACTTTCTGACTTAACATAACTAAGCTTAATGAAATACTACGTAGTCCAAATTTCAGTCCGATCGACAATAAACACATTTAAAAGTGAGCTACCGCGTCAGCTAACAGGAGGCGGGCGAGCGCGTAGCCGGCGCCTCTGTCGGGTTATTTCAAAGCATGTGCAAGCAAGTGTATGAATTTAAATACAGGTCCTGTTGCCCTGTTGCTTTTCTTACTGGTTTTATACTCCTTAACCATTGAAAATGGTATAATAACTTTGTGCAGATATATATGAATTGATTGAGCTGCGTCCGTCTGTTTGTCTATCTGAGATTGAAGATTTAGTAAGAGAAGGTATAGATATGTATGTGCTATCTTTTATAATGCCAAACTTCTTAAATCGATTGTTTTCAGTTGCAGCTCAGTCGCAATCCTAGCTCAAGGGGTGCTGTTGTGACTATTGGGAAGCCAATCCCTGGTGCACACACGCAACGCAGTTGATAATACTTGTACATAAATACATTGTCTAATATTTGTCGAAGAAGAACTTCTTCTCTGCTCTGCACTGGCTGAGCTCTGGCTCTGGTTCTGGTTCTGGTTCTGGCTTTGTCGGTGCAGAGCAGGGCAGAGCTTAACTGTCGTCTGGAGGGTCTCAAATTTGCTTTTCCTTTTTTTTCGCCTTTGCTTTTCCTTTTGGATTTTCCGTTTTTCCTTTTGTTTTGCTTTTGCGTTTGCTTGCAGCTTTGCAACATGCCGCACTTCATTGCAACTAAACAAGTCTGCTAACTATTTGAGTGAGTTTTCATGCGTCGTTGCTGCCGCCATTCGTTCACTTATTTAGTGCGGCTGTGTGTCTTCTCTCTGTGTGTGTGTGTATGTGTATGTATCGGTGTATCTGTGTGTGCATTAGCGAGTTTCTGCCAGCACGCAAAAACGTAAAGCTAAGCAAACCAAAGAGCAAACACAAGACAATGATGTCTGAAATAAGAACTGCACTTATCCAGCTCGTTGTTGCCCCTGTCGGTGTGTGTGTGTGTGTCTGCCAGTCTGTCTGTGTAGTGTCACAAATATATGCATGCTCATACTCCTAGTTCCTGGAAAATAGTATCTGTAAGTTACATATCGCTAAGCGGCTTATGATTTGAAAGCTTCAAAGTGCTGTCATGGCTAATGAGTTCATTCAACCTGTTTTCGAATAATAAGCCAAGAGCTTGTCAACTGATATTTTTGCATACACGGTTGTCAAACTTCAGCGCATTGTTGTCGGACTTCAGGAACGGTACCTCTTCTTAGGGTAGAAGGCTATTACAAGTTTGAGCCAAAGTATTGTATGTAACAGACAGAAGAAGATGGTTTAGACTCCACAAAGTATATATAAGTACATATTCCTGTTCAGCATCAACAGTCGAGTCGATTTAGATACTATCTGTCTAACTATAAATAAAAGGACTACAAAATTTGATGACAATAATAGGTATAACAAGAATAATATTATAATAATATAATATTGCGCGCAAATCAAGTTTTCAATTTTGACACGCCTTGTTCCGACCTCTTAATGGATGAAAACCTAATTCCGAATTGCATAGAATAGAAAATGAATGATTTCGGAAAATAGAATAATAAACAAAGAAGTTTATAAAAAAAATAATTTTAAAAGGGAACTGATTTCTAAGGAACCCCCTGTTAAGTATGCAGCACAAAATACGCAATACATGGAAGTCAATTATTTATACCCTTGCAGAGGTTTGGTTTTTTTTATATTAAACAATAAACTATGTATATTTTTTTATTTAGTCAAACTCTTAAAACTATATTCCTTAACTTTTATCATAAAAATCAGTTATAAATGGAGATAAAAAAATAATAACTGCAAATAAGAATGCAAAAAATACTCAAATGATGTGTCCAGTTATTGTGAAATATTATAGCTTTTAACGAATATATGGACAAATAATAAAACTAGAATGGGAACGATCGGAGGAAATAATAGTCAAACCTGCAAGGGTATTCGGCATGCAGAAGATGGCCTTTATTTCTGGTTTTCGCTTGGGTTTTGTCGGATTGGTGTGTTTCTTAAACTGTTGCCAAACTTCGAGTATATATGAGTAATATGAATATATGTTTTATATACAATTACAATTAAATTAAAACTGTTGCCCAATTTCAATGATTTGTTGTGTGTGTCATCTTAGCTCAACTGAAATTGCGAAATACTCTGCTTAATTGAATCTGTTATGAAGTCAGCCTTTAATTTGAATCATATTCTAGATTCGTCAGTTAGTTAAGCATGTAGATAATTACTGTCAAACGTTGTTATCTGTCACCAATTCTCAGATTCTCCAATGCAATTTCACATGTCATTTCGCAACTTAATTTGCCAACTTTGTCAAGACAAGGGACTGCTGCTTGGCTTGACTTGGCTTTGTGAGCTCTTCCTCTATTTTGCACATGTTGTTGGTTAAATATGCAGATGAATGCTGACCGGATGTGCTTGCTCGAAAGCACTTTGTGCGATGTTGCCAAACTTCAATTAGAGAGACAATTTGCTGTAAAGTGCACTTAATAGAAGTCTGAAGTGCACATTTTGTCAAATCAAAAACGGAATTTGAATTTCAATCAACTTAAATTAAATCAAAATTTGTAAAATGAAGTAGAGACGCACACACACACACACACATGGAGTTAAACAGACAGTAAGAGAGCGTTGAAGGGACACTCGATGACTCGAAACTAAAACTCTCGACTCCAATTCCAATTCCAATTTCATGGGCAGCTGCTGGTTGTCCTTGTCCTTGTCCTCCTTCCCCATAATCGTCATCGTCGTCGTCTTCCTTCGTAATCAGCACAAAATTTGAATATAATTCTCATGAATGCCCCGAGAGTTGTGCTTCGGTTTTGGCTTAGCTTGGGTCTTGGGTCTTGGCTGCACACTTTGACCGCAGCTGAGCTGAAGTCGTCATGAAGGGGCGAATGAGATAGAGGGATAGATAGAGGAGGCAAATGGTTATCTTTGTGAGCTGCAGGCTTTTAGCCGCAAAAATTCACGGCAAAGAAAGTCGAAGAATGTGGTAGTTGTTACAGTTGTTGTTGCTTTTGCTTTTGCTGTTGCTGTAACCTGCATGTACACCAAAAAAGCCATCAGTACCGTCAGTGGGTGCTTTGCTCTGCTCAGACAATTTCTGCTCGTTGCGTTGGCAGCGGGAAAACCGCACAAAAGATGAAAGACCTCTCCGTTGGCTTTGATGATTGAAGTGGCGTTGGCGTTTCGCTGCACTAGCAACAGCATCACTAACCAGCACCCACCACCACCACCAGCACCTTCACAGACAGCTTGTGTTTGTCCAACGCTTTCTAGACTAGACTAGAATAGACACTCCCTGCGGCATACTCCCATATTCCCGCGCAGTTGCTCTCGACCCTGCACTTGCTTCATAATTGCTTTCAACGGACCTCAGAAGAAGGCTAGAGAGAAAGTAGAAAACGAAAAAGAACGACAAAATTGTACAGAAACAACAACAAGAGCAGACAACAGGTAGAACGTTGAAGAAGAAGCTCACCAACAAGCAATGGGCAAGGGAACGAATTTCGGTAGTTGTTTTACACTCGATTCTTAAACCGGGCAATTGTTCATTAAATATTGCGCACACGTAACGCCAATTGACGCCCCAGATTTGCGCACCTGTTGTTGCACGTCTGTCGGCACTCACATAACTGACAACTCTACTAGTTGTAGTTGTAGTTGCCACATGTCGCCAGTTGTGGGCTGTGTCATTTGCATTGATTTCCTATTTGGTTCTATGAAAAATTTAAAGTTATAGATATATATGCCATATAATATAATGTATAATATATAGTAGTTATATTCCCAAACATCAGCAGTTGGGGAACATTTGACTAGCCTCTTCTTCTTTCAATAAATAAGCTTAAAGACTTCAAAGTAAAGGTTTTAAATGTGTTTTAAACATTGTTGCCAAACTTTACAGTGCCATGTTGCCAAATTTCACAAAATCCTCTTCCATGTAATACGATATAAACCTCTTAGAGTCTATCAACGATTATGGTAAAATACTGCTGTCAAAGGCTTTAAATGTATTTTAAGCAGTGTTGCCAAACTTCATATAACACTTTCATGCAAAACGATATAAAACTCTTAGAGATTTCGACGAATATGCTAAACAAAGATTTAGAAAAGGCATTAAATATATTTCAAGCAGTGTTGCTAAACTTCGCTGTGCCATGTTGCCAAACTTCTTTTAACACTTTCATGCAATACGATGCTGCTGTAGGTTCTAGACAAATTATATGTACTAACTTAAATGTAGGAACATAGAATCTATTTTTATGATACATTATAAACAATTATTATATGTAGATTGTATATATTTAAATACATCCTGATTACAGCGTATCTTGCAGTCGAACACGTAAAAGTTCTTCCGCGTGTTTCCTATTTCTTCTACTGTTAGAGCACGTACAGCAGTGACAGTCCAAAAGAAGAAACTTCAATGACAACATGGGTGATAAATGAGCTGTTTGAAGATCTCTAGCTAAACAACCGCTAAAAATCGCATAGCATAAGTTGAAAGCAAGAAGAAAAGGTGTATTTATGTAGGAGAAACGCCACAGAAAAGTATATATCGTAGATATCTCCCTCTCCTTATAGACTTTATTATTAAGGGGAAGTTCTTGCAGGTTTAGCCGTAAATCAGCTAGATTTAAAGTCAAATTTCTTCTCTCCTCTTTCTGTTGCAGCTACTCTCGACCGCCTAAATGTCTGACGAAGTGCCTTTGGATCGTTTATCGCAAATTTTTGATACACTCACCAACCTACAACAACAACAACAGCTGCAGCAGCAACAACAACAGCAGCAGCATCATCAGCCCCAACAACAGCAGCAACAGTTGCAGCTGCACTTGCAACAGGCTGAGCAGCGTCGTCGTTCAGCCTCCTCTTCGCCATCGCCATCGGCGAGTGCATCTGCCTCGACATCGGGACGTGCCACGCCCGCTGCAACGCTAGGCGTGGCTGCCACACAAACGCTCTACTACACGCACACACATAACTATTTCCTGCGGCCGCAAGATGGCGCCAGCTACCTGCACACCTTCCCAGCCACTGCTGCCCAGCAGCAACATACGTCGCACTATTTTCAACAGCAGCACCAGCTGCAGCATCCTCAGCAACTGCAACATCACTCACTATTGCATCCACAGCAGCATCAGCAACTGCTGCTGCAGCAGCCGCCCTCGCTGCCCACGCACCTACCCGGTTGGCGCTCCGCCTCTGGCTCTGGCTCCGGTTCGGCATCGGCATCCGGTTCTGGTTCGGGCACTCAATCGCTGCACGCTTCGCCGCTGCTCACCAAGCGGGCGACCTCCTTTAGCGGCCAAATGCCGCTGACACGCGCCGCTCAGCTGCATGAGGCGCGTCTGCTGGTCGCCTCGACGCCAAATAGTCCGCGCCTCATGCCGCGTCGTGTGTCACGCCCGCCGCCAATACCGGCCAAGCCAGCAAAGGAGTTGCAGCAACAGCAGCAGCAGCAGCAGCAGCAGCAGCAGCAACAGCATCTAGCAGCGGCACCAGTTGTAGCTGCAGCCCCCTCCGCTGTCGGGAACCCTCTGCTGACTGCGCTTGATGCACCAGATGCGCCCTGGCCGCACTTCTCTGCACTCACCGATCACTTGGACGTGCATCAGGTTAACAACTACGGACAGGCGTTGCCTGAGGTAGGTCGACAGAAAGTGAATGTGAAAAAGAGAGAGAGATAGAGAGAGATAATCCATATGATATGTGCACTTCTCCCCAACAGATCAACTGGCAGGAGCGTTGCTTGGAGTTGCAATTGGAGCTGCATCGCTCCAAGAATCAGGCAGGTCGTATACGTGATATGCTTCGTGAGAAGGTGAGTGCAATCATAAAGAGTATTATAACATATAAACCACAATACAATTGTGGGTATGTAGTACGGGTAACTCTCGGAGGTGTAAGCTCCTTTTTCTTCAATAATGTGACATATGAAGATTCCTACCTTATATTTAATTGTTGGTGGCTGTAAACAAATTCAATCGAAAGAATCGGTACGTCGTGCCTTCGATTTTAATTTGAGAGTATCATCCAGACCAGTTAGTCAATATCAGAGACTGGAAAATCATAAAGAACTTACTAAGTAGGGTCGTACTTCTATAATTGATTGGGGATGAAAACTGAACATTAGAAAGTATGACAATTCAATTATATAACAATGCTATAAGAATTGATTAATTAATTATATTATATTTAAACTATTCTTATCCATTATTTGACTTAGTATACGACATATATATGTATGTAATAATCTTCGTTAGTGCTGTTGAAACCTTAAAGGAATCGTTTCTATATTTTATAACATTCTAAAATTCATATGCCCATCTTTAAATATGTGTATCCTTTTTATACCCTTCGACCATTGAAAATTGACAATTCAATTATATAACAATGCTATAAGAATTGATTAATTAATTATATTTATTTAAACTATTCTTATCCATTATTTGACTCAGTATACGACATATATATGTATGTAATAATCTTCGTTAGTGCTGTTGAAACCTTAAAGGAATCGTTTCTATATTTTATAACATTCTAAAATTCAAATGCCCATCTTTAAATATGTGTATCCTTTTTATACCCTTCGACCATTGAAAATGGTCAAAAAAGGTAATACTAACTTTGTGCAAATGTATGTAACAGGCAGAAGGAGGCGTCGGAGACCCCATAAAGTATATATATTCTTGCTCAGGACCACAAGCCGAGTCGATTGAGCCATGTCTGTCTGTCTGTCCGTCTGTCTGTGTGAACGCACAGATCTCAGCTATTATAAAAGCTAGAGTTACCAAATTTGGCAGGAGGACTCCTGTGTACTATAAGCTGATCAAGTTTATTTCAAATGTTAGGTGCCACGCCCATCGCCCCCGTAAATCAATAATTTAATTGCCCCCGTAAATCAATAATTTAATTTTTGAACTCAATTTGTAAGCGCTGTATAAAAAAATAAACTTTCTAACTTTAACATATACTAAGCTGATAGTTATATCTACTTATTCTCAAAATTGCAATCCGATCGGACAATAATCATAGAAGTTATTTAAGAAATTCTGTCAGCTAACAAAAGAGGCGGGCGAGCGCGAAGCGCGAAAGCCATCTGTCGGAAATAATTGTAAAGCATGTGCATATGTATATGTGTATGAATTTAACAAATTAAACTACACGGGAACAGAGGTCGAAGGGTATCCCACTGTCGCGTGCTGCGCGACTTTTGCTTTTCTTACTGGTTTTATTCCAACTTGAAGTTTTCTATAAATTTTTGCTGCTGAAGCCTTGCCGAGTGAAGAGTTTTTTTTTTTTTTGGAAAAAGGCTAACAACATGAAGGACCGTCAGTTAGTCGTTAAAAAATTATTAAGTATACCAGCAAGTATACTTGCTCTCTTGTTGACTCACCACCACTGGGCATGCAAACGAAAAAACAATTTTTTTCACAAAAATTTCTAAAAATTCTCAACTGATTCTAGCTCCAAACTGTTGACTAAGGCTTCATTTTGGAGTTCAATTTATTGATTTTCGACCTTATGGTTGAGATCATATATAATGAGTAGACAGCCTACCCCTTCGTGAGGTGCTTCCACGGCGCATTCCACATGTTAAAGGATACTGCCGCGGAACACTCCACGAGGTGTAGTATACTGTAAGCGCCATATACAAGCGGACGATAATTCAGAAGTGGGGTTAGCGACAGCTTTCAATCTGAAAGATTGAAAGAGATCTTAACCATAAGGTCGATAATCGATAAATTTACCTCCAAAATGGAGCCTTAGTCAACAGTTTGGAGCTAGAATCAGTTGGGAATTTTTAGAAATTTTTGTGAAAAAAATTTTATTTTTCATCATACATACCTAGTGGTGGTGAATCAACAAGAGAGCATGCACCGCTGTGTTATAATGTGCGCTGCTCTCTTCTTTTGTTATTATGAACGAGAGAAATACGTTTTGGTGATTGTTTTGATCGCGTTTTGCTGCTCTGTGTGGTGTGAGACGTTCAACAACAAAAACAACAACAATTTTTTTTTCAACATGAGTACTCACTGGTACTGAGTCAACGACAGACCAAGGACAGGAGTATTATAATATGCGCTTTCTTTTCTTGCTGAGAGATGTTCAACGACAAAACCAAAAATACGAACGCTACAGTCAGGTGTTGTCTGGATTATCATAGTATACCGTAGGCATAGGGAAAGGTAAGCATTTCTAGCGCGTACCAAACTTCATTACATGTGCTTCTTCTTGATTATTTTGGCACGAGCTAAGAATGCATATTGCGTCTTGTCGTGTTGTCTAATGTCTTACCATTTTCAACAACTACGATAGATGTTCAGTGGCTGAGTGGACTATGTCCCGGACTCTAACGCCAATATTGATGAGCGTGTTCGAGGTTCGATTGCTGCCGCGATCGACATGTGAAATTCTTTTGTTTTTCATAATTTTTTTAAAATAAATTAAAAGCTCAAAAGCATTAAAGAGGGGCGGCGGTAATAGGCGATTTTTAACTTTTAGTTACGCAATATATGTAATTAGAACTTAGTTTTCTTTCGTCGGTACACAACAGCAACTGCAAATCTAATTGTACATATGTATGTATATTCGTGCAATAATGTATGTTGAAGTAGGACGCCAATACATACATGTGGATATGCAGACATGTATGTATGGGCGTCCCACTTGCACATTCATAACTTTACAAGAGCTTATGATCTCTGTTATTTTCTAGCATTCCAATTGCAAAATATTGAGAGCAAAACAAAATAGGAAACATCCAATTGGAAACTTGCAAAGTTATAACAGACAAAATACGGAAAGAGTGACGGCATTGAAGAACGCATTAGTCGCGTTTTTTGATGCGTGCTAAATAAAATAAAAGTAGTAAACTTTATTTATAAACAATTCATATTATTTATAACTATTATAATTTGATTGTCTTTCATATTGCAAAATAAATATGAAAACAAATTAATGAAATTTTTTTTATTTTTATTGAAATTTAATTAAATAATTAAAAAATTTAATTAAATAATTTGTTTTCTATAAATTGATGTTTGCAAGAGAAATGAAAATCAGTAAATCCACTTTATTCTTTTTTTTAGAAGAAGCGCTAATTATACCCTTCGACCATTGAAAATGGTCAAAAAGGGTATACTAACTTTGTGCAAATATATGTAACAGGCAGAAGGAGGCGTGGGAGACCCCATAAAGTATATATATTCTTGCTCAGGATCACAAGCCACACAGACGGACAGACGGACAGACAGACAGACATGGCTCAATCGACTCGGCTTGTGATCCTGAGCAAGAATATATATACTTTATGGGGTCTCCGACGCCTCCTTCTGCCTGTTACATACATTTGCACAAAGTTAGTATACCCTTTTTTGACCATTTTCAATGGTCGAAGGGTATAAAAATACTATAATGTAATATTTAATATATTGTGGAAAAGACTTACAAATACCCAACCTGTGTGTAACTCTCAACAATTTTGAATTTACTTTTGGTTATGACAATATTTGCAATGAACTCACTGGGTTCTGTGAACCGGTTCAGTTTGAGTACGTTGGCACTGGGCAACTACGTTAGTCGCTGTTTTGACGACGCTTGGGGACTTGTTGATTAGCGTAAATGAGTTAATAAGTGAGAATAAAGCAGGCAGCAGAATGGAGAAAGGAGAAAGAAAATAAAATAGACCGACGTACAGACACATTAATTACACACACACACAAACACACACATGCAGACACGCACAGCGACTAATGCACATCTTGTGCTTAATGATGATTTATGGGGCCCATGGTTAAAACATTTTTACGATGGCCCTCTTACAATTATCAGACCAAAATTATTTCCATTGCGCGGACCGCCTGCCCGTGTCCGGAAGTACCAGAGCCTGCTCCCAGCTTGGCCCCGGGTTGTCCCGCTTTATGTTTCTCCCGTCGTCGACGTCGGTAGCGGTTAATGTGTAGCGGAAATAGTGCAGCTGCCTGATGACAGAATATGCACGTGTATGTGTGTGTGTGAGTGTGTTTGTGTGTGAGTCCTTTTTTGTGATTAGGCTAATTAAGTCATTAGGCATTTGGGCAAAATATCAACATCGGCAACAATAATCCTCCTTTGAGACGGCGACGCGATGTCCCCATTGGCATTGTCATTAGGCTTATTGGCAGCGCCATCTAGTGGCGCATTAATGCAAAAACTATATGAATTATTAAAATGTGACTAGTGCGGGTGTGTGTGTGTGTGTGAGTGGGTGTGTGGTGTGCGTATTACTTTCATCTCTCCACACATGGCACTGAGCACCGTCATGAGTCATGACATAAATTAATTACACTTCAATGATTTTTGCAGCATGAATAATGCATGAAGAGCGAGAGGCAGATATAAAAGAGTGACAGCGAGCGAGACAAAGAGAGATAGAAGAAGAGGAGTTAAAGCTCCCAGTAGCCAATTCATTTGTGCATAAGTAGAGGCTGCCTGCCTGCCTGCACGCCTGCTCTGATCTGTTCTTCGTTCTCTGTCTCTCTTTATGCTCCCTCTGTGTCTCCTCTCTCTTCCTCTTCCCTCACTCTACTGTTGCTTCGTATCGTAATCATATAATATCATAATTTGTTAAGCGGCTTAATCGATAAAAATACTTGTAGAATGAAATCTGTCAGTCGTGCTGAATATTATTGTGAATTTACATCCCGAATGGAAATAATGTTTTTATTATGTTTCAACTGAGAACATATAGCATTGTATTATAATGTGTATGAATTTCAAAGCCTGTCATAATTGTGTGATTTGTCATATGTTTCGTATTAAAATATATTCAATGATACATTGATTATATTTATAAATTAATATGATATTTTTTATTTGATTAACGGTACAGAGAGAACCAAACGCAAGTTACAGTCGTGCACTCCCAACAATAGGATACCCTTCGGCCAATTTTAGCAGGTCTTTTAGTTCCCAATAGCAAACTGTTTGCCAATTCTTTTACTATCTATTGTTTTCCTTGTCTTACACCCATAATCATGTAGCGCTGCTAAGAACAATATAAAACGTTAACTAAGTTCAGTGTTTACTATTAGGTCGGATTGAAAGGTTATGTGGAATATAGTATTAATCTTTATTTATGTCAAATCAGAATGTTATGCATTAAATACTTTGCTTAATAATCGGAAAATACTGATTTTCGTAACCGGTGGGTATGGTATTTAATATTTAAAGTAAACTTGATCTGCGTCTCATATACAAAGCTCTTCATGCCTAATTTGGTGTCTCTAGCTTTTAAAATAGCTGTGATCTCGACAATAAAACAGAGAGACAGACGGACAGACAAACAGACAGACAGACAGACAGACAGACGGGCATATGGGCAGACAGAGAGAAGGATAGACATACAGAAAGACATACGACAGACAGACATACGGATAGACAGTCATACAGACATACAGACATACAGACATACAGACATACAGACATACAGACAGACATATACACAGACAAACAGACAGACGTACAATACAGACAGATGGACATAGCTCAACTGACTCGGCTAATGTTCCTAACCAGGAATTAATATACATTTTATGGGATCTGCAACGCTTTCTACTGCCTGTTACATATATTTGCACAAAGTTGGTATCAATTTTTTTTGTAAATTTTCAATCGTTGAAGGGTATAAAAACATGATAAAGAGATTGCAGTAAATTCGTGTAAAACTTATGGATTAAGTATTGTGAAGTTGATGACGAAAGTTCAGAGAAGTACACTAGTGGTTATGTCGTATATAGTTGTGTATTCCATAAAGGAGAAAAGGAACTATTGTGTAATGATTTCCAGGCAAGTGCTTGCTTGGCTCTTTCATGGGGATGGGGAATGTGGACAATGGCATTGGCACAAAGCTTGGCTGTGTATGCTCTGAGAAAATCAGTGAGAAATCACGCAGCAAGTTGACAGCTTTTGTTCGACTCTTTTCTCGCCAGTTTCAGCTGTTTTCGGGCTGGTCGAGCTGGAGTTACGAATACGGAATAACCTGCAGTGACCCCTTCAAAAAAGTTGCTCACTTGCAGTTGCGTTGTTGGCTATGCACAGGTTCCATTATGCTAGGTGCCTTTCTTTAGTGAACAAGTGAGTGTGAGTGGGTGTGATTGAGTGTTTGTGTGTGTGTGTTGAGTGCGTGTGAGTGTGGCGCCTATTGCTATGCAATGCAAAGTTTGCGAGCCATTGTTGATTGTTGCCCGAGTTGAACGAAAGCGAATTGTTAAATGGAAGGGGAACGGATGTGGGTGTGTGCGGGGGGTGCTGAATGAGTGAATGCATTCGTTTGCTTTGTGCACAGCCGCGTGACGTTTTTAATGAAACAACAACAAATAAAAAATTGAATGGGGCCAAATTTGAAATTCGTTTACGGCAAAGCCAGTAAGCCTCAGTCCAGTTGCGCCTTTCCATGCCACTTTCCGATTTATTTTTCCATTTTTAATTGACTGCAAATTTCACACAAAGCGAATCACAGTTGAATATCGATGGAAATAACAGCAAAATAAGCAGATGACGTACGTTACTTTTACATAACTCAGGAATACCCTAGAAAAAGGGAAAGTTCTACCTTAAATACTATGCCTGCAAAGAGAAGAAACAGAGCTAAGGATATTCATTAACTTAGTATAAAGAAAACGAATTAAATACTTGGTACTTAGAGCCTTTAGGTACCTTGGGGGGGTATTGGCAAAATATAAAGAACAAGATGAGCTTCAATACTGAGCGCAGCATGCTGCTGATCATAGGGTAGATAACTTCACGTTAATACAGGGTATTCAATGTTGGCTTCATTGTCACCCAGTAGCATGAAAATATCAATGCAGCAAATCCGGAAGAAACATATATATTCGAAATCAACAGCAACAACAGCAACTGAATGCCTAAAAGTGTACAATGAATATTTTATTTGCATTTTACTCAGTTGCCTTTTGCCATTTGCCATTTGCAATTTTGCCATTTTTCCATTTGGCCATTTGCTGTTTGTGCCTTTTGTCGCCATATTTATGAGTGCTTCCATTTTTGTTGTTATTGTTGCTGGCTCTGAACTTGCAACTTTTTGCTGCAACAGCCGCTCAAGTGCAGCACATTTTTGTCGTCATAAATTTTAAATTAGCTTCAGTAAACTTGAACCGGACACGCCATCTCTACCCCCCCATCTACCCCATCCGAAAGCCACTTCTTCTTGACTATTGTATTGTTATTTCGAAACATGACAAGCACTGAGTACTCTTACCCAAGTAGTGATGCGGCTATTTAAATTGGGGTTAGAAGAGAAACAACTCTAAGAGATGAAAAAAGATGAGGTTAGAAGAGGAACAACTCTTGGGGCTGGCTAAATATAGATCGAGATGAGATCTAGAGATTGGTAAAAGGTCATTAGCGATACATACATAGCAAGTATACCCCATTTGCTAGTGTATGCAACTGTGGTCTACTTAACAACTAAGGAAATATGCAAAGAATCATTTTCGAGTGCGTCCATCAAATGCAAATTTTTCACTCAAGCTCAAACTCGATGTTGTTTTTCATTGCATTTGTATACCCTTTAAACAGAAATGTTATAGAAGGGGTGTTTTAAATAACTATAACAAAAGGATGCGCAATGTAAAAAGTCACTAGGTTTCTTTAAAACAATTTCAAAAATGAGTTCCCCAAACCTTTATGCGATACATTAAGCAGCATTAGATTCGACTGCTCTGACAATGAGGTATCTTGCTGTCATGTAGTCTCAAGTCCAAGTTTGCCCCTTGATGTAGCACACATTGTTTTAGTTTTTCACACTTGTCTTGGAAGGGGTGGGGGTGTTTTCTTTTTTACATAATGTCAAAGAGGAAAGTGGGTGCAACAACAATCAAAAGGGGCACAATAAGCCCTGGGCCACAAAATCGGGTACTCATCCAAAGGTTGTGGCAACAATGTGCAGAACAACGAGTGGCAAATGGGAAGCGGCAAGCGGCAAGACGGTAAGACGGCAAATTATTACCAGGCATATTGCAACATTCTTGTACGACAATAAAACCGGTATCAAGCGGAAGGTATTTATGAGGACTTTACAACACTGCACGAATTTGTCGGACAGATCTTTTAGCGCTCGAAAACTTTTGTCTTCAATTCAATTTTAACACCAAGCTGAACAAAAAGTTGAAAAACTTGCAAAGTTATGGTGTGCACACAAATTAAATGTGCTTGTGAGGGACAAAGTAAGATGAAGACATAGAGAGAGAGAGAGGAGGAGAGAGAGAGCAGAAAAATGTTACAATGTTTTCATTTGTTTGTCAATGTAATTCCCTTACAGATAATCTTGTCTAATCTCTTGTTTGGAATATAATTTGCATTATAATATTATTTGAATATGTTATTAATTAGTTGAATTTAATTTGGTTGCCAATTTTCATTCGTTTGCAACGTTGCCAAACTTCAGCGACATTGTTCAAGTTGCTGTTTTAGTTAGTTTGCTGACTTTGTTGAGTGTCCTCAGTGCCTGGCGCTGTACTCAACGGCTTTCTAGCGTTAAGAGGTCATCGAAGATGTCGCTGGAAACAGAATTGTGGACTGCCAGCGACACTTTGCCACTTGAAATGCCATCGGTCGCCATTGTTGTACTTCAATTTGGGCGCTGCACATTGTTATGAAATTTTGTTTGTCAATTGGCAATGGTTTCCACGTCTCCCTCTGTCTCTCTCTTTCTCTGTTTCACTCTTTCTGTCTCTCTCGCACACATACACACACAGTGGTTTTATGGCCGGCATGGCCATAAATGGGGGCCATAAATTTGCAATGCCAACGCTGGTCCAGTTGCGAGTGATTGCACATTGGGCACAGTCGAAGAGCGGAGCATCAAAAGTGGCCACATTAGTGCCATAAGCCATAAGCTATAAGCCATGTCATGTGTGTGTGTGCGAGACTTTGTGTTTGTGTGTGTGTGTGAGTATGTGTGTGTCTGTGTGGGTGTGTGTTTGCAGCGCGTTAACGCGTCGAAAGCTGCGCTTAGAGGCATCAACATGGGCATTGCCAACGGGAACAGCCGCCTCTCTCCCCATGTCTTTCTCTCTCTCTCTCTTTCTTTCCCTCTGTCTCACACTTTTCTGGCCGCATCGTCGGCTATTTCAATTTCCCCATTGGTTCCAAAAAACCAAAAGAGCCAAACGCTGACAAAAGTTTGCGTCCATCGTCGATTAAAACGGGATACACCCGGAGATGTTTGACATGCATAAACATGTTACATGTGTAAGCAACGGGGAGTGCTTGGCCTGCAGTTATCCTAGCTAAATAGTAAATATATTTGGGTTTTTATTTATAGTTGAAAAGAAGGTAGGTAGAAGGTTGACTGTCTTATCTATGCGATAGTTCGCTCTCAATTATCGTGTGTACGTGTGTTTGTTGCTATAATAAAATTTAATATATATAAATATAAAATATATAAATATAATAAATATATATATATATATATATACGATACGATATATACGATAGTTAAAAAACTATCGCTCAGTGAGTTTACGAAAAAAAAGCTTTGAATTTAATGTATTTTTACTACTTTATTTTTATTACTTTATGCTTCTTTATCGACTTACTATCGCTAAGCTTTTATATTGAATTTATTTACTTTGTAGACGATGATAATAAAATATAAACAAACACATATCTAAACATAGTTGCTGAATATGTACATATATATACCATATTCGATACTTAACATAACTATCGCATCGAATGTAAATCAGTAAAACTGTTAATACGATGTATTTTTATGCGATGTTTCGTTCTCTTTTAAGATGGACCTTTTGTACGATATCGATATCTTTAGTGTCTTACTATCGCTTAGCTATGCTTTCAACTTGCCTTATATGCCCCATGAGCTTGCTGCAGGGCTGCAGGATATACACATTGCTGGTGCAACAGTCGCAGCTGTCGCATCTGTCAGGCCTGTCATTTAGATCCGTTCGCCCGTTGCAATGAGGCGGCAACTGTGCGCAACAATGCCGCATGCGACAGCTTCAGATAGGCGCCTAAAAGCGTGCACTGCGCTGATTTCACATAGAGAGAGATAGGAAAAGAGAGAGAGAGGGGGGAAGAGACTCGCCCACATTCAGTTAGTCTGACACAGAACGTTCACTTTGCATAGCGTAGAGCGTAGGTGGAGGCCTTTGTTTACAGGCTTTATGCAATGGGAAATTGAAAATGTTGCAGTATTTTCTGTTGAGCAGGAAATCAACTTCCGTTCCGTTCGTTGTTCGTTGTTGGTTCGATGTTGGCACAGTTTACCTCAATCAACGAATCGATATTTTGCCAGAGTTATCGATAAAGTGCGGATGGCTTTGTCTGTTGTGCAATGCCTTCATTATCGTCGTTATCAATTTGAATAAATAACAAGTTGAAAAGTTGTTTTAAAGCTGATTTGAAGAGACACCATGATAGGCTAGAATACGTATACCCTGTAACCGAACTTGTTGATGAGGTATCCCATTCAATGAGAACTTTATCAAGGGGTTACACTCTGCTGTGAACTGCACACCTTCTCTATGAGTCTTTTTCCCACTTTGCTGCGAGATGATGCCGACAATATCTCCCTCCTCTCTGCTCTCCCTCCCTCTCCTCTCTCCTCTCCCTCTCTCTCTCTCTCTCTCTCTCTCTCTCTCTCTCTCTCTCTCTCTCTCTCTCCCGATAGACAACGCACTTGGGCAGCGTGTTTAATTAAAAAATTTTGGACAGCTTCGTGCCTGAGCATAAATTGCGCATCGATGCTATGGAAGCGATGTGTGGCAACGTGGATCACCCCTTGTCCTGTCTCAGGCATCACGAAAATTTGCTCAACTATTTCAGCAATTAGAAGAAGAGGTGGGCGTAACGGGGGGGGTGGGGGTGAGTAGGCGTGGCGGAGGAGACTGAACTTTTGCCCCATTCAGCATTTGCGTATAATTAATTAGTGCCCAAAATGCATTTCATACTTTAGTGCGCAACGAACTGAGCAACCCTCACTCCCTCTCCCTCTCTCTCTCTGTCAAACACACTCTTCATGTCTCTTCCTCCCCCGTCCCTCTCTCTCACTCACTCGCACTTGCTCGCCTTGGCTGGCATATTCTCATGTCCATTTGGGCTGAGAGTGTTGGGGTTTTTGTTTATGACAACTTTTAAATATGCATATGCACACCCACACGCATACACTCTCATACACACACGTAAACAGACAGACATACACACTCGGACGTATGCAAAGGTTTGAGCAACATGTGCTGCCTACTTTTCGGCGTCGCCTGTCTGGCATGTTGCGAGTTAGAGAGAGGCCAGATAGGAGAAAGACAGAGAGAGAGAGGGAGAGAGAGAAAGGCATGAGAGGCAAGAAGAGAGAGAGGTGGGGGAGGGGCGCAGTCGGGAGGGGGAGGAACTAACTGCCAAGTGACTGCGGCCTGCAAAATTAATGGCCATCAGTCGCATAATAAATGAAGCGATGCCTTTGTTGCTCTACTCCGTGCGAGCCACGCCCCCTCCGCCCTATCGCCAAAGGGGGCGCTGTGGGCGTTGGGCTCTCTCAACATTCTCAACAAGAGACAAGAGCAAGACAAAAAGTTGTAAAGTTTTGCGTCTAAGGCCGCCTCGGACAGAGACATTTGCTGCAAAACAGATTCGCGTGGCCTCCTCCATCCGACTGACATCCATGCCTGCCTGCCTGCCTGTCTGCGTGCTGTGCAAGCGAGACAGCAAGATGGCAAGCAGTGTCTCTTGTCTCTCGCGAATACAACTACGACAACGACGACAACTCATTTTGTGTATGCAGTGCACACATGTTGGCCACGCTCGTTTATTCATTTGAATTATTCCCAAAAGCGCATTTAATTTTAATTATGCGTGACAATGCCTCATACAAAATGCTTTTGCCTCGTCCCCTCTCCCGCCCCCTATCGGTTGCCGCGCCCCCTTTTTATACGCTCCCATTGCTGACAAGATTAAAGACTAGTTCACTTGGCATCCCAGTCCAGGCCCAAAACTAGATGCGGCCCCATTTCGTCTGTCTCCCTCCCCTCGGGCCCTGAGAGCTGAGTCAGTTTTTAATCTACTTTTTATCTGGTATACCCTTGCCGGAGGGCGTGCGGGAAGTCGCTTATTTCCGGCACCGACTTCGTTACGGGTTGTGCTGATGGATATGCAAACCTGTCGCACTGTTTTAGTTCTTTCATACTGACAAAGATACAGCAGGAGAATCATAAATGAAGATAGTATGTATGGCTTCTATAATCAAAAAAAAATATATATATAGTATGTATACATTTGTTGGTTGATTTCTGATCATTCTATGTTGGATGAGATGTTCTTTAGAGTTACTAAATTGCTGAGCATACTTTACTTTTATGGCAAATAAGTTAAATTCATGAGACTCTGAGATCCTCTGGAACCAACCCTTTTTTTTCCATAAATACTTCTTGCATAATAAATTAAATCGGCATCATACATATATGTATACTAAAATACATATTCTTTGTACATTTATTTATACTCTTATATAATACATATCTAAAGCACATACTTAATTCCAGAAATATTTACATTTATTGTCATTTCCTTTGAAGTGTTTCATAAAAAACCAAAACAGAAAAAAGGTCATAATAGTAGAAAAAGGTAAGACGGCAAACATAACTTAAGCCCAATAAAGGGAGATAGTGTTTGTGAGACTGGCATATATCCTTTTAAATATTATATAGATTTTAAAAAAAGTGTATCAATAACTTAAAAACCTTTTAATTTTCATACGTTTTGTATTATAATTTCCTTATGATATATTATTATGCTGGCCACTCAATTGAATTGCCCAATTGACTCGGTTTCGCATAAATAGAGGGTACACAAATTAAATAAATATTTCACAAACAAAAATATTTGTCATCGGTTTTTTCTTTACGTTTTTTTTATTCTTGGTTGCATTTTTGTCTCTTTTATCTTATTTAATTTGTTCTTCTTTTTGCTTTCTATCTGAGTAAGATTGAAAGTGAGTTGATTTTGAGGACAGGAAATGCTTAAGGGAGGGGGAAGTGGCGGAAAAGTAGGTGTGGAGGGAAGAGAGTTGTGTCTGCCCGTTGACGGCATCATTTGAATTTGGGGTAGGCATTTACGAGGTTGAAATATGTTAAAGAAGCAACCGAAACGAGGTTACAGTGGCATTGGAAACTTTGAAAATAAGAAACGATTATTTCGATACAACATATGTATGATAATTCCGTTATTTATCGAGCGTGTTTTTATCGGACTACGAAAACGATTAATTCGATGGAAAATATAATAATTCTGTTATTTATCGCATAAGGAAAGGATTAACTTGATAGAACATTGGATAATTCTGTTATTTATCAGATTAAGACACGATTTAATCATAGAACATAGGATATTTCTGTTATTAATCGAGCGACCCGATAAAAGGTTCTATTAAAATATTAAATTATTACGAATGGTATTTACTAAGTGTCGAGGATATATTATATTATATATATTGTATATTTCTGTAAAATACATACAATGAACCTTAATCAAAGTGTCGCTTACATATGTATATCGATATTTTGGACAACCCTTTGCTAACCCGGAAATGAGGTAGACTTATATGGTAACTATTCGTTTTGATGCAGTCTCTTTAATTTGAGGTCAGTGCATCTTTCTGTTTTGCCCACTGTACCTATGTACGAGGATGTCGCCTGCCTCAAGGCTTGAGGCTTGAGCTTTTAGGCGCATGGCTTAAGCGAGTTACATGCGTTGTGGGCATATTTCAAATGCTTCTGTCCCAGCCGAAGGAGTTCGAGGAGGACGAGGCGGGGGAAAAGGCAAAAAAAATATAAATAAAAATGAAGCTAATAAATACAAAAAGGGCAAAGAGACTACTGCGGTTGCTTTTAAGTGTGTGTTTAACAGGATGTTGACGGGGAGTGAGGGAGAAGATGGTGAGTGGGAGGGAGGGAGGGGGTTAGCTTAGTTTTGCTGAAGCCATAACGAATTCGTTGCCTACTTTTTGGTGTGGTCGCCGAGCATAAAACATGATTATGAACGGGCTGCCAGGCCACGAGTCATGAACCATGCCACGGCCCATTCAGGGACGAGGGACGAGGCACGAGGGGCGACCGTAAAGTTGTGCCTGCAATTAAAGCCGCGAATTCCATTTTCATCTGCACTGCAAAACCGCACTAAAGTTGTGTGTTAAGCGGCTTTTGGCTGCGTATTTAAGCCGTTTATGTTGTAATGTGTTACTGCGAAATACACACACGACTCGCACACACACACACACACACACAGCCAGAGTCGTATATATAATGGCATTTCACACCAATGTGCGGGCCGTATGTCAGCTGCAATTTCCTGGCCCCAGCGCCAAACAGGATCGGGTTCTGTTTCTATTTCTGTTTCTGTTGTTGGCAAAGTTGCCGACGGGACACTCAAAGTAATGCCGAAAAATGATATTAAGCGGATTGCTCGACGTGCCAGAGTGCCAAGAAAAAGAGTAAGAAAGACAGAGATAGAGAATGGCAGGGAGAGGAAGAGAGGGAGAGGGGTAGAGCGGTTGTGAGTCGCCCTGAGACAGAGTCTCAAATTTATGAAAACTATGCGAAAAGGAAAAGCAGCCAACAGCAAATGCTACACCAAACACCAATAATACTTATGACCCATGTGCACACACACACACACACATATATATTCACACACACCGACCCACACACACTCGGCAGTAGCGTAGTAGGTAGTTTGCTTCGCCAGGCACCACAATATATATTTATGACTACGGGATTAAAAAGGATATTAGTCAGTTGTCGCCCGAACAAGTGCAGAAGGAGTAGCAGCAGCAGTAACAGATGCCTGCTAGTTTACAGGCGACAAAAGTAACACAAACGTTATTGCTGACAGCACATTGCCAGAGCTGGTTATTGATACCAGATGTGAGCTGTAAACTGTCCTACAGACATAGCTAACATAGATTATAATCTTATCAAAGGTCGATCTGTTTGCAACAGACTTTGAATCTGTTAGTTAACTAATTAACATGATTGACCAACTATTTGGCTAACATATGTTATGTACTTGAGAAATGTTCTAAATAACATAACTGATCAATTTGTTAGCAAGTTTTGACAGTCTTGCAGTCTTTCTGAAAACTTATTAACATGATAGCTACATAACATAATAGATTGATATATATGTATTAGTTTCATTTAACAATCTAAGCTGCTAACTGTAAACTGGCTTAACAGCGTCTGGCGCTGCTAATTGACTGAGCTATCAGTGCTGTGAGAGAACTTTAACAGTTCTGCATTTTGTTAACTGACTAATAAGCATAATGTACATTGATATGTTATATTTTATAACAGACATAGAATATGGTGATGCTAATGAAATAACATAATAGATTGATATATATGTAGATATGCAAGGAAGGTTTAACAGTCTTGCAGTATGTTAGATGGAAAGTTAACATAGGTAATAAAGAATGTTGTAAGATGTTGTAATATCAAATTTATTTCTCCAATTATTGTAAGTTCCATTCAAATCAACATTCTAAAATGTAAATCATTAGTACTTTCTCTTTACTAATCCGGTCTGTAAAGGTTCTTCGTTATGCAAACATATTACAATGTTACGAAAACGATTTCTTCAACTTCATCGCCTGACGCTGCGCCCCTTTGGTGCATGTCACACTCGTATTTAAGTGTAATTGGTGTGTGTATTTCATGTGTGTGTGTGTGGCCCATTGTACTCGTATTCCTAGTCGTATTCGTATCGTATTCATATTAGTGTTTGTATACGTATTCATCTGGAGTTTTACATTAATTCATACAGCTGGCTGGGCTCTTTGGCTCTTTTTGGCTCTTTCTGGCTGTCGGACTCTGTCTAACCCATCTTGCTCTCTCTCTCTCTCTCCCACTTCCACTCCCAGCCACTTCCACACCCATTCCCTTTTACTCACCCTTATCGGCTTTAAGCGTTTGGGGCTTAATTGCTCAACAAGTTGGCGTCGTGCGGCGTTGCCATAGCCAAGAAACATATGAAATGAGGCAGGAAAAAGTCCTTTGAATACAAACGAATACATGCGAATAGCATTCAATTTGAGCATTTCCCCATTGCGGCACAGGAGGCCACCTGCCAGGCTCAGTGACATGTGGCAAGCGGGTCGGATAGAAGTGGGGGGCAGGGCAAGGCTTGGCATTTGTCAGTGACATCTAATGCCATCACCAATGCACGGTGAGAAAGTTAGAAATCAAACTAATCAAATAAGAAATATCAGCATTTAACTTAGAGTATTATATAAACTATATGAATTTACCATATATTATAATATATGTATATATGTAATATATATTATATATATACCATATATTATTATATATATATAATATTATAAAGATGAAACAAGAAAAAAGTGAAACAATTGGAGGTTTATTCATGTTATAAAATGTTTGATGAACTTAACACAAACCATATTTTAAATCCATACTATATTTGAAAGTGAATTGAATTTTGAATTTCCTTTTTGCCTTTAATAAGTGAAGACCTACATAAATTCTTAGACAAGAGAAAGAAACGATTTAAAAATGTATTACGATGCATCTGAACTTGTTTATTAGATACGAGTTTTCATTTTTCAATATCTGAGCAAATAAAATTCTATGTCTTTGTAACTTTACAATGTATTTTTGCTTGTTTCGCTCAGTGTACTCATCGCAGGCATTGATAGGCAGCAGGTGCGGATTTGGCGGCCCGCTTGACGGGCCCGACTTAAGTCCTCTATTGTCACATGGTTCCCTAATTGGCCGCATTTTGGCCAGAAAAAAAGGTCAGCTTGAAAATCAATAGAAATCGCCGCTAAGCTGACCAATTTCGCTGAAATTTTGTCTGAGCTGCGCTCACTTACTGTGTGCCTCGTGTGCCTTGTGTAGCTCGTGTGGCGGCTCATCCTTGGTGCTTTCAGCAGTCCCGACGAGCTGCGTTTAATTTAAAATTCAAATGCAAATGCAAACAGGTTTGTGGCAGCGCGTGAACAGGACAAACAGGTCTCGAACTGGGGGCAAAGTCATTAAAATTCGCAGGCGGCCAAACAAATGTGGTCGCGTTGTGTGCTGCGTTGCCTCTTTAAGGCTAACTCGGTTTTGGCTTTAATACAGCCAAACACACGCACACACACACACTCACACACACACTTTATATCCTCGCGCGCACAATCAGCGCACGAAAGTATGCTACACGCATAGCCCCCCTCAGCAGGCTTTCATAGAGAGACTAGTGAGAGACAGAAAGAGGAGGAAGGCGTTCGAGGTGAGGTTAGAAATCAGTAGGCAGGCAAAACACGAGCGTGACGCTGCTCACCACACCGAGGTAGAGTCAGCAACAGCAACAGCGACTGCGACTGCGACAGTGGCAGTGACAGCGGCAAAACAAAAATATCCCTTGCTTTTGTGTCCTTTGTGAATAAAGGGAAATCTGCTGCGTCTGCTGGGATTTCCCCAGTTGACAGTATGAAGGGTATTCCTGTTTTCAGATTCGCTCTGCTCTGAATTTCTATCGATTTAGACTTTCAATTAAAATGAACATTAAACTTAAGAACAATAAACTTGAAGAGAAAGCTTATTAAAGCTCAGCAAGTTAATTATGTGTGAGCTTTTATTCGTTTGTGTTTCATTTATAATTTGCAAATTTTTCAAATTATATAATTAATTTTAATTAATGTTAGTATTTTTATTATAAGCGCAAAGCTCCTTAAAGCTCAAAGCAAAGTTTCAAAGTTTTCTATTATGCATGAGATTTTCGTAATTTGTGTTTTTATTTTTCAATTTACAGATTTTTATTATTCTACAATATTAAATTTGAAAAAATGTTTATTGAGCTTACCGGATAAGTGTTAATGTGCTTTTAAATCTACCAGAGATAAAGAAGTGTAAATTAAATAAAAGTAAAACAGTTTTTAAGTTCTTTTCCAACATTCTTAATCCTTTGACTTAAGTTTATTTTGGACAAAAACTTTCCGTTAAAAGCTATTAAAGCCAATTCAATTTAATGACAAAAGCTTGAAGTTTACTTTTATGATTGAGCAAAGCTCGAAATACATTCATGTCGATTTCACTTTTGCAAATTAAATTGAAAACATTCACTCACCCCAAGCTACAGGGTATAACTGGAGCTTTAGCTAATTGAATTCGATAAAGCTTTTTGTTTGAACAGAAAGTTATCTTTATATATTTTTTAAATTTGTTTTATTTTCAAGAAAGTAATCTCAAATTAATTTATGAACTGCAAAATACTAAACCAACCTACTCACTGTGTGCCCACTACAGGGTATAGCAGGACCTTAGCCCGTATTTCGTTTCGTCCGCTCGTAAAACGGGAAATTCAAGCTCACCACGATGGCAGGCGATGCTCTTTCAACACACACACTCACACACACATGCGCATAGTGCACAGCTGTGTTGTGTACGTGTTCGTGTGGCTGTCACTGTGTGTGTGTGTGTGTTCGCTTCGTTTCCTTGTTGTGTGCCACTGACTCCGCTTGCTCCGTCGGTTGTGTCGGCTGTCGGTAAATCACAGACGTTGCACGGCACACGGCAATCAGTTTGTGTTTGGCTGTGTAACGCGTTGCGTGCTCCACGCTGTCGCTCGGCAATCGCCAGTTGCGAGTTAAACCAAAGAACGAGAATCGAGAATATTTGCGAATAAATTTTTGTGTGGTCTAACAACATTAAGTGTGATGTGCGCGAAATTGCGATTGTCAATTTTTTGTTATTTATTTTGAGTGTTTACAATAAACAAAGAAAACAGATGTTTGGGAAATGTATAAACAATGTGAATAAACTACTGAGTGCAGTTTATGCAGTTTGAATATAGTGTATAAGTGCTCTGTGTGTGGTAGCAATTGTTGCATACGCTGCTCAGCAAATCAAATCACGCTGCTTATTATTCTAAATGGTAAATCACAGTGGAAAGAAGTAGCTGCAGGGTGGGAGGGCCAAAGCGGGTCAAGTTGCGAGCGTTGCCAAGGCCAGATGTGGAAAAAATGCCAGACAAACTGGCGCCAATTTACTATTGATATTATTATTATAAGCATGCATGCGCCACGGTATACCCAGTATACTCTGTATATAAATTTATGGCTAAAATAATATTTTGTTTGCTTCATATTTGTTTCATGTTATTTTCATTTCGCTCTGTTTTGTTTTCTTTTCGCTTCGCTTTGGCATCGCATTTTTGGCGCAGCCATTTCTGATGAATTTCCAGTTAAAGACAATGCGTACGCGAGTTGTGTGTGTGTGTGAGTGTGTATTGGCCATAAATATTTGATGACCATTTCGCATGCATGCAAAAAAAAAAGAGAAAGAGGCAAAAACAATCGAAAAGAAATTCTAAAAAAAAACAAAAAAAATATAAATCATAATTGTCGTGGGAGGGGAGGAGGGTAGGCAACGAGGAGGCGGCTAAGGCAGTGTAGGGGGGCAGTGTGAATTTTGCATTTCACTTGTCTGCTTTAAGCGCGCTTTTGCCTCAACTTGCAGCAGCAGCAGCGTGTGTCATTAATATGCCTAAGTTGGCGTGTGTGCAGCATGTGTGTGCCTGTGTGTGTGCCTGTGTGAGTGTGTGTATGTTGTGCGTGTGTGCAAGGCAATTGCATGACGCTGCTTTGGCCTGGGCTTTTGCCTCGGCTCCTCGCTCGAGCTACTTCAGCAGCTCTGTAGCTCCTTCAGCCGGCCAGACATATGTATATTATCTCTGGTGAATTATGGCCTGGCCATATAGATTCTAAAATGGCTTGTCCCTGAAACAACAACAACAACAACAGTAGCAGCAGTCGGACAGTGTCTGGCACACACACACACACACTCTGTGCCTGCCCTGCCCGCTGTCTGTGTCTGCTTTGTGGCACACATTGTTAAATGGACGATACAAAACTTCAGCAACAAGAACAACAACAACAAGAACAATCCTGTCAGGCGACACATCCTGCCAAACATGCCGCCTGCCACTTGGGTGTCCCCCCCTTTCCCCCTTCCACCCTGCTGTCTGCCGTCTCGCATTACTTGACTCTTGTGCTCTGCTGCAACTTGAAATTAGATCTCGATATGAATAGCCAACCAGGGTATCACGTCGTCTCCCCTCATTTCCCTAACACTCGTGCCTGTTCCTCTCACTCTCTCTCTCCCCCTCACATATATTTTTAAATCAGCCCAATGAGTCGAAGAATTAGCTCACTAATTGGCTGCAGCAGCAGCAGCAGCAGCGGCATTTGATCCCCGGCATTAGCTTGCTAGCTCCAGCTCGGCACCTCGTCACAGATTCCCGCTGCAATCCTCACAGCACAATTTATTGATGGCATTGCCGGCTGAGAGGAGTCAGAGGAGGAGGTAGCAGCAGCAGCAGCAGCAGCTTCGATGGCAACCGAGCGGCAGCTAATGCCAGAAATTGAGTTATTTATGCTCCACAATTGATTGCTCTTTGTTGGCCAAAACGTTCTCGACGCGTTGCGTTGCCATTTGCCGTGCGCTGCTGCTGCTACTGCTGCCTCTGCCTCTGCTCTTCGGTCAAGCAAGTCGAGCGTGTGGCATGTCGTTTAAATAGCCAATACACACGCACACACACACATGTATGTATATAACACACACGCTTTGCTTTGCATATTTAGCGCTTGCTTTTTTAGCTCTTTTCTAGCCAAGCTGCTAAAATTGCTGTCCGCTTGAAGGGTTTTTTTTTTAGCTATATTTCTATATGATATTATTTCAAATTTGTAAGCTAAGAAAGCGCTTTAATATAGCCAAAATAAAGCTAAAACCACGCTTGTATTGCTAACTTTACTAAGCTGTAAAGATCAGATAATGTAAGCCTAATACTGACACTATAGGTAGTGCTGGTTTACATTGGTTAAAACTAAACTAATGTTGCCTACTTTTCAGCTGGCAGAGGTCGTATTAACTTTGACCAGGAGTGTGCACCTTAGTAGACAACTCCGATCCTATTAAGTGTACATAAATATTCTGCATAAGCAACACCAGTGCAGTCTATCTAGTTATGTCAGTCTGTCCCTCTGTCCGTCTGTCCGTCTGTCCGTTTGTCCGTCTGTTGCAAGGCAAACAAGTCTCTCAGTTCTAGAGCTATCTTGATGAAACTTGGCACACATGCTTCTTATTACTGCAGGCTATATATAAAGCAGAACAAGCCAGATCGGAACGATATATCGTTTAGCTGCCATACAAACTATCGGCCCATTTTTGGTATTTGTCGAGATATGCTAACCAAATTCACTACATCGGACGTCTTCTATGTACAAGTATATAATATGCATATAAAATTTCATTCAGATCGCATCCATATAACAATCGGTAGTAATAAAGGTTTTTGTATGAAGAATAGTTTTGACTGTCGAAATTACTTAATTTATCAATGCCAATCGAGGTCCGACTTAATATTCAGTTCTTCACCATTATATATAATTGGTATATGAACAATCGGAGGTGATGAGACACTGCAAGGGTATAAAACTTTCGGCATGCCGAATATAGCTTTACTTCCCCTTACCATATTGCATATTCCATTAAATTTAAGTTTGTATATTAGAGTATAATAATGTATATATATTGTACTATATAAGGTTTATAAATATTGCTGTTGCTGCAAAAAATCTCAGCTTTGTTGTGTGTAGTTTTGCTTCTTTTGTTTGCGCATTTTTCGCTTCTTTATTTTTTTTTTCGTTGCGCCTCAAGGAGGCAAGAAAATAAACGCTGCCATTTGCATAAAGAAGCCAAAGACTTGTAAATATGTATAATATGAAACCTGTATATATATAAAATAATGCTGTACATATATTTGCTATTGCTGTTGCTTTTTTAATGGAGCTTTAAGCAACTCCTGAACTGGAGGAAGCTTTACTTAGTTGCTGCTTTTGCATGGCTTTTGGCTTTATAAAGAAACTCATCTGTGTGTGTTCGATGTAAGGGGAAAGTCCTTTACAAGGCAACTATATGTACAATATGTGATGAAGCTCGGGGAAGAGCTGTATGAAATTTAATTGGGGAAATACAAAGTTTGATGGGAGAATGATATACAAGTAATATCTGTAGGAGATACTTATACATATAGATATATTGTATATATTCAGTTTAGGATACACATGAATACTTGAGGATACTTTAAGAGACTTGCATGAATTTAATAATAATTTATCACAATGAAATCTGCATGCAATATGATAGGAATATTGTAAATATTATAAGGCACATCTCGATAGATCCTGTTGATCCAATTCGAATCGAATCGAAAAGATCTTCTCTCTACGTTTCTCTATCTCTGGCTGTCTTTCTTTTTCCTTTCCTTTTGTATATATCTTAATCTGTCTCTCTCTCTGTATTTATTGATGTTCATATCTGTTTGTCTTATGCCGCATTTCGATTCGCGCTCATCAAATGCCAAATGACAACAATCAGTTGATGCAGCAGCAGCAGCAGCAGGAGTAGCAGTTGCAGTTGCAGTTGCAGCTTTTGCTGCGCATTTGTGGTTAACACCCGAACAGAGCAACGTCATTCTCATCAGGCTGGCGCGCCCTGCCTCTGGGCAGGCTCCCCAGGGAGCCATTAATCATGTGGGTGACGCCTAAATGTATGCAACATGCAGCAGGCTGGAGGCTGCATGTGGCGTGCAATTAAAAAGCAAACAATTGCAACAGCAACATAAATTTGCCACGCCAGACGCAGACCAGACGCACAGACAGCACAGTAGAGAGCGCAGAGGGAAAATAGTAGGAGCAGTGAGAGGGGAAGGCAAAGAGGGACTTGCAGCAGCGCTGAGGTATGCAACAATTCTATGCAGCGCTCGAGTGTCGCGATAATCGTAATTAAATGAACACGCAGTAGAAAAGAAGAGGAAGAAGCAAAAGCAGAAGTAGCAGCAGAAGAACTGGAAGAATCCGTAGAAGGAAAGAAGTGATTCCCCCCTCTGCAAATGGACGTTGCCGGCACCACGCTCATGCTGGTGGATGCAACAGAGATGCAGCAGCAACATCATCTTCAGATGCAGCGCCAAAGCAACAGCGATGCCAGCGGCCAAACACCAATGTCCAGCGATTCAAGCAGCAACGCAGTCAACGCCGCCGTTGGCGCTGGCAGCACAACGACAACAACAATAACAACAACAGCAGCAACAACAACAAACAGTGAACCCTCCTCCAATTGCGGATCCAGTTCCATTGCCGTATCCGTCTCCAGTTCCGTCTCCGTTACCGTCTCCATGGGCGGCAACACGCGAAGCAGCGCCGGCGCTGTCGCCGATTGCGCCATTACCGCCAGCACCTCGAACAGCTCGTCAGGCAACAGTTCGCCGGCCAAGGCGAGCTATCTGCATCATCATCATCTGCACCATGGCTCGCTGGCGCATCTTCATCATCATCATTCGCTGCAGCTACATCACACAGCGCCGCCCTCGCCCTTGGCTACAGTTCGCCACCAGCAGCAACAGCAGCAACAGCAACAGCAGCAACAGCAACAGCAACAGCAGCAACAGCAACAGCAGCAACAGATTTCCGCACCTTCTCCCCCTCCTGGCAGCTGCATGGCCGTCTGTTGCTCTGCTGCATCCTCATCGCATCATCATCAGGTTGGCCCGCTGGCCCATGTGCCTGGCCACCACTCGCACTCGCACGCGCATTCACACTCGCTCTACCCACTGATGGCAGCCGCCCAGCTGGGCTACGCAAGCTCTAGCGGACCCAGCTCGCTGGTCAATTCGCCCGCACTGGGGCGACGCAAGCGCTACACGAGCACCTCGTCCAACTGTTCCAGTCAGTTCAACAACAACTATGCCGGCCTGGATGTCGACTCGCTGGATGATATGCTGCGCAAGGTAAGCCAAGCAGTAACATCAGCAGATTTACAATATATCTGCATGCATGAATTCATATCAGGCCAACAATACTGTACAGTACTACTGCACTGTACTCATTTTTTGTACTGTACTCATTACTCACTGCACCATAATTCATATCATTCAAATACATGCTTGAACGGATTGAAGTGAACTGATGAATGATTTCAGTTTGATTTAGGTTAAATATTAGCAACTTTGTATTTTCTATTTACTGTTCCTGTATTTCGTTTGCTGTAACATGCACAGAGCACTGTGCTAAGTTGCACAAGTATGTATCTGGGTATCACACTTGACAGTACCTTGACATTTAAAGATCATACCTAGAACCCTTAGTTAGATAGTTGTCTTGGCCCCGATCTGGAAGTATGCCTGGCAAATTTATGGTATTGCGGCGAAGGGTAACTTGAATTAAGTGTGAGTTGCTCAGGCCAAGATTCTTTGAATGATCTGCAATGCTTCCTGGTATACAAGTATGCGAACCAGGGATGTCAAAATTTTCCTGAAGATCCTCAAATTTGCTGCGCATTTACACATGCCGTTAAATACGTTTAACAACTTGGAATTCAACCAAACGCATTGGCAAGAAAGAACATTAAAAGAAGTCCAAGAAAGAACCACCAAAAAGATCTTCGCCGTTCTATAAAGACATGTTTTTAATTATTATTATTATTGATTAGAATTCTGTAAACAAGTTTTCACTAAAAAAACAGGTATTAATAAAAGCAAAAGATTCTCGAATTTCTCTCATGAAAATTTTGTTAATTTCTTAGCTTGAATTTTGAAACTTTAACTTGAACTACTTGAAGTAATTTAAAGCACACCTACAAATACATGAAGTGCGTCTTATACAGTATATATATACATATGTATGTGAATCTGTACTGTGATATTGTATTATATATGCGCATCTAATAAACCTCAGTCATAACTCTCTTACACTTACATTACTTTCCGTTGCATTTCGCGCATTTCACTTTGCCTCTCAATCTTTTTGTCTATCTCTCTGTCTGCATGTCCAACCCTTTGCCTGTCTGTCTGTCCGTTCTGTCTGCTGTCTGTCTGTCTGTCTGCCTGCTGCTGTCCGCGACTGTAGTCATAAATCTTGAGCCTAGTCCGTAGTTCGCGCAGCATGTGGAGCAGGGCGCGGAGCCCAAAAAATATGCAACACTTTTTACGTGTTTAACATTTTTAAGCGCAGCGCGACCCATAAATAATATGCGACAAGTTTATTTTGTTGCTGTTGCTACTGCTATGGCGTTTTCGGTTTTTGTTGTTTTTTTTTTTCTCGTTTTTTTTCTGGTATGTTTATACTCTTGTTGACGGTATATTCATTTTGACAAGAAGCTTGCAACGCACAAAAGAAACATTTCCTAAAGTTGTAATGTTATAATTGGAACTAAACAAACTTCACTTGGCACGATTATGTTGTTAATGTGTATAGATTCTATAGCAACTATCGACTGATTTGAGTTATTTTTTAAGATATCGCAGCCAGAAATAGGCCCATATTTCTATGTACATAATGTACTGTCAAGATTAAAACAAACATCAAGTGATTTTGGATATTTTTGAAAATATTGCAAGATATGTTATTCAGCACACCTTATCCTCATTTATTTTTCTTTACATCAAAGTGAGGGCTAAGATTCTATCAAAAGTTCATCCACAGTTCTTATTGTTGATCAGAAATTAATGATTAGTATACAGATCAAAATAACTGAGGGAGACAAACCTTCGGCGATGGTTACCTTTTTATATCCTTCCTCCATTGAAAATGTTCATAACAGGGTATGATAAGTTTGTGCATATGCAAGTTATGGATAAAAAGTGGCGTGGCAGACCGCAGGGAGTGTATACATAAATATATATTCTTGTTCATGATCACTAGGTGAATAAATTGAATCATGTCTGTCTATTTGTCTGTCCATCTGTCTGACCATCTCTCTGTCTGTATGAGCGTCGAGATCTCAGCTATTATATACACTAGATACACCAAATTTGGCATGAAGGTGCCTGAATATTACACACAAATTAAGTGTATTACAAATATTAGATACCACGCCCACTGCCCACGCAAATCGCGTTTATTAAGCAAACTAGTTAAGTCATTACTTGCTTTCGCTGTTTGTAAAACTCTTCACAATTCCCATTAGCAAACTGTTAGCATTAGTGTATATAAAAGTTGCCTAATAGGACTTGTGAAGTGTTTCAAAATCAAGTAAAGGGTATCCAACTGTCAGGCTGCCCAACTTGAGCGTTCGTCTGGTTTCCCCCTTCTCTCTTTGCATGTTTTTGTATTTTCTTTAACAAGCATGCAAACAATTTAAATTTGTAATGCGCCGTGCGGCGAACAAAACTAATGAAAAATGGCCCGCACTGGCGCTACGCACCTGCATTACAGTTTGAGGTCGTAGGTAGTCAATGCAAGAGTGTGTGAGTGTGTGTGTGTGTGAGTATTTGTGTGTGTGTGAGCGAGTGTGTGGTGTGGTGTAGTATTTGTTGCACAGCTCAACCTTTTGGCCGCTTGCATTTTATTAGCGATAATCAAATCCACACTCCACTCTACAATCCACCACCCTTTCCCCCCTCCCCCTGCTCGCGTTATTCACTCTCCGCTAAACGAAAAGCGTTGCATACTTTGCGGCTGTGTCGCATTGGGGCCGCCAAAGGTATCGGTAACGCGGTAGTGCAGCACGACTGCATCGCATTTGCGGCCGCCATAATGGGGCACAGCCCAGAGTCCGATGTCCCCAGCCCGGTCCGTACTATGAACTCAGTGTGCTCAGCGAGTGCTGAATGCGGCTGTTGCCACTTGCCACCTGCCACTTGCCACATGCCCGTTGCACGTTGCCTTTCGCTGTTTGGCATTGCAATTTGCCGTGTGGCACAATTTCAGGCGCACCGCGGCGCGTGTACAATGGCAATTTGAATAATGTGCCAAAATATGCAGATATTGCATTGTTTGCTCTGCCTCTGGGTCTGTCTCTGGCTCTGCCTCAGTCGACGTCGCAGTCAGCTGTCATAAACGCGTGCTGCCTCCATCCGCAAATTAGATCAAGTGTAAGCAAAGTTTGTTGCATAAGGCGAGCTCAAAGGCAAAATATGAAAGACGAAACACAAAGCAGAGCAAAGTGAGGAAAGAGAGGAAAGAGAGGAGAAGAGAAGATGCGGGAGGGGAGCTAAGAAGTAGAGGGCCCAAAAAAGAAACTTAAATCGAATTGGGCCGAAAGTTGTTATCAAGTTGCGGCCAAGTTTAAAGCGTTTCCAGCATCATCAACGAACTTTGGCGGCGGCGGCAACTGCAGCAGCAGCAACTACGGGCCGGGGCAAGTATCAGCAACTTGTATTGCTGTGCCTCCGGGGCAGTGTGGCCAGTCGTCGCGCAGACTTGTTGAGATTCTTGAGCTGTTCAGTAAGCGGATCAGGCAGCTTTGATTGCGCGACGACGACGACGACGACTGGGCAGTGTGACCAGCTTTGCTGCTGTAAGATGTGCTTGTACTATGTAATCAGCTAACATGAAGTAGAGGCACAAGACGAGAGGGCTTTAAGTGTGACCAGCTAGATCTACAGCCAGAGCTGAACAGTATTATTTGTATTTAAAAGAATTATTCAAATGTCTTGCAAGTTTCTTTTTGGCTTTGACGGTGAGTTAAATATGTGCAGTGTGACCAGATTTGCTTGTAGCATGTTTTAATAGATGTGCAGTGTGACCAACTATGATGGCATTTATGCATTTTTGAATGATAGTTCATTTTTTATATAAAGCAAAGTTTAAATGTATCATAAGGCGCTTTCTGGCTGATTTGCTACTCGAGAAGCCAGTGTGACCAGCTCTTTACGCAGGAAATATGTATAGATTGTATAAAATGGAAGGAATTAGTGAATAAAATAATAAAAAATCTTAATTGTTCTATCTCTTTCTCATCATTTGGTTGTATTGTGAGTTTAATCAACTCTTGTCTGACTCTTGTTTTCTCTCTCTCTGCCACGTCTCTGTTCTCCCTCCCTCCTTCTGCCTTCCCATTTCTCTCCTACACGGTCTCTATACTGTATATCTGTCTCTATTGTCGCTTGTATTTGTTTATTGCTCATATCCAATGTCATTTTTATGCCTGAGTAGACGTAAACCAGAACCAGCGGGTCGCAATTGTTTAATGTGTGTGTGCTCCAAGCGAAATATGCTGGGTAAAAATTATGCACACCTAAACATAATTACGCGAGTGTGAAGGGGAGAGTGTGTGTGTGAGTGTATGTATGTGTATGTGTGTTGGGGTGGTCTGTTTACTTGCTTGCCTGCAGATGGGGTCCCTGGGCTTGGCTATACTTGGCTTGGGGTTGGGGTTGGGACTGGGGTTGAGGTTGGGTTAGGTACATTCAAGGCCCTGGTCGGTCGTTAGTCGCCATGAAATGCCTTCGTTCTGGGAGCGAAAAGAACAGCAGCCCGCATTGGGCATAGTAACTGGTACACACACACACACACACACGTCACACACACACACACATAAACATATAGAAGTTGCGACACCTGCATTGTGAAATAATGTTTTTATAAGGCACCTTTATGTAATGACAATGGGGAATCATTAAATGTCTATTTGCGCATTTTGATACCCTGCACAAGAGTGAAATATGTCAAACAGGTATGTGTAACTATAACGCGAACTTATTTGATATAGAGAAAAGAGTAAGAGAGAGATAGAGAGAGAGAGAAAATTACAAGTGATGAGTTAAAATAACTTTTAGGGGTAACTAGTTAGTCGAGCATACTGCAAAAGAACTTTGAGGGGTAACTAGCTAGTCAAGCATACTGCAAAAGAACTTTGAGGGGTAACTAGCTAGTCGAGCATACTGCAAAAGAACTTTAAGGGGTAACTAGCTAGTCGAGCATACTGCATATTGCTAAGTTATTTCTGCTTCGTCTTTTGTTTGCTTTGATTTTGCTTTCAACTTTCGCTTTTTGTCTGCCCTTCTCACACCCGTTAGGTGGTGGAGAGGGGGGGTGTCATATTTGTGTGCGTGTATGTAGCAGTGAGTTATTGTCAGCGAGCATATACTTTAAAGAATTTAAACACTTTTAAGTTCTTAAGCTGTCTTCGATTGCTTGAACTCTCTACTATCTCTCTCTCGTTTCCCTTATTGCTTGACTTTAAACCCCCTCAAATCGATAACTGATAACAACAGTGGGAATCGTTTTCATGTTGCATATCCTATAACGAAATTCGATTGCCAGACAAAAGCTGATGGACATGAAGGCAGCTAATTTTAAAGGAGACGAGTCGCATTTATCTTGCGCCACATGCTCGCAATCCTTGCAACACACGCACACACACACACTCATCCCTTTGCAACAAGAAGAAAAAACGAAAACTAACAGAGAAAAGAAAAGAAAGGAAAGGAAAGAAAACCAGAATCAGAACCTAAACCGAAACCGAAATACAAAGCGTCATAAAATGGCAAAACTAACGAACTCCGGCAGCGTTCCCCTAGAGCAGACAGAGCAGTACGAAAAAAAAAGGGTTACCGCTTAACGGGCCATCCCCCTTGCACTGCCCCCTCTCCAGCTCACACACACACACACACGCACACAATGCTACTCTACAATGTCACTCCCCATGCGCTGCTGCTGCTGTGCGTGTCCATCAAGGGATTTCCCTTCAATTAGGATTAATACTCAAGATACCAAGGCAAGGCGAAAAAAAATACTGAACTAAACCAAACTAGGCAGCAGCTAAAATGGGAAACATTGCCTTGGACTCGCTAACTAGGGTAATGCCCGGCATACACACACACACACACACACATACACACACACACACATAGACATATGTGCAGGCAAAGGAGCGAAAAGTAAACCCGAAATCAGCTACGTAGCCGGTCAGAAATAACCTCAGACTGAGACCGCAGATGGACTCTGCGCACTCAGGCTAGTGCCCCCTTCCCTCCTCCTCCTCCTCCCCCCTCGGCAGAATGGCGCACAATTGAGGCATTATTAGTAAAGTAGTTTTACATATGTATGTATCCTAAAAAAATACCAATGAGAGAGTCTGCTTGACCAGCAAATGCCCTGTAAGGCAATCAATTTGCATAGTTAAAGTTCTCTTATTGATTTATCAGATGAACAATTTTCAAATGAATGTACCTACCTTGATAGATGCTTCGACAGTTGAGCGAACTATCGATAAGTAAAGTTAAAAATACATTGAGGGATATATTGATAGGTAAAGTTGAAACTACATTGTTGAAGGTTTTGCAGAAAGAAGGAATTAATGTGCTTAGTTAAAGTTCCTCAACTTATTACGTGCTGTTCCGATTGGATGCTGTTGATGGATGCTTGAATAGTTAAGCGACCTATCGATAAGTTAACTTGAAAATGCATCGAGCAAACTATCGAGTACAGTATTAACGGTTGTCTTGAAAGAAACAATGCGTTTATTTGAACTTATTTGATATTCTGATTAATATAAATAGATGCTATTGATAGATGCTCGTATATTATTGGACGAACTATCGATAAGTTTAATTGAAAAAAGAACGTCGATAAACGAAATTAAGTATATTACAAATTATAAAATTTAGGGATGTCAACTAACTCGACTAACTTTACTCTACACTCTACTCTACTCCTTCAATAAACCTAACTCTCCTGCAAATTCCTTTTACTTACTTTACAGGGTATTCGTGACCTAAAGTCCCAATCCAGCCCGAAGCGGAAAATATACCTTTTTTTGGTATCTTGACACTGACTGTGATGAGGGCCCGTTCGGTTTCGCTTAGCCTTTACTTTTCTTCCCTCCTTGTCTGCTGCCTTCGTTGCTCTCTGTTTTTGTTTTGTTTTGTTTTGTGTTTTTTCTTCTCGGGTTTAAATTGCTTAAAAGTACAATTTATCACAATTGGCAATTGGATGCTATTGTGTGTGCTTGTCTGTGTGCGTGTGTGTGTATGTTTGTGTGATCTGCCTGGCAACAACTTGACCGAGTTTCCAAATAGCTTTGGCCCAACTTTAGCCCCAAAACCGGCCCCTTCTCTGACCACAGTGTGTCAAGATGAGTTTACACATGGCACATGGCATAGCTTTGCTTTTTTTATGTATCGCACAATTGCACTGCTCTTATCTTGGCCTGCCCCGCCTCTTGTTTCCTTCCTTCCTCCGCCTGGTTGGTTTGTATTTTTAGAGTCTCGCTCATTTTGGCTTTTTTCAAGCCACATTTTTGTAGTGGGAAAATTTGTTGGAAACTTTTGTTGTTAATGCGCTTAACTTGTTTTTTGTCGTCAGAATTCTCTTTTAAAATTATCGTAAGTAGCAATCAGCAATGAATATCGATAATTTTACTATCGATTTATTTAAATTAAAGAGAAAAGTAGAGGGAGATAAATATGAAAGAGTGGAAAAAAGTAGACACGCAAAGAGAACTTGACAAACTATTTACCCCATCATCACCCCTAGTCCTCTTCCACTTTATTGCAGTGCAAATACTATTATCGATATACCGATAACATTTACTAATTGGTCACGCAATGAGGGCACTCAGCTTGGCAGCTTCAACGTAAACATTCGCGCGCAAAAATATGCAAATTTAATATGATTTTAATTTGCGCCCATTATCAGCACTCACACTCACAGCCCCGCCTTCCTTCCCCTTTCACACACATACACACACCCTCTTACACACACACATACATACAGACATAAGGAGCAGAGCGCAGTTTTATCATTTTTGTAGAGGCTGCATTCATCAGCAGCCTTATTGTCAGTATTGAAAGAAAGGCAGCGAAAATGATGGGCAGCAGAGAGAAAAAGAGAGAGAGAGAGAGAGAGAGAGAGAAGTATGAAGTGAAGACGTGCTTGCTGTAGTTGGAAGAAGGTTCTCCCTCATGCTCGTCGCGTAGCTCACTTTTCTGCGCTGCAACTTATTGAGTTCAGTTACAGTTTTTGCGACTCAGATTCAGGTTTAAGATTTCAGATCTCAGATTCCATGATGCCAACACACACACACACATATATACTGTGCAAGACTGCTGCTCTTTGTGCTTGCTCGTTCACCCACACACATACACACACACACACGCATATATTCATGTTCACGTGTAGATTTTATTAAACATATGAATTCATTATGTAAATGCGACAACATCGTCGACAACGTCAGCCAAGGAAAATTGTATGAAAATCGCCTTTTGTGCGCGATGCGTTGCCCCATTCATTCCCCCTTGGCCCGGCCTCCGCACTTAGCCAGCCAGGCACACTTTGCATCCCTTAAGTAGTTTGTGTGTGGGGGGGCAACGTGGGGTTAATGGGTTATGTGCTGTGATTTTCGAAGAGCTTTCCACTTTGCGTTGCGTCTTTTGTTGATTTTTATGTAAAGCGCAAATTGATTTACCATCGGCAAGAAATTATGAAAATTCTGAATGTGAAGTGAAAAGTTTTTGCCTTTTGCCTTTTGTTGCCGTGTTGCTCTGTTGCCGTGTTGCATAATTGAATTCCGTTGCGCCGTGTGTGCCTTGTGGTCCATTTCTTCCGGTTCATTGGGCGAGCCGTACTGATCAATTGGACAAGCAAATGCGGAGAAGGAGAGAAGAAAACGAAGAAGTGGTGAAAGTGTCTGTGAGCACAAATCACGACAAAACCTCAGCTCTCTCTCTATCTCTTTCTTTCTCTCTCTGCCACCTTCCCTTCCTCTGCTTATTTATCTGTCTGTCAGTTGTTGTTGTTGTTGTTGTTGTTCGCACACAATTAACACTCCAAATGTTTAACAGGCCTTAACAGTGGGCTTAACTTGATGCTTGCCCATGTATGTATGCTACTTGCCGCATGCCACATGCCACGTTCCACATGTGCTAAGGAGGAGACAGAGAAACTGCGAGAGAGAGAGAGCAGAGAAAGAGAGGGCATCACATGCCACTTCATTTCATTTCTTTTCATTTTGGCAGACAAACGCGCGCACAGTGGTTCAAGTGCTATGGAAAGTATGTTAAAAAAGATTTCATGTAATGAATCTGAATCTGAATAGTCACCATTAAAAGGTTGCATTGTTTGTTATACTTACATACAGATCCATACAGGGGAATCAGGAAGCTGATGCAGTAGGGAAAGCATCAGCATTATGCTCAATGATAGGGCCATATCAGGGAGTACCTGATCTACAAGGTCACAGTAGATATTCTCCCCTAACAAATAATAATGAGCATGTTATAAAGATAAACTTTATTTTCGACTCATTGTTTCCATGATATATATAGAAAATACTTATATAATTCAGATGAGATAATACACACTTAAATGTTAAGGTTCGTTAACAGAGAAAGATATTTTAAGCAAAAGCTCTTTAAATTGAAGATTGCCAAATTATAAATCAAATTTAATATATATATGGAATAAAATAAATATTTATATATATGTACATATATTATATATATACTTGTATATATCATATATTATATCCACCATATTTTTGTTAAACCACCTACCCAAATGTTTTAAGACTTCACGAAGAACTAAAAACTGTTTGCCGTTTTACACTCATTCAATGCCTTCGGCAATTTGCAATTGTGACCACTGTGCAGCATCTCAATTTGGCCATTATTGTTGTTGTTGTTTTTTCCTGTTTTTTTTTTGTTTGTCATAAAGCGGCGTGAATGTAATCAAGGCGGCTATTATTCTTAGATTTGAAGCGCAAATGAAAACGGCGGCCCGCAAGACGGCGGCTTTCCCTTGCCAGGTCTTGCGTTCCCTTCCTCCCCTGCCCCCCCCTCTCAGTTTACTTGGGGTTCGATACGAAACAATGGGCACACACATGTGTGTGCGTGTGTGTGCATTTGTTGTCTCTGGTTGTGTGTGTGTGTGTGTGCAGTAACAAAAAGGCAAACGCGCTGTCGCATACAAAAGCCTCATTGTTTGGTCCGTTGTAAGGCAACTGGTTCATGTGAGAGGCGGGTAGGGGGAAGGCGAGGACGTAGCAGCGCCTTCTGGGGGGTGGGTGATGATAATGGAGGTTGGTCGAGAAGTTTGAGTCGGGGTGGGGGCTTGGGGGCTTCAGACATGTAAGTGTTGAGGCTCATGTGCTTAAATATGCACATTGTGTGTGCGTGTGTGTGTATGCGAGTGTAAGTGTGTGTGTGTGTGTGTGTTCTATTTTTTTGTACAACCATTTTTAAATAACTTCGGATTGCGTGTCGTGACACGAACATGATACGAGATTAAACAGGGACATTAATTATAATAATAAATGTCATTATGGTATTTATAGTAGTTATAATAGTGCCGACATCCATGGTAGCTACAAGTCGAGTGAGGTTAACTTGCTGCAATGGAAAATCTGTTATTATAAGCGGACAAATAAAATCATTATTGCTCTTCATATATTATGCATATGTAGCTGCGAAGTGGGTCAATTTAGGAGGTAAACCATTTGCGCAAAGGCATCTATTTTATCAATTTGATAATGAAAGAGTTGAATAAGTTGATACCAAAAGAAAGTTAAGTGGTATTATACCAGTTAAGTATACAAGTATATGTTGCACAAAGGAGTGCTCTTAAAGGATGGATTGTTAAACAGGAATATATGTATATATATATATATATATACGCTGATAAATTAACATTTGTATACTAATTGTGTTAGTTGCTAAAAATGAGTATAGCTCATGCAAACGATACAAACGTTTGCCCTATAGATATTTACTTTTTAACTGATCAAGAATATATATATCGATATATATTTTTCAGTATATATCATATGTTACTGATGCCAATTCATCTGCATGGCATGAATATCAAATAACTGATTTATTATTATTTTGTTGCACATACATATACATTTCACTAGATGACAAATCAAGAATATATATAATATACACAAACTATTATTAAGACAACCTTCTTTTTTGAATGAAAACAACTATTAAATTGATTTTTACTTGTTAACTGATCAAGAATATATATAGATATATATTCATGTATATGTTACTGATACAAATTCATCTTCATGGCACAAATATCTTTGCCAACAACTTTTATTACTATTTGTTTGCACATACATATACATTTTATTAGATGACAGATCAAGAATATATATAATATATACACAAAGTGAAGTAAACTGTATGCAAACTAGTTGGTGTTAGTTAAGAGCAGCAACCCTGTAGCTTGTCGATCAAAACTTGTGTGTAATTGATCTTTACTTGTTAACTGATCAATAATATATATAGATATATATATTTATGTATATGTTACTGTTGCCAATTCATCTTCATGGCACAAATATCTTTCAGCAAAAACTGATTTATTGGCATTTTGGACAGATTGTCCTTCGCCCTATAGCGACTGCCGGGTCGCACTCGCTTTCAATTAGTCGACAATATGAGGACAAGGTCTTAAATCGATAATGACCCGTCCGTAGGGGCTACGGCAGCTACAGTCAGTCTGACCAGCCCAAGTGCCCAAGTGTCTGGCAAAAAGGGCCAACAAAAGCAACAACAATAGCAGCAATAGCAGCAACAATAGCAACAACGATTCCATGTGGTTCCGGTTCCGGTGCTGGTTCGACTTTTGGCTTTGCCTTTAGCCTTGTGTAACGTTTTTCGTTTCGGGTGCCAATGGCAAACAATTGCATTGTAATTTTTCAGCAACACATAAGGCATATTTGCTGTTGTTGCCTTTGTTGTTGTTGTTGTTATTGCTCGTAATTTTGTCGTTGTTGTTGTTGTTGCTCGACTTGAACTGCAGTTTTGGCTGGCATTTTTGTCTTTTTGCCAACAGTCGCCGGCGTCGATGTCACAAAAGCCACTTGAAATATGCTTGCAACGCTCGCATTGCTGTGCGGTGGTCTCTCTCTCTCTCTCTCTCTGGGTATGTGTGTACGGGTGTGTGTTGGTGTGCATCAGCAAACAGAATTATTGAAGCCCGCCGTCCCCGCCCACAAAAAAAAAGGAAGAAGAAGAGCGAGTGTTGCCGCCCTGTAAAGAGGCAACCACATGCACGGCGCGCCGTCAACCCTTTGTGGACGTCCGCTTCACTTAGCTCATCGTCGTCGTCATTTTCAATGTTGCTGCAACATCCACAACAGCAGCAGCAACAGCAACAGAAAGAGCAACAGCAGCAGCAGCAACTGCTGGCAGTTGTGGCAGTGGCAACGGCTTTTGGGTCAGTGTAAAGGAATTAAATTACAGAAGGAGTTGCATGCAGCATGTGGCATGGGGCTGCGACTAAATGGAATATTGAACAGAGTTAACTATGAGGCGAGGCGCGGAATTGTACAAAAAATACTCTGAATACCAAAAATATTGCAATTTTTACTCGACTCGATGCGACTACCGGACAAAGATTGCAGTATGTATAACCCAAAGAGTAACCCAGGGGGCGACACATTTTTACGCAGTACAGGATGCAATTTTTAAAACGATTGAAAATGAAACAAGTGAAAATATTATCACATTTTATGTAGCTCACTTTTTATCGAAGCTAACACAGCGGGGCCTTTATGGCTGGGTAAATTTACATTTTGTCAATGGGTAGCGCTTTAGGGTAGAGAAATACTTCCTTTCTATTTGTAGTATATATTATTGCTTGAAATCGGTATTTATAATACCATACAATGAGTATATGATGCGTCAATATCATGTGTTATCGATTTAGAGAATATACAACTCTAGATAAATCGGAATTCTGATCTCTTGAGAAATCAATTCCACGTAGGCGAATGCTATTACAATCTATATATTCCCTGTAGAGAATGAGGAAATATTCCCAGCCAGATTTAATGAAAATGATGTAAATGTATTGAAATTATCGATAGACTTAGCTATGGTTATAATTAACAATGTCTTCTAGAACTGAATGCAGTTACAAACTATAAATTCCTTATAGAGTATGAGCACATTTCCCTAGCCAGATTAAATGCAAATCATGTAAAGCAATCACTGCAAATGTATCGAAGATATCGATAGGCTTAGCTATCGTTATACTTAGCAATGTCTCCAAGAACCTGTTGCAGTAACAATCTTAAGATTCTATGCAGAGTATGAGGACATTTCCCTAGCCAGTTTTAACAGATATTATGTAAATTAATCACTGCAAATGTAACGAAGTTATCGATAGGTTAAGCTTAGAGCTAACCAATCGTTATATTTAATTTTGTCTCCAAGAACTGTTGCATTAACAATCTATAGATTGTATACAGAGTATGAGGACATTCCCCTAGCCAGATTTAGTTGAAATTATGTAAAGCAATCACTGCGAATGTATCGTAGCTATCGATAGGTCTGGCTAAGAGGTAAGCAAGCAGCTCAATGTGGCTCGACTATTGCACTAACAAGCTCCCCCTGAATATTCAATACCCTCAATACCCCCTGCCACGCCCCTGGCACTCAGCGAGAAAGGAATTTGTTGCCTTAGCTCAGGTTGTAGCTCTGTCATTTTGGGAGACCCTCTGGCTTTTTGCACTGTCAACAGCCGCAGATTGTTCTTGTTGTAGACCAATTTTTGTGCCCCAAACTTTTGACTGCTCAAGCAGCAAATCATATTGCTTGCTCTCCCTCACTCTCTCTCTCCTCTCTCTCTCTCTCTCTCTCTTTCTCTCTCTCTCTCTCTTTGTCTCTGTTCGCCTGCACTTGGCTCAGTCACAGGTGAAACTTTGTCAACAATGTTGAATAATTAAAATGCTCCCTCGACAACAAGCCTGTGCAAAGACTAGAGCGCGTCTCTCCTTCCCCGCCCCCCCCCCTCTCATCTCACCCGCTTCCTCTCTCGCTCACTTTCTTCCCCCATTCTCTCCTCAAGTCAGGCCTGCCTGCCTCGGCGCGCTGCTGCATTGTTGTGACAGTTTATAGAGGATTTGTGGGAGCTGCGAGGGGAATGAGAGCAAGGCAGAAGGCAGGGGAATGGTAACTGACATGGGGGGAGTGGCGGGAGTTGCGGATGGAGGCATGTCTTGGCGGGCCTGTTTGTCGTAGTCGTTGTCGTCTGGCAGCCTGACGGAGCTCATCAGCAATTCTCAATTGCCATTATAATATTTTTTGCTTTCCTTGTGCACGACTCGACGTCGGCTCGCTTGGCTTTCGGTAAACACCTGATACAATGGCACTGCAGTGTGGCAAGGGAGGGGGAGGAGTTAGAGGAGGGGCGTGGCTGTTGGGGCGTCAAGTTTTCGCTTAATGCGCAGTCCCCGTGCAGCGCGCTGAACTTTGTCGAGCTAAAAATTCATCAACTTTGTTGCATAATATTTCAATAAAAGGGCCCGAAAGTCGCCTGGCAGTAAAAAAAGATAGAGAGAGAGGGAGAGAGAGAGAGAAAGGGAGAAAGAGAAAGAGAACAATTGCCTGGTGTCATCAAATTAAAGCACACTTTCTGGGACCGCCTGAGCCATAACTCCCCGACACAATAGTGCACTGGGGAATGTTTTAGATTTTGTGCAGGCAAATTGCAACAACAATGGAAAGAGAGTACGATAAGGACTGGAACAGTGGAGATGCCTATGCGAAAGCCTAGCATAGTGGAGCACCGTCCCTGGGCGACATTTTAGACAGAGAACGCAAGACGCCAGTCAAATTAGTTAGGCAGAACTAATAAAGACGCGCCTCATGCAATTTTCCTTTAGCTGCAGTGAATTTCCTAGCAGAGGGCTGTGCAAAACGGCAAATTGAAAAGTGCCCTAACGATAAAATAATAACAATTTGAATGGTGTGCCATATCATATTTAATAAAGGATCTATATCAATTTAGAATAATATAGAATAGAAATGGAACACTTTATAAAAAATTTGTAATATTACACAAGTGTGAGTGATTATAATACATGAGTATTAACAGTACAGCCCATTTACAACATTTTCTACTTAGAAATATGTTTTATACAGAAATAATTTTGATTAATCATTCATTTTATTAAGGGGAAAAATATTACATTATTTTAATCTATATTAATTTTGTATTATGTTTTCTTGTATAAACAAAAAGGTTTACAGACATCTAATATACGAGTACAGTCTACATGCGCCAATGTATTAAATATTATATTACACTTGATTAGATAAGCCACTCTTAGAGTTTCTATCGCCTCGTGGATTCCTCCAGATTCCTTTTTCTCTGAACAGAGTCACTCTTTCTTGGGTAACTGGTCACACTGTGGCAGCCAAAGCAATGAGCTAGGTGGGCCCCAAACCTTTTTGTGCTCTACAGTGGTGGCTTACCGTGTCATTTGTTGTGAAAGGATGAACGAACATTATCAGATCTTCAGACCAGGCTAGGTTTGCTCTCCAAAGAGGCACCTTCATGTCATTATCAGCCTACTTAGCTAGTTAAGATGCGTCTATCTTTGGTTACAGAGTGTAGACTTTGCCAAGAAGATGTCCCAAATTACCCAGCATATTCTCTGCGACTGTCTAGACTTGGTATGGATAAAGTGGAATCATCTGCACATGAACACCGTAGTTCCTGTGCTGATCTAATGCTTCGTTGGGGAAGCAGAACACCTTTTGTCAGGCTAGGGAGAAACTTTCAAGACAAAAGAGCAACCCGGGGTGGGGGGGAAAAAGGGGGGGACCCCCCCTGGAAAAAAAAAAAAAAAAAAAAATATTATATTTAAAATTAAAAAGGGTGTTTCCTTTTCCCCCCCTCGCCACGTGTTTAAAGAAAAGAGGGCAACTAAAAAAGAAGGGGGGGGGGTGGGGGCTCTTTTCCTTTTTTTTTCCCTTTTTTTTTTTTTTCTTTCTTTTTCCCCCTCCCTCTCTTTTTTTTTTCCTCCCTGCGCCCCCCCCTCCCCCGCGTTCTCATTTAATTTTGTCTAATTTTAATCCAATTAAACTTAATTAACGTAACGTAACTGTAAACCACGTTTGCGTATCCGTTGACTTTAACCCGTAGCTGAGCCAAGCTCGACAGGATTCACTCAGATTCGCAATTATTACCACTTACGGCTAACTACTGAAGCTATACACACACTGCTGTCCCTCTCTCTCTCTCCCTCTCTCTCTCTCTTTTCTCGCTGTATCTGTTTGCTGGTCACAAAAAGTTTGTGAGCCACAAAAATTTCCGTATCATGCAACCGCAACAACATTGAAAACTTTTAGCCGAAAAAGGCTAACGAAACGGCGAGAGTTTTTCGACGGGGATAAACTTTTTGCTTTAATACTTTCGCTGTGGCTTCTGCCTGTATTTATCCTTGTTGTTGTTGTTGTTGCTTCTTCTACTTCTTTGTTGCTGGCTGGAGTTGCCCTGTCCACATTGGGGCGCATTAAATTTATGCTTCCACCTTTGGACAAGGCATAAATCTTTGTTATGCCTCCCGCTTTGTCTTCCCTCCCTACCTCCCTTCCTCCTCCCTCCACCTCATACAAAATCTCGCCAGGCCACTTGCCCCCCTCCTTGCCGTTCTCTTCTCGTAATTATTTTGGACATTTTGGCTTTCGTTTCGCTTTGTTGTTCTGTTTTTTCTATGTTTTCTTATTTTATGTTTTTTATTTTTTTTCTTTTTTTTTTTGTTCCTTTGCTGTTGTTTTACTTTTGTTTGAGTCGCGTTTTAGGCCCGAAAACCCCGAGGCGCTTATGAGGTGCATTTTATTTCTTTTAGTTCTCAGTTCTCGGCTCTCAGTTCGCAGTTTTCAGTTCTCAGTTTTCTGTTTTAATTAATGCTTCCATTGGCCCGAAAGCCCCCCGCATTTAACATGACTTTATAATGAGTTTTAATAGCCTTGTGGCATTTGATGTATGCGGCCAGCTTTGTACAGCGGCACATTAATCATTTACCCAACTCTTTTCCTCTATCTCTCTCCTCCTCAGGAGCCTAAATGATGCCTTAGCTTGAATGAGAATTCAATGAATTTTAGTAGATTTTATTTGATTACGGGTGAACAAATTGCAGTTGAGAGCCGGAACCGTTTGAGATATAAAGGAATCTAGCTTGAAATTGAGCATTTAAATTGCTATTGGCTTCATTATTTTGTGTATCTTTATGAAAGATATTCAATAGTATAAGGTAGATAGGCGAAGGTAGATAGAAGGTGCTATAAATACATTGAACTACCTTAAGTACTACTGCAGTTCTATTTAAATGTTTCAAGATATTCAACATTGTAGAAGGGTAAGTATGATATTTGATTAGCTGGTAACCTTGTTAAATTAAGATCAAAGAAAACGATGTTGCAACACTAATTGTTAAAAATATTCATTATCGGAATAAAGGTTGTGGTAACTGCAATATCATTTTATTGATTACAATCAATCAACTTGAGCAACAATATCGATAACTATTAGTGTTGTATATCTGCATAAAGGACAGCTTAAACTGCAATATCATATTATTGATTATAATCAATCAACTTAAGCAACAAGAACTTGAACAAATCTATCGATAATCCTTATACAAAACTGACAGTAATAAACAAACTGTGCAAATTATCGAAACGTCTCAAGCTCTGCTCTTTAAGTTTCTTTTCGTATCATTTCACCTGCAAGGCGCGAGTGGTTAATCAATCAATCAAACTGTCACTTTGATGTAGTCTTCTCACACTCAATCTGCTCTAACTGTCGAGTTGAAAGCCAAAGCGGATGTCTTTAGCTATAAAAATGCCGCTAACGTTTAACAGTTACAATTTCCGCTTCCGTTTTTGCAACTACATAACTTGCTTCTGTTTCAATTCTCTTTCCCGTTCCAGTTCCACTTGTTTCCGCATTGCGTGTAACCATTAATAAACCTTCTGATTGTCCAGCGAGATTTATGTTTACACGCAACGCACCCCCTTCCCTACAGCCCTACAGCCATACAGTCCCTGCCCCTGCCCCTGCCCCTTTTGGCCAATAAATTAAATAAGAAGCGAATGCCAAATGTGACAACTACAGCAAAGAAACAAAACAACAACAACAACAGCAACAATGGCAACAATAATGAGGGCCAAACAATTGCCGCCTGGCATTGCATTATTTATCGATAACAATTAGCAGCGATGCATGAAATACGATAACATTAATTAGACTCTGCCCGCTCAGCATGTGCGTAAGTGTGTTGTGTGTGTGCTGACCCCAGTGCCAATTGCCGAGCTGTGGCTTAGGCAATGCATATAAAGCATACAAGGCATGTGTGTGTGTGTGTGTGTGTGTGTGTGTGGGGAGCATGTGCGGCCCTTGACACTCTACCAGTAGCTCGACTTAATTGCCTGGCTTCGCCAATAATAATAACATACATTGTATGCAGGCCTGCGTGTGTGTGCGTATGTGTGTGTGTGTGTGTGTGTCATCGATATAACCATTAATTGCGGTCTGGCTTTCTTCTGCCTCATAATTCATGCTGTTTATGTGTGAAATTTCAATATTGTCTGAGGCTTTTATAAAATATTATTTGCAAACCGATAAAATCAAATATCGATTATTAAGTTTCTTGCTTATTGCGTTATGGAATGAAGAAAACAATGTTTAAAATTAAACTTTGATGAGCAGGAGAAGTGAGTTAAACGATAGCAAGCTCAGTTGTTGTTGCTTTTGGGTGTGTTCTATGCAATAAAATCTGCTATCGATAAGTTGCATTTACAAATGATATATCAAGCAAAGAAGCCACATTGAATATCTTCTTCAGAAGGTCTTGTAGGCCACATATGCTAAGCTTTATATGGCAAATTTGTTGAATACTTTGCACAAAAACCTTTAAGAGGTTTTTCATTCATTTTCAACCAATCTTCAAGCTGAAGAAATAAAGAAGAAGAAGAAGAAATACGTTGAGGACATTTAGAAAGTGCGAGATACGATACACACGATGTAGGGAGAACGGATGACACAAATACGAGACGACAGATGCCACTTACAGGGCGGGGGGGGGGAGAGGGGGGGGGGAGGGGGCATAGGGGCGGGTACGGAGCCTAGCCAAGTTGGCAGCCATGTCAACACTTATCTTTATGAGTTTCCGCTTTCTGTAAAGTCATTGACATGTATTCCTCCCGTTGTCGCAACTACTGCATGCCAAAAATAAACGCACAGCTGCCGTGCAAAGACAGAGACGGCAAGCGTGAGTGGAGTGAGAGGGAGAGACAGGAAAAGTGAGAGAGAGACAGGAAGAGAGAGAGAGAGGGGGAGAGAGAGTGGGAGTGGAAGAGCGCGCACAAGAGGCGTCAGCAGTCAAGCAGCTCGTAATATTTGCACGTGTTTATTTGCTTGTTGTGTGCGTGTGTGTGTTTGCGTGTGTGTGTGTGTGGGGGGAGGGACTGTGTGCGGGTGTGCGCTGCCTACTTTTGGGCACCATTTGAAAAATCTGAAAACAAGAGTCGCTATGACATCGACAAAAGCCCATTCCAAACAACTGCGTCATGAAGCTTTACAGATGGAAATGAACTCGACAACGGGCGATGGGAGGGGGGGGGACGGGGGGGCAAATGAAGGCGAAATGCGGAAAATGTTTGAAACTGTTGTGCCAGCAACGTCAATGGCAAATGGGGGGAGGGGGCTACGCGCTATCGACGCCACATTGAGGCAAATTGTTGAAATCGCTACGGTGCTTTTTGGCGGCAAATGCAATAAATTACGTTTCGAATAGCCTCCATTGGGAGAACACCTACCCAACCCACCACCCCCACCCTCCATGGGAGTAGGCAGATGTATTGTGTATGTGTGTGTGTGAGTGTGTTTAGTATTGCAATAATTATTAAGATCGCTTCCACTTAAGTCAACTTACAGTTGGATTTGGGTTTGATTGCAGCAAGAGAGAAGAGAATTCCATTATGAATATGTTACACATACATAGGTAAGCCAAGTCAAAGTATAGTTATCGATTTATGTGTGTGCTGGGCGTGCCATCCAAAATGTGAACTAAACTTTACTTAAGTCTGTTACAAAGGAACCCTAATGCCAAGTTTGGTGTCTCTAGCTCTTCTTGTTGCTGAGATTAGCGCGTTCATACAGACGGACAAGGCTTAATTGACTCGACTATCGATGCAAATGAAGACTAAGACAATCGATACATTAGCACCTCATCTTATCGATAGTTTTGCATACAACTTAACAAGTTTTCTCGCATTGGCTTTCGCTCTTTCTCTCAGTTTATCGTTGGTTTCTCACGTTGCATGTCTGATTTGGGCTTTTTAAAGGGCAACATTCGCACGCTTTTCACTTTTATTATCCTTTATGTGCGATTTCACACCTTCAATTGCAGTCAGCCACACACATAAAGAGATAGAGAGAGAGAGAGAGAGAGACAGGGGGAGTGGGAATGAAGATGCCACACGTAGCAGCAAATCAAAATCTTGAATTTATTCCACATACGAAGCGCATGAATTTCAAATTACTGTGGGAACACCGTACAAAACAGCACAGGGTGCTGCAAGAAGCGAATGAGGAAGTGGGGGGTGAGGGAACGAGAGTATTACGAGTGTCCAAAGCCTGCACAAAGACGTGTGTGAACACTGACCCGGCACACACTGACAGACACAGACACAGACACGCAAAGAAGTCAAGCCACAGTCAAAGAATGCGCTCCCCCCCATTCTCTCCCCCCCTCTCTCACTCTCTCTCTCTTGTTCTCTTCCACTCTTTCACACTCATTCTGCCGTGGCATCTCCTGATGTTTATTCGCATTTCCATTTCCATTCACACTGTCTGACTGGCAGGCGAAACGTGTGCAACACGTTATATATGTTGCATACCACAAGGGGGCAGTGCCAAAGTGAAACCGAGAGAGAGAGAGACAGAAAGAGAGAGAGAGAGGGAGAGCGCCAGTTCTATGTGGCTCTAATGACTGCGCTGTGGCCGTGTATCTTAACCATTTTAAACCTTTTTTTCATATGCCTTATTCGGTATTATTTGGCACCTTTTTGTTGCCCACACGTAGAAAAAGTGAAAGAGAAAGACAGAGACGGAGATAGAAAGGGAGGGAGAGGGAGATGGAGATAGAGAGGGAGGCTGGCAAGTAAAGGAAGCCAAAGCGGCTCATTTGAAATTCATGCGGCCACTCACTGGGTGCATAAAGCAATCAAATCAACCACAAACACACACGAGTTGCTGTTGTTTCTGGTGTTGTTGTTGTTGTTGTTGTTGCTGGTGTTGCTGTTGTTGCTGGTGTTGCTGCTGTTGCTGGTGTTGCTGCTGCTGCTGCTGTTGGAGTTCTCGTGACGGAGGCAGTTCAGGTTTTTAGCAGCTCTTTTGGTTTCCTACACGTTTCACGCGTGTAAATAATAAATAAGCTTAGCATACTTTGCGGCGCGCGCAAATGCTGAACGTGCCGAGGCCAAAAGTGACGGCATAAAAACGGCGACTATCGATTGCAACACCAGCAGCAGCAGCAGCAGCACCAACAACAACAACAAGGACCACGTGCTGCTGATGTGAGGCGCGCCAAATCTGCGCCTCGGCAATCCCATCAAAGCACTCGGTCTGGCGAAAGCGAAAGCTGCCACTTGTGCAACCCTTTTATTATTATTTTCTTTTATTTTACTTTGTATGTAAGTGTGTGTGAGTGTGTAAGAGAGAGAGAGAGAGAGAGAGGGAGAGCGAGCAAAACTGTTCCTTAGCAGGCCAGCCATGATTTATGCATTGGGTCCCAGCCCAGCGGCAAAGCTATGAAAGCTCTACCACATTTGCATGTTAAATCAGCGAAAGGACATGCTGCCAGCTGCCCTCCCACCTCTCCTCCTCCTTCTCCTGCTAGCCCTCCCCCAGGCTCCAACCCGATTGCCCTTTACCCGCATACTTAATCTGAGTTCTGCTCTGATGCCGTAGGTGCCTTCCTCTTCTCCTTCTCCTTCTGCTGCTGTCCCCTCACTGAGATTTGCATTTAAGATGCGACCTAATGCCGCGAATTGATCTACTCAGTTGATCACACTTAGCATATGAAGCTTACCATATATACAAAGATGCATAGGTAAATTTGCATATGAGATATGTAAAACTTCTTAACGGAATATATACATACAATATGCACATACAATATGTTACAATATAAATAAACAATATGTTACAGTATAGTTAAACAAGAAGGTCCTGGCTTCTTTCTTTCCTTATTATTATTGCCTGACTCATCTATTATATTATAAAGTGTGATTTTTTAAGTATTATCTTTTTGGCAACACTGGTTTAAACAGCTGACTCACGTTTTGTTTTTGGTATCACTGTCAAACATCTTTAGTTTGGTCTATAATTTAATCATGAATCGTCTTACAAATGAACAACTCTTGAAAATTATTGAATTTAATTATCAAAAATTACCCTTTATATGTAGAATAGATAGGATGGAATAAATTAAAAATAAAAGCGGTTATAGGTAAGCCACATCAGAAGCTTAAATTTGAATCACATTTAAAGCACAGTTATCGATTTATGTGTGTGACATCTAAAATATGAACTGATATAAACTTTACTTGAGTGTGTTATAAAAGAACCTTAATGCCAAGTTTGGTGTCTTTAGCACTTCTTGTTGCTGAGATCAGTGCGTTCATACAGACGAATAATTCTTAATCGACTCGACTATTGCTGCAGATAATGACTAAGACTATCGATAAATTAGCACCTCATCTTATCGATAGTTTTGCATACAACTTAACAAGTTTTATCGCCTCGACTTCCGCTCCTTCTTTTCCTACTCCTCATCTTCTCATTGCATGCTGCATGTTATGTGAAACCAATTAGTAATGCAATTAATGAAGCGCAATCTGAGAGCAAGCACAGAGGAAACAAAAAGAAACTGAGTAGAAGACGCAGACGCAGATGGAGACGGAGAGAAGCAAAGCATAATGAGTAGCTAGAAAAAAATCACAGCAGGAAAATAAAAACTAAAGTGAAAGTGAGAGAGAGAGAGAGCGGGGTCAGTGTGAAAATTGAACGGCACAGCGAAAGAAGCGGGACAGGTGGAGAGAGAGAGGGAAAGAAAGAGGAGACATCATGGAGAAGCAGAGTCAGTGGCTAAGGGGGAAGAGGGGGAAGAGGATGCTGTGCTGTGCCAACAGCAATTTGTCTTTTCATTAATTATTTAGCAAGCAAAGCGAAGCGAACAGCGGACGAGTGCAGAAAGGTGGGGAGGGGGTAGGGGAGAGGGTGTGTGGCACGCGCTCGTGCTCGCAAGAATATTGACAGTTAATTAATTGAATCTGTTCAACGTGTTGCAGCAACAGCAGCAGCAGTGCAGCAGTCCAGAAGTGGATGAGCTTCATCCCCAGACCCCATCCCTCCCTCCCTCATCATCAACTATCGAAAGTGGGCGTGGCCAGTGGAAAGTTTAAAGTACAATTGCGCCAAAAAAGTTGCGCACTTAATTGTCTGGGCAGCGGAAATGAAGGCAACTAGTTACCAGTTACCAGTTAGCAGTTACAAACTCTGTCGAGATGGCTAAGGCGCTGGTCAAGTAAGTTTTGACTTGGCAAACTTGCAACAACTTGCAGTAACTTGCAACAACTTGTGCGCATTTGCTACTTGCCACGCTTCGCAACGACTCGCAACTGGCGCATAAAGTCATTAAAGTTTCAATACGATTCCGCCTCCATCTTTTGCTAATGCCAACAAATTAATACAGCTGCATCTGGCGTCGAAGTTGCCGAAAAGTGCTCGAGCAGATGTCATTAAACCCAAAATTCAGAGCACAAAAATGCCCCGATTTATGTAGCATACTTTCCAGTGCGTACTCCCGTCCTCCCGCCATCGTTCCATCATCCCATTGTGCCCTCCCACTGATTAATCGACGTCGTGGGCACACTCAGCAAAACCCGCAGAAGGCAAACAAAACGAGCGGATCTGATGGGATGAGCTCGACTCTGAGATACTTTATGTGCCACAGATGACTCGGCTAATTTAAGTTTGATTTTTATCAAATTGGATAAGTTACAAGATATTTTAAAAAGGTGTTTGTATGTCAGGCTTGACAACTGAAGTCCAAACAGACGACTTAGAATGAATATTCTATTGTATGAAGGTATCCATACTTGTGTTCAGCTTAGAATAGATACCAAGATTAAATATATATCTATACTGCTTATGAGTTTGACTGTGAGATACTCTATGTGTCACTTAAGTCTCGCTTGATTTAAGTTTGATCACGATTAAAGTTCATAATTATTAGATACTTTAAAGAGGTGCCAGTGTAACGAGTCTTCACAGATTAACGAAATGTAAGTAAACGACTAAGAGTACTTCATTGTACATTTCTTGAGATATTATCCATATATACATGTATCTACACCAGATCAGACCCAACGTAACTTGAATAGATTCCAAGATCTAAGGTTTTTCGGATCCTGCAGACATACAAAACAAATTCATGTCAGTCATTCCCACTTATTAAGCTAATATCAAATACCCTGAAAAGCCAACGTTGTCTATTTCACACACACTTCCACAGTTGCCCAACTCTAAAATACTCTTCACTCTCAATTCTTTGTGCTGGGTATAAAAATCAATGAAAGCCGAAGAAGGGACGAGGGGATGTGACGAGGGAGGCTGCGGTTCTGTCACTTGTTATCAGTCAAAAGCACGCGCGCACTTCTTCCCCCCCTCCCATGCGACGCCCCATAATTTTGCATCTGATACAGCAGAAAAACACAACGGAAAGTGTAGCCTACTTTTTACGCTATTCGGCAGTTGAATTCACATTTTATTGAGTACATTTCGGTTTGTTACATTGACAACTTCAACTACGCCAAACGAGAGCTGAAAATGTATTTGATGCTTAGCTTACTGCGAACTTGGATATTCATTTTGGCTATGAAGTAAATACCATAAATAATACAAACACACTCACACGCACACACCCTCACAAACATGTACAGAGAACCGTGAGTTTTAACTTGATTAAAATAGAATTGAATTGAATTGAATGGAGTTTAAAACGTTGACTTAATCGAATTGAATGAAAAGATAAATCACAAGGCACGAACTGTGTCATCAATCATCTTTGTGTAATTATTTCAAGTAATACGAGAAGAATTGACCTGCTGTTTCGGGTATTTCGGTGCTGTATTGCCTATCATGCGTGGATCGATAGAGAGTTGAACAATTAAAACGATACTTAAGCTTGGAATGGGTTTTAAAGAATGATTATTCATACATATCTTAATAAAACTCTTCCTCGTTGAACACAAACTTAATTGACTTGGGTTCAGCGTATATTGGGCTATTGCTTTAAGATGTTTTTACGACCCGATCGAGGCACTTTCCCTGATTCATTTGGTCGCGTTCTGATCCAAGAATCGAAATTAACTTTGAATTATTTTGTGATTGCATTTATGCGTCGCGATGTCTTCGTGGTACGTGGTTGGCGCACATCACGATTAATTTGCGCCGCAAAAGCCACAACAAGCTGCAGGGCGGAGCGATTGCCATACGCCCCCCCTATATCTCTCTCTTCCTCTCACCCGCCCACCCGCTGTGGTAACCCCAAGCTGATTGGTCACGTGCCTTGCGCACGGGGCTGGGCTTCAATTCGTTGTGATTGCTTTGTATCGATTACAAAATGCATTACAACATTGCCACATGATAAATAACATTGAATGGGCGGTTCACCACGGGGAGGTACGAGGAAGCAGGCGGTGCCGGTGCCAGATAGAAGCGTGTCGTGGCCCAACTTCAGATAAATGAAACAATAAGCAACATACCAAACAGACACAAATCAAACTTCATTGCCATAAATCAAGCGCTTGATTTCAATTTGATTAAAACTCGGGCAAACTTTAATCTGCCATTCATCTGAGAGTATACAGACCTGTCGCTTAAGTGGAAGTGCTTTGAATACCCTACGGTCATTGAAAATGGTCAACTAAGGGTATACTGACTTTGTGCAAATGTATGTAACGGGCAGAAGAAGGCATGGAGGTCGTGTATATCCTGTGTACCGAGTCAATTGAGCTGTGTTTATTGGTCTGTCTATCGATCTGTCTATCTATCTGTCTGTTTGTCTATCTCTCTGTATGTTTGTCTGTTCGTCTGTCTATCTATCTGTCTGTCTGTTTGTCTGCATGTCTGTCTCTCTGTTTGTCTGTATGTCTATATGTCTGTATGCCTATATGTCTGTTTGTCTAGTCTGTAGTCTGTTTGTCTGTTTGGCTGTATGTCTGTATGTCTGCATATCTGTATGTCTGTATGTCTGTATGTCTGCATGTCTGTCTCTCTGTTTGTCTGTATGTCTATGTCGTTGCCAAGTCTGTTTGTCTATGTCTATGTCTGTTTGTCTGTTTGTCTGTATGTCTGTATGTCTGCATATCTGTATGTCTGTATGTCTGTCTGTCTGTTTGTCTGCATATCTGTATGTCTGTATGTCTGTATGTCTGTTTGTCTATATGTCTGTATGTCTGTTTGTCTGTTTGTCTGTATGTTTGTATGTCTATATGTCTGTTTGTCTATATGTCTGTATGTCTGTATGTCTGTATGTCTGTATGTCTGTATGTCTGTATGTCTGTCTGTCTGTCTGTCCATCTCTCTGTATGTTTGGCTATTTGTCTGTCGGTCTGTCTATCTATCTGTCTGTTTGTCTGTTTGTCTGTCTGTCTGTTTGTCTGTTTGACTGTCTGTCTATCTGTCTGTCTTTTTCTGCCTGTTATAAGCACAATAGACCAATATCTGGCTTAAAATGTATCCTACTGAATTGTGACCGAAAAGGTTTTTACTCAAATAGGTCAAACATAACGTTAATGCTTTTAGTGCACACATAACCTCAATACTTTTAGCACACACACACATAACCTCAATGCACTTCGCTGTGACTATTTATAGAGAACAAAGTGCAGTTGCAGTTCCGTTTTAATTCAATTTTAATGGTTGTTTCGGATCTTTTGAATAGCATATGAAGGTCAGTACTTGACCTGTTTTCCTTTCATTTTAATCCTTCTTCACTCACTGTCACTTCACGCATCCACTGGCTCCCCTGGCTGCTCAGTGTGACCGTGTGCTATTAAGAACAAATGAAAGTGCCGCCAGGCTCAGCACTTTGCCAATCTTCTGCTTATGGTTGCTCCCCTCCCCCTCCCCACTCTACCATTTCCAGTTCCAGTTCAAGTTCGAGTTAGACTTTGAGTTCGAGTTGTTGTTGCCATTAAACCACACGTGCCACTGTTTTAGCTGTTGTTGTTGTTGTTGTTGTTAGGGCACCAGAAAAAAATGCAATGGCGTGATTATTGAACAATTTGTATCAATTTACTTTTGCTTCAAAGGGCAGAGTCGACCAGCCCCACAGTGGCACAGTCTCACAGCCCACTTTGCCACCCACTTTCGGGCAGTTACACACTCCTCTCACTCCTTTCCCTTCTCCTTCTCCCTCCGCTACTTCTTCTTCTTCTTCTCTTTTCTACTTCACTATCAACCGCCACCCGCCGCGTGCTTGGATGTTTATTTATGCATTTCACTTGATGCTTATTGCATGCTTTGCCCCACTCTCTTCCCTTGCCTTGCCCTTCTTTGTTGCTCCCCACCCTTCTGTAAATTCACAATTCCTGATAGTCCTCTCTCTTATGGTACTTCCCCCCCTCCTCTGTTGCTCTTTCTACCTCCGCCCTTTGACAGGCCGTCCTCCAGTTGGCTGTATTACAAATGGGAATTATTATTGATATAAGTGGTGTGTAACTGTATGTGTGTGTGTGTGTGTGTCATGAAGTGCGCACAGCTGAAACAACAAGCAACAACTTGTCCCACCTCCAGGGAGACAATTCGAAAGAGGCAGAGGCCAGAAAGACCTGCAAATGGCACAGAGAGAAGGAAGGGAACTCGCCGCTTAAGACATTGCCGCAACGTGCCGAAAGTTTGCTGATGCTTGGACAAGCCTCTGTCACACGTATCCTCCAACCACCCACCCATACAGCACACACACACACACCACACACACACACACTCGCACCCTCGATGCGGTTGCCAGTGTCACTTGTGTCTCTCAAGTTTATTAAAGTGGCATAAAAGTGTCATTGGCGGTTAATGGTTGGCGATTAGTTGCATTAAGTTGACCATACCAAACAGCTACTCTCCTCCCCCTCTCCTCTCCATCCTGCACCCTCCACCATCAGCCCACTGTCGATTCCTTTTCCCATTGAGTGAGTGCGTAATTGAATAGCCCAGCGAGGGGAGTTGGGGCGACTTCATGTGGAGTCAAAGTTGTTGACAGGCAATCAGCTGATAGAACTATGTTATGTATGATCAGATATATGTGCTACTATATCGTATAGACACCCCCACTGAGATGCTCTTAAAGTTTTAGTCGACAATTGGCATGTTCATTTCCCCAATTTGATTAAGTGAACTCAGGCTATAAAAATTAGCTTAAGCTTGAAAGACTGAATCAGAAGGAAGCTATCTATGTAAATGTATCTTTGATGGCAAGTAATGTATGTAGAGAAAGTATCTGTAGATATAAGATATAATAACACTGCATGCAACATTCATTTGAGTAGATGAAAGAAAGATATGAGACACATTAAGGGAACTCTTGCATGAAACTTATCTTGTAATTATTAGAAAACTTACTAAGATTACTTTAAATGGAGAGTAAGAAATATAGATTAAGTACATATGGATAGTGTTAGTTGGTCTCATTTAATGCGCCAACCTTAGACAACGAATAGATCAATAGGCAAGTAAGGGAATACAAGCAGCCAGTGATGAATAAACTACTATGTATTTGAAATCAATTGATATATTGTAGATAGTATATATTGTACAATATAAATATATAAGTATATATAAATATATAAGTATTTGTCGTATTTACATTATTTGCATGTCTTCTTGTTCCTTTCTTCATACTGCAAAACCCATTTAAAAAACCAACTTGACTTCGTTGCAAAAGCACCTCAAGTTTCCCCAATTAACTTCAATCTCTGGAAGAGTAAAGCTCATATGGCAGTTGAAATAATTGATATCGCTGTCTCCTTTGCTATAGCTATGCACATATAGAGAAGCATATCGGATTCGCATAGCGACATCATCTTTGAAATTGATAGGCAAGTCGCGAGCTCTAGCAAACTGGTAAAGTTCTCTCGTACTGCGCGACGTGGCGAAACTTATTGAAAAGTCATAAAAGCCATAAAGTACAAAAAAATGTATCTTGCCAGGCACATGTAAAAGGGCACAAGGGGTGGACAGGGAGAGAGGGTAGAGAGGGTGCAGCGAAAGCTTTAACTTGTCGCAAAAGCCGCATAAAATAAAATACAATTGGTGGTGGGAAGGAGAATGGAGTGTGGAGTGTGGAGAGTGGAAAGGGGAGGAAGTGGGGATAACCTGCAACACATTTTGTCAATACGATAAACCCGACGGCATCGAAATTGTTTTTGCTTGCAGAGGCCAAAGAGGAAGAAAAGCTTTGCTGCTTTAGCTTTTGTAAATCATTTAACACGCTCTCGATTTTTATTTTAATGGCATTGCCGGAAAGTTTTTAATGGCAACGGGAAGATGAGGAAGAAGAAGTAGCAGAAGCAGCAGCAGCAACAGCAGAAGAACTGACTTTCCTCTGGGTCCGGGGCTCCTTTGCCGGCAGCTGCCTCAGCTGCCTCTCGCATTATGGGCACATCGATAATATGCGCAGCGTTCCACTAAGTGGCAAGCATCAAGGCGTCATCGTCCTTTAATGGCTGCCACACAGCGCACTCAAGATGTTGCCAGCTTTACAGTAGAAGGAGAGGCTAAGAAAGAGAGGGAGAGTGAACGAGAGGGAGAGAGAAGATGCATGGGCGAGTGCGTGTGCGTATATTGAATCATTTGCTGGCTGTTTTTGATAAACATTTAGACCAATCTGTTCACTGTTCATACCTGATAATCGTTGCTATAATCTGGAATATAAAGGTTAAACTTAATGTGTATTTAAGTATACCACAACTAATACCATAACTATGCACCTATTTTGTAAAATTTCTGGTTTTCTAAATACGGAAAAAGGCCCTCCCTTCCTACTTCTTCAGTTACTTCCACTGCAAGTTATTTTACAAATGTTCCAGTCGAATGTTTTACGCACGATAATAGACGTACCTTTACCTTTCACTATGATTGTTTTTATATATATTATTGGTAAGTGGATTTATACGCCAACAAAGAATATATATTGTGCGCCAGTGTTCATTATTAAGTCAATGATATTTCCTAGAGTGATTCATTATATTTCTTTAATTTCGAGCAGGCGCCTTCTAAGTGTAGCACATCTCAAACGGGGCAGTATATAGATGTATACATGTACATATATCTATAACATATATACACCATATCCATAGCACATATATACCATATACATATATATCATAGCTGTTCACTCAATTCAAGCTGCAATTCCCCACTAGAAAGAAAGCAGCTAAAGAATCTTCAAGGTTTTCTTAATACTCTGAGTATTAAGAATCTAAAGTTTTTAGTAGTTTTTAGTAGTTTACGTATAATTTACTGTGATCATTTTCTACCTAACCAAACTATGAAAATCACAAAGTGGATCTTGAAGTTTGTATTGTAGGAAAAGCCTTTAATTAAATTATCTTGCAGGCAGCCATTAGCAAGGCAAAGCATGCAACACGCTATGTTTTCAAAGAGAGATTAGTTTATATATACGCAAATTTGCACACAAACTATCGTATATATATATATATTGTAGTATATTCACATGCATACTATATATAGGGATAGTCTGCCGAACTCTGCAACAATTTGTGTCGAAAATTTCATTTATTATTAAACAATAATTATAAATTAAATTGCCAACATAAATAACGCTTTGGATCGCAGAAAGAGAGTTGGCGAGTAAACAAATTTCGACTAGCTCTCTCTCTCTCATCCCGTCTCTGTTGCCTTCTCTTTCCCCCGCCCCGCTGGACTGTTGTGCCTTTCAGCTTGCATATCTGATATACTCAGGCGTCAAATGTTAGCGGCAATGTCAGCGGGAATAGTCCTGCAGGATGCTTGTTGACCGACTGTGCCAATCTCAGTGCCTCCCCCCTCTCTCTTGTGTGTGTGTGTGTTAATGATAATCATGAATATTATGCTGCTTGTTTGGTGTTTGGGCCCCGAGCTGACTGTGTGTGTGTTTGCACAGCAAAATGTTAATTCGCCGAGACGGCGAGCCCAAAACTTCTGAGGCCGGCTAAATTTTTGATTAGCTTTGGCTTTGCCACGGACTCTACTTCTGCGCCTGCTTTGCCTGGTTATACCCTTAAAGAAGGTACATTCATTTCATCCAGAAAATTGCAACGAGCCTATAAATTATATATGTTATATGTATTCTGAGTCTGGATCAACCAATATGATAAGTCAATCTATTTATGGGAGTTTTTGTATGAAGATCAGTATTCCATTTCGAAATAAGTGAACTTTTTATAACCAATCAAAGCCAAACAGTAATCTACGAATATATATGCCATTTCTTTATAATCAGACAACTATATACTATAGCTTTCATAGGAACAATCAGTCGTAAATGAAGATGAACAAGTGTATAAATTTTTATAGCAATACTTTGAAAAATGTTTTACAATTCTGTGTCATTATATATAACTAGCATAGGAACAATTGGAGAAGGATGGATGCAAGGGTATAAAATGTTTGCTATGCCAAAGGTAGACTCTCTTTTTCTCTCTGGTTTTCTTTGGCTCTACTTCGTTCTTTGCGCTGCATACTTTTGTGCGCAATGAAATCAACTTAATTAAAGTTAAACAAGCAGCTAATCAAATTTTTATTCAACAGTCTTAACGGTCCAGGCGAATGTCTGCGCCCAGTTGGCTGCCCTCTGCTTGCCCCTCACTTCCCCCCACCCCTCTCTCTTTTCTCTCTCTCTCTCTCTCTCTCTCTCTTTGTTTCTTTCCCTGTCACTTTTATCCCTCTACCAGTTTATACGTTGGCAACTCTTGCTGTCCGACGTTTAACTAAACGTGGCGTAATTTCATTTAAAAATTCATGCACCACCACGTGTGTGTGTGCTGCAGTGTGTGTGTGTGTGTCTGTCTTTGTGTGTGCGAGCGGGTGTGTATGTGTGTCTGTCTGTGTCTGTTTTTAACGAGAACTTTTACTAAACTATTTGGGACGCCGCGAAGGGGTAGAGAACATAGAACTCCTTCACTGTGGGGTATTTATGACAGTTGAGAGAAGATACCCAGTAAACATAGTCCAGCCGGAAGATACCCAGTACAAATGGTGTACGAAGTATCTGAGATTTGATCTGCAAGTCTTATCTGCACTTCTATGTACCAATTTGTATCTGTATCCTATGCATGTATCTGTCAATGCATATGCATCTGTATCGTTGTGTGTATTATCTGTCAATATATATGCATCTGTATCCATGTATCTGTGTCTGTATTCATTTCATTTTCCACCTAAACATCTGTATCTGTAATTATGCCACATACATGTATAAGCCAATTTAATGTGTCTATGAAAAAATTTATTTAAGTATCCTAAAATCGACAAATAGATATAATATACTAGATATAATATGTAATAAATATAATATATAATAGATATAATATACTTTACAATGTATCTGGGACTGTTTTTATATATTGTTATATGTATCTATGTATAGGAATAATATATCTGCATACATATATACAAATATATATTTTGTGTGCATCCATGTATCTTTATCCATATATCTTTGCCTATGTATCTTTAGCTGAATCTACGCAGCTTTAATACACATATGTATGTGTAGATATGTATATGTAGATATCTCTTGTCTTTATCTGTATATGTATCTGTATTTGTTGATCTGCATCTGCATCTGCATCTGTAACTGTGGCAAGGCCGTTGCATGGCAACAGCTCATCAATTCAGATCGCATTAACGAGAATCCCAGCCTACAAAATCTGTTTGTTTCGCTGCCACAGCACAAATTCCGTGTGCATTCCCCGTGCTCCACTCCCCGCTCTCCACTCTTCCCTTGCCGCATTCCGTATTTCCCCCTCTCCGTATTCGCTACCCCGGCAACTGTTTTGCCAGATTAAATGACTGTCGACAGCTGAGATGAATGGAAAGGTAGCGATGGCGATTGCGATTGCGTTATCGTGTGACAGATGCGGCTGCCGTTGCTGGCCACCTGCAAAACAGGCAAACTACCAAAGAGGGAAAGAGGAGAGCAGAACAAACGGGGGGAGGGGGCTAAACCGGGTAAACAGGCGAATGCGTTTTCAATCAATTCCGTAATTTAATGCAAAATGATGCGCTTATGGTAATCCGGGTACATTGCCAGTAATTATGTTGATTATCATTAAATACAGATGAAACTAAGTATTATTATTGTACACACCCATTGAGTTATTATTAATACTACTGCGGCAGCTGCTGTGAGTCGGGACTGATTAGCGCAACGATGCCAGGTCTGGCAACAGATTGTGTTACCAATTTGCAAATGCAAATTGATGCTGCGAGGGTGAAGTGGGGGTGAGTGGGGGAGGAAGTTGCACAAATAGAGTGACAGCTCGATTGGAAAATCTGTCTGAAATTGTAGCCCACATCAAAGTGAACTTTGCACTTTGGGCTTGTGCTCGACTGTGGCTCATCTTTCCTGCCTGCTCATCATCATCATCATCATCATCAGCATCATCATCATCAGGTACATCAGGCGAAGGCAGTGTAGCAGCCACTGTTGTCGAGCTTAACATCTGTAAAGACTTCGATTTCATCCTTAATGGCCACGCCCGAGAAGCGTTCATTGCTGCCCATGAGGTTCTTCTGCTGCTGCTCCTGCTCCTGCTCCTGCTGCATGGCCTGTGGCGGCTGCTCTGCGTGCTGGTGCACATCCGCACAGATGCTGATCTCCTCCAGGCGGGCGGGTGAGTGTGAGTCACGCATGCATGTCTCCTCGACGGGCTCAGCGTTCTTTGGCGTCTCTCGCATTGTCTCCTGCGCGGCTTCGCTCTCTGCTATTGGTGTCGTTGTCGCTGCTGTTGCTGTTGTTGCCATTGGCATTTCCGGTTTCGGCTCGGGCTGCTCAAGATGCACTACGCTGCGACTGGAGGCCACCGACTCCAGTTGATCGGCGAGCATTTGCTCATCCTCCCGATGCCCCTTGAAGCACCAGCCGAGCCACCACAGGCAGTCGCTAAAGATGCTCATTGTTTGGCTGCCGGGCCAGAACTGGTCAATTTTATAGTGCCAACTGCTTCACCTAATTCAAATTCACAATAACTGTGTGTGTATGTGTGTGTGTGTGTGCACAAGGTGTGTGTGTGGCAAAGGTTTGTCAGCTGTTTGCTTATCGATCGAGGTCGAGAGAGAGAGAGAAGCAGCTGCTTCTTGCAATTTATTTTCTGCCAAACAATCATTTTCTGCCTCTTCACCTACCCCTTCCCCTTTTTCTGCCCCTCTTCCTCTCACTTATCCAACAGTTTCAATTTCAATTAGCCAAACTCGACTCTGAAATGCGCCGCACAATTTACACATTTTTCGTTGCCTACTTTTGTGCGTTCCCCTCATCGCTTCGTCAAAGAAGTTTTCGGCTAATGAGTTTTGTAATTATGCCAAGTTGAATATATAATTACGCCAGCTCGAATGCGAAATAACAAAGAAATAGATTACAAAAGAGCAGCAAAATAAGAAAACAACAACAAACAGCAGTAGCAAGCAAAAAAAATGAAGAAAACAAAATGAAAAACAAAATGAAATGAAGTGAACCTTTTCTTATAAATATCCCCCAACTGGCAGACGAAAACAATATGGCAAGATTATGATACGAAGGGCAGGAGGGCAATAGAGGGAAAGAAAAAGAGAGAGAGAGAGAGAGAGAGAGGGGGAGAGGGAGAGAAAAAGCACTGTCATTGATATTGTTTATTAAAATATTATTATTCTATATTTAGACTTGTCTCTGCCCTGAACTTACTCTGCTGTGTTTTCTTTTTTAGATAACTCATGCTCTAACATGAATTGTATTACTCTTATGCATATATATACATACTAGATTATACTAGAAACAGATATATTAAGATATTGTTAATATATAAACACTTTTTCAGAGAGCCTTAGAGATTCCACTAGATCTGGTTTTGATCAATTCTTGTAGAGCGGCTCTTCTGGTCTGATTATCTGCTGCCAGTCCGGTACCATCCTAACAATACTGCTTAGGTTCTTGTTGAGAATATATACACACATGTATATATTATTATTTATATACTAGCATTATATTTAATGTTGCCTTTCATAACTTCTCACGTTGATTTTTCTTTTCTTATTTTCTTAAACACACACTTACTTTAGTGCACTAAAGTCAAGACTCTCTTCACTCTCTCTGTCTCTTCCTGCCTCTCATTCTCTTTCTCTATCTCCTTCTATGTATGTGTTGTCTGTGTGTGAGTGTGTGTGAGAGTTTTCTCTTCCTTTTTTGTGCTTTGTGGCTAAGCAAACTAGAAAAATATCAATGTCATTTGCAGGCCCTCGGCTACATTTTTCGGGGGTTGTTTGGCTCTGAGTTGCTGCTGCTGTTGTTGCTGTTATTGTTGTTGCTGTATGTTATGTAATGTTAGATGTCTGTTCGTCTTGGGCACATCATTGCGGTTTCATTCACTTGGGCTGCCCCGGCGATTTGCCACTGTGCAACGCTTTCAGGTTCATTTTGCTGCTGTTGTTGTTGGTGTTGTTGTCGTTTGGCTTGTTTATTTGGCTTTGGTCTCATGGCTGTCAAACCAAGCGCATAACCGCAAAACACAGGCACACGCACAGCCACACACGCACAAACAGAGAAAACGAGAGATAGAGAGAGAGAGAGAGAGAGGGGGTAGCTGGAGTTGAAGCTGGAACTGAAGCTGGAGCTGGCACTGGAACTGGAGCTGGATCTACCCCTGGCAATGGCAATTGCACATGTTTTGGTTGCCACGCAGATATTTTCAATTTGTGTAGCATACTTTCCAGCTGCTTCAGTTCCTGTTCCTCCTTTGATTGCGGCTCCTGCTGCAAATCTCATTTATTCACATTAATTTTTGTCCCAGCTCCAATCTCCACTCCAACCCCCCCCTGCCAATCCCCCTCCCCTCACAGCACTTGATGCAACCCCAATTGGGAATCCATTCGTTTTATTTCACTTCACACTCGCGCTGCGTCTTTCTTTTCTCCATCTCTCTGTCTGTCCCTTTCTTCCCCGCTAGACTGCTGTTGTTGTTGTTGTTGTCTATTGCTGTGGTCATGCCCACTTGATGTGTATTTAATTAACGTTAATTGAAATTGATTTATGTATGCAGTGTGCGTACACTTCGTACCCCCTTGCCGCCCTTGCCTCACCCCCTCTGCACCCCATTCTGGTGTTTTTCCCCCCTTTTTGGTAAGCAGCCAAAAATATGCTGCGTGAAATATTTGCGGCAAGTTGCCGCATGTCGTCAAAAACTCACAACAACAGCAACAACAACAACAACAAATTATTACGGAGCATGAACAATTTTTGCGGCTTCATAAAATTGATTAGACACAAATGAAAAATGGAATTTGGTCTTTGCGCTGCCGGCGATTTGTTGAAAATTGAAATTAGCATAAAGGCAGCTTAAGACAGTGCTTGAGAAGGAGAAGAAGGGGAAAGGGAAGGGGAAGGTTAAGGGGTGAAGTGAGCATAAACTGGAAAGGACGGAAAGTACTCATCAGTTTCTTGGTTGGTTAGGCATGAAAAGCTTGCTTAACTTGCAGTGAAGAAAAAGGGGTATTTATTAAACGAGTTATTTGAATAGATGATGAATAGGTGAATAGATACAGATAAATAAATAAATAAATAGATAAATAATTGAAAAAATGAATACAGAATAAGATCGAAAAATACTTGAATTTACTTTCTAAACTTTTCACTTATGTTCCTACTTCACTCATTTTGATACAGTGTTTGGTAATTCTTAAGAATATTTCTCCACCCTGTGATGTTAAGATATAATATTATGATGTACGGATTCTACATTTAAAAATAAAAAAAAAAAAAAAAAATACTTTTTACTTTCTAGATATTTATTTATTAAGTCATGCGGGGAAATCCATTAACCCCTTTGTGCCCTTGACATCTAAGAAAAATACTATATATATTACAATATATATTAACATATGAAAACATACAATAGTATACACAGATTAATACATACATAGATAAGTAGATGTATGAATAAATAATCGGATGAATATATAGATATATAAAGAAAGAGATAAGTAGAGCAAAATGTTGGAAATTTGTAGATCTTTCTGGTGCTGCCTTAGATTAGTTGCACACCTAATTTGGGCAGTTCCTGAGTACGTAACCAATTAGTTTTCAACTTGAGGAAGCTAGGTATCTCCTCTGCTCTCTCTCTCTCTATCTCTCTGCCTTTCACTTTCTCCCTCGCTTTTTCCCTCATTCGTTTCTCCAACGGCTGTTGAACAAAATCCATGCGTGGCTAGCAATTCGAGTTTTGTTGCTTTTGATGTAAAACTAATCAAATCAAGGCACAGCAGCACCAACAACAGCAAGCAAAGCAATGGGGGAAAAAGGGAGCTGGGTAAAGAAACAGGAAGAACAACTGTAAATGTAATTCCGGCCAAAAACCAAGCGGGTCCTCACATAAAATTAACGAGCAAACGCGCCGGCGGATGTATGCGATGTGATGCGATGCGATGCGTTTGCGCAATTTCCACATCATTAATTTTTTTCATTTGGCCAGCAAAGCAATTGCAGAACAGCGTAACAACTGTTTCCCCCACCATTAGCCTGACCTTTGACCCCGCCCCTACCTCCCTACGTCCCTCCGTCTGCCTGGCTTGGTATGGAGCGCACCTTTTGTTGTCCGCGCATAGCGAGAAACATTAAAAGCGCTCGCAAAACACATGTGAGTTCAGCTAATGTTGCTGCTGCTGCTGTTGTTGTTGCTAATGTTGCTGTTGCTGTTGTTGTTGTTGCTAATGCTGTTGTTGCTGCCACTGTTGGCTTTTATGTTGATTTAATTAGAAAACGCAGGATGCGCAACTTTTGCCTGGTGCTGCCAGTTTTTATAGCATAATTTTAGTAACAAAACCAAATCGAAACAGCTCAAGACTTTTGCCACAAAAAGCTGAAGAGAGAGAGAGATGGGAGAGAGAGAGAGGGGGGATAGAGGGAGGAAGATTAAACCGCAACGAGAATAACAAGGCACCTGCAGGCACTCGTAAATTAGAAACGGCATTTTATGCGCGTGCAGAACAAATGTGTTGCATACTTTTGGGCTCGTAAAAAGTTTCATTTGATGCCGCGCATAAAATCACTCATACGACCTGTTAACCAATTCCAATAGCACATGCACACACACACACACACACACATGCATACTTGTTCAGCTGCTCATTATTAATTTATTTCCTTTTTCCCTTTTCTCTTTGCAGGTGAGTTTCGTGAGTTCTTGTGTGCAAATGATCGAGAATGGCAGCTGAAGCTGAAATTGGATTTATCGCATTGATTGCCCCACTGTGCACTGGTTGCCTGTGTGAGCACACGGTGAGCCAATAATATGATGCATACGAGTTAAACTCAGCTAAGCTTAACTGGGTGCCACAAACGCTCAAGCTGGGCATAACTTGGGTTACTTGGCAAACACCTCTCGAGCATGTAAAGAGGTGAACAGATTCATCAAATCAACAGTACAGTTGTGCCCCGGTGTGGCAGATAAAAGGGATTGCCACAACATCAAATTACAGGCAGATTCAAGTAATGCAAAAAAAAAAATAAAATAAAATAAAAAGTAATGCAAAATAGGGCGATGCGGCAATTCACAAACACTCCTCTAATATATCTGCAATAGTATGTTACAAGGGTATCTAAATCTGCACTCAGTAGAAGAGCAGATCAGACGGAACACTAGCCGATATAGTGACAGGCTGCAAAGGCTTCTCAGCCTGCTTGCGCAACGTCTTCAACCAGCAGAAGACTGACGGCAAGAGAATAGGCCTAAAAATAAGTTCTGACTTCATCAAATCTTGACAAGTTTTGCTCCTTCATCATAATATATTGGAACAAAGTTGTAGTAGGCAATATAATCTTTATTTTAGTTCTTATTTATTTATATTTTGTAGAAGGCAATATAATCTTTATTTTAGTTCTTATTTACTTATATTTTGTAGAAGGCAATATAATCTTTATTTAAGTTCTTCTTCGTACCTTAATTGATAGCTTTCATTTATCGTACATTCCATTGGATATATCGATATTACACATGGTTTTTCTTTACAATAGATCGATATCAAACAGCTGTTATTCTATACAATAGTTTTGTGGATACAATATGTGTTTACCTTACATGCTATGTTATCTAAATCTATTACAAAATTGAGTTCTGGTAATGGGGTGCGGCCATAACAACATTAACACAAATTCAAACAAACATTCATTCATTCAAGTCTTGTACCAAAACTGATAACATGCCTTATACAAACTGGTAAGTCTCTGTTAAAACACTTGGTAATGTCATTGGTAGCCCATACAATCATGATATACAATATATAAAGAAATACCGTATGAAATACTTTTCCAAACAGCAATGTCGTATCTCATTCCAGCCAAGTTCTTCTCTTGTGTATCTTTCATCTTCATATATTATGTACTGCGCATCATAAGTTATATACTATATATACTATATAACATATCCGCCCTTGATCATTAGCAACCTAGAAAGTTGCAGAGCAAAGCAACCTTCTGATTTTTGTTCTGTTATTATCCCCCCCACTTGCTGTTTGCCATTTCCTAATTTCGGCAACAATGGAACGTTGGCTGGAAATTTTCCTAATTATGCGTTACCTGCACGTACGGAGCCAAGAGCATGACAGAGGGGGGAGGGGGCTGAACAGATTTGCAAATGCTTTGCAATACGCACTGTGTTTAGAGTCCCCTTCGGAGGGAGGAAGGAAGGAATCTGGTGGCTCGACTTGCACTGGCCAAGTCAATGGACCACAAAAAAGGCGAAACAAAAGCGCGCAAAATGGCGCAAAAATGTCAGAGGGGGAGGAGGAAAGCAGAGGAAAGCGGGGAAGGAAAATACGCTATGTAAATTTTGTGTGCTGACAACAAACCCCAAAACTCAGTTGGCCCAAAAAACAGGCACACACGCGCACTCAACTAACGTTTCTGTGATTAACAATTACAAAACAGCAGCAAAAACAGAACAGAATAAACAGAAGGAGAGGGGGAAGGCGAGAGAGAGAGAAGAGAACAGGAATGAGAACGAGAATGAGAACTGAACTGAAACGAAACGAAACCTCAGAAGCGTTTTCCGTATCCAAAACCAGCAAACAATACGCCAGTTGAAGGAGACATGCTGCCTCCATGGGTAGTAGGTGGGCGGTAGGCGGGGCTCTGCTCTGCCCTGGCCTGCTCTGGCATTTGCTACGTGCGTTGCCATAAGCAATTTAGCTAATTTTCTACAACGACTAACGCAAAATAATCGAAGCGTAAGATAACAAAAACAGTTGAGCTTCAGTTCCTGTTTCTGCTTCTGCTTGCCTGCTTCGGCTTCTCCTGTTTCTACAGTTGTCCTTGTTGTTGTTGTTCTTCTTAGGCTGCTACTCCCTCAAACCCCCCCCCCCTGTACTCAGTGCCTTGAGCATGTCGCATAGCATCCACTTTCAAAAAACAAAGCACAAGAAACCAAAACGAAAACGAAAAACGAGAAATAATAATAACAAACAACAACGAGAATGCAAGAAAAAGCATTGGTCATGTCGCAGATAAGATCCCAGTGGGTTCCACAGTCGGTTCCAGGCCAGATTTGATAGCAGATTCACGGGATTTACTATGCGGTTTGCCCTCAAGGATATTTACAAATTGTGCTAAATGTTCGAGTTCGAGTTGCTAAAAACCGAACCAGGCTGACTTGACTTACTGTACATACACAATCAACACTGTCGTGCAAGTTGTGTCACCAGCTAGGTAGAGTATCCCATACAGTGTTGGATTCAAGTTACAACTTAATTGTCAAGTAGTGTGCAGTATCGCGTATACGGAATAGGAATGCTTTGTTTGACATTTTTTTTTTTAATTTTATTTATAGCTTACTGTTACTATATTTAATAACTTAGACCATCAATTTATTTGACATGAATCGTATAAGTGTGATCCCTTTCAAGGTGTACTTGTACTTGTTTGGAATTAAAGCTACTACTACTTATATTTATTTATTTAAAGTCCGCTATAGCAGTCGACTATTTATGAATTAAAATTAAAATAATATTACTACTACTACTAATACTACTTCTACTACTACTACTACTCATTCTACTATTACTACTTCTACTACTACTACTACTTCTACTTCAACTACAACTTCTACTACTACTACTAGAACTTTTAGAATAGTCCAACCATTAACTCCAGACTTTGAGCAGTACCTACGCTCTTCTATGTACTTCTATTTATCTTCGCATCTAAAGCTCTTCTCTGCCCATTCTTCCCCTATCTACACCCCATCTATAACCATCTAGAATATGTACCCCATTCATGGTTAAATTATAGACCAAACTGAAGATATTTGAAAGTGTTACAAAACACAAAACGTGCGTCAGCTGTTTAAACCAGTGTTACCAAAAAAGATAATAGCTAAAAAATCACACTTTCCTTCTACTTACTTGGCATCTAAAGCTCTTCTCAGCCCATTCTTCCCCTATCACCCTATACACCCATCTATATTCATCTAGAATATGCACCCCGACACAATCATTTGAATCTATTTGGAATATGCATTTCATACGAAATCGAAGACTTCGCGTAATATTCGAACTGAATAAATTCAAATATTTGCCTGAGTAGCCTGCTCTTTCTTTGTTTATCCCCCACACTCCTCTTTCGCTATTGTTCTTGCTGTTGCTGTTACTGTTGCTGTTGGGGAGTGCATAAGCATAACAATAAATGTAATGCCTTGTAGTGGAGTGTATGCTGCGTAGTTTGTAATAATCATCATCATAATCATCATAAGCGCCATAACGTGCGGCAAGTTGACAGCCAGCATTGTTTCTCACTCACTCCCTGTCTCGCGCACTCTTTACTCTGTCTCTCCCCGTTTCTCCTGCGGACAGCTGCTTTAATAATCGTTGCTTTTTATGCCATTGCACATTGGCCAGCAGAGGCCAAGGCAGAGAGAGAAGGCAGGCGGCAGGTGGAGGGTGGAGTCAGTGCAATGGAGCAGGTAAAAATCAAATTTGCCTTTGCTACAAGTATCCCCCACAACCCCCCACATCCACACACACTCCCTCGCCCCGGAGTCCTGCCCCCTGTTCATGTTGCAAATGCCATTTGATTGAATTTTAAATAACGCCTCAAGACGATTCAACTTGTGGCATGGCAACGGGCAACTGGCTCCCATCCCAAGCAACCGGAAATGCCATAGAACTGTACAAAAAGGGGTGAAGAAAAGGGAGAGGGGATGATGGGTAGAGAAACATTGCAACGAAAATGCACAAACACTTTGAACTGATTTTTGGGATTTCCCTTTCGCATTGGCGCGCACTGTCTCTTTCTCTGTTGCTCTCTCTCACTCTCTCTCTCCTTCTCTCTCACTTCCTCCTCGTGTGTGCAAGTGAATTAAATGAATTTCGCTAAACTCTCTCACCCGTTGGCAAGACAAATGCGCTTATTGACTTGAAATGGCCGCGCATAAATTTCTTAGCTGCCAAGCTCGGCCATGTCTCGTCGTGTCCTCTTGTCTTCTTCTCCTCCTCTTCCCCTGTCCCCTCACCTAACCCCTCACCTGTTCCCAGCGCATATAAATTAACTGCAACTTTAGCTGCCTCTGTCTATATCTCTCCCATTCTCCTCTCTCTCTCTCTGTTTCTGTCTCAGCTTGTAGTAGATTTGCAGACCAAGTCTCTGTTGCAGTTGCCAGAACTGAAGCCCAAACACGGATGCAGGCACTTTAGCTGATTACTCTAGCGATAGCCCCTTGCTGTACCCAGTTCTCAGCCTTGTGTCATGTTGTGACACGATCCCAGAGTACTCCCGCAATGTAAAGATCCACGTGCCAGTCACAGAAAGAAACCTAACCCAAAGTAACCTAATTGAAACTGAACTATTCTAAACTTTGCTATTTAATTTACCTTATCTAAATGAACTTTAACTAAATGGAAAGCTGAACTGCAGTAATTGATCAGTAAATATGCAAATATCAATGAGCCTGTCACAGTAAATAACCTAACCTAAGTAACCTAATTGAAACTGGACTTATCTAACCTCTTTGCTAACCCAACCCAAATTAACCTTATCGAAATGCACAGTAATCAAGTTGAAAGCTTAACTTCAGTAATTGATCAGTAGATATCACTCTCTTTAAAGCTTTCTATGCTAAAATCAATGTGCCTGTCACAGAAAGTAACCTAACCCAAAGTAACCTATCTATGTGAAATGGGACTAACCCAACCTTTGCTTACCTAGAGATAAACTTATTTGGAATGGAATACTATCTTTATTTTTCTCGCCTTCTATTTCTCCCTTGCCCTTTTTATGTGCCTTACCTTTAAGTAGAGAAACTGTTGTATAGTGTATGTATCACTCCCCTCTCTCTTCCTCTCTTCCTCCCTCTGTCTCTCGCTCTCTCCTTTCTTGCACCTTGGTTTGTTCTCATTTAGGTTTGCACCGCCGGCAATCACGCGTTGTACGCACCATCCCTACCTTCTGCATTCCCTTTATCCGCCAACTCTCTTTTTCTTTGTGTGTCCCTCTCTCTCTCTCTCCCCCCACTCTCTCTTTCTCCCGCTCACTGTAGATTGCTGCTATCTCATAATTGCGTAGGCGAGTTAGTACTCATTAAAATTGTTAATCGCTGTCGCCTTTATGCGTTTGCATTCGGAGGACTTTACTTTTAACTCGAGACGAAAGTGGGGAAAAAACCGATTTGCATAAATTTACGCGCTATGATAGCAGGGACAACCCCCGCTCCTACCTACCTCCCCTCTCTCACTCTCACACACTCTCTTCCTCTCTCTCCCACTCTGTCTTGTCTCAGCCGTGTCTGTACGCTGCGTGATGAAACGCTGTCGCCCGCGGGCGCTGTCCACACCACAAACGACAATGAAAGTAGAGACAAAGAGAGAGGGAGAGAGAGAGGGGAGGAGGTTGCAGCGCAGAGCGAGATAGAGCTATGGCGTGCAGAAAGAAAGACACTTAATTAAAATTTTTATTACGAAAATTTTGCTTTTGTGTCGATAATTTTATGCTTATCATCAGCAGCAGCGACAGCGACGGCAACGGCGACGGCGGCTTCTAATTTGCAACATCAGCGCTTTGTCATGGCTCCACTACCTACTCCATCCCAGTCTGCGTCTCCATCTCCATCCTCTACTCAAGGTGTTTGCAAAAACGCACAGCGCATACAAAGACAAACGTTGCCTCATCTGAAACTCATCACCTTCTCTCCCATCCTCTCCCTGCGTTGCCACCGTTTGCCCATCGGGCGAGCACATAAAAACGGAAATTAAAAGGGAAGCCAACGCAGCAAACTGACGTCCGATTACGATTCTCCTGGTCTCCCATGGTCTCTCATGGTCCTCTACTCCTAGTCCTATTCCTATTCCGACTTGGATTTGCTCTTGTCCGTGGAAAACTGCTGCGATTTTTGCTTTGCTTTTGTGTATTCTTCTTTTTTTTCGGTCGGAAGTTTTCGCTTAATATGCAGGAAATTTCATTAAAGTTGCTACAACTTTAGCACCCTCACCCGGGGGGGTGCAGACAGCACAGAGTGAACTTCTGTGAGGAGGGAAATGAGTTAAGAGCTGAACTAAGCTATGGAGCTGACTTTGTCATTTGATCGCTCGCATTTCTATGCTCATCAATCCGGACATAATGATGGCTCGCTGTCAAGGTTGAAGTTGAAAATTATTTAACTATTTCCGATAGAATGACAAAGAGCAGAGGCAGCTTAGTTAAGTTTCAATGTAACTAAGGTACTTTAAAATACATATCTTAAAGTAGAATATAGATACAGATGTATGGATAATGTAGAAATATAATATGAAAGACAGTAAGAGACTTTTGGCAGGCGATGCTTGGGACTTGCTTCATAAGTAAGTTGATCCTACAAATAGTTGTGCTTCAACTTAACTTCATATGTGTGTATTTGTTGTAATCGAATATGAGTTAAGCGTGCATTATGTACTTATCAATTAGTATATACGTTATAATATATGCATAATGGGTATCTCAGGCACATAAGAAATGAACTCTATGCTCAGCTAAGACTTTACGTGGCGTTAGAGCACGACTAAAGTGCTTTGAAGTGAATGATATATGTAGTTCTTACTTGGGCTAAGCAAGCAGAGATGTTACTTTAAATCGATTACTTGCAATCGATTACTTTTCACTCCAGCAGCTAACGTCAATTCGATGAGTTAATGTAATTCAAAAACAGGCACTCAAAAAACGTCATAACATAACGTAAGCCAAGCAAGGCTGCATTAACGTAAAGCGAGCTTACGTGACAGCTTCTGACGCGCACGAAGAGAGGGAGAGAGAGAGAGAGAGAGCGAGAGAAAGAGAGAGAGAGAGAACAACACACTTATTGATATTTGCACAATTGATACGCAGCTGGCTGCGGGCTTTCAAGAAGTGCTGCCTACTTTGGGAGCTGCCCATCGAGGCGAACTAATGAGCCTATCACGGCTGAAGCTGAAGCTGAAGCTGATGCCGGAGACGATGGTGTCTGGCAGCAACAATTGCCCCAATGAGTTGCTGCCACAATCAATTTGACAGGCAGCCATGTGGCATGCAGCAGAGTCTGGCAGCTGGCCAAGTAGACTGGCCCGGCCGGCAGTAACCCGGAGGAGTATCCCGGCAGAGTGTCCCAGAGAGTGGCCTGGCCTGCGTTCAGTTTCAATCTTGGTTAGGGCAAACGACACACAAAAACAACAAACTCAGCTCACATGTCAACTGTCACACACACACACACACACACACACTATACAGTGGGAGGGAGGGAAAGAAAAGATAAAGAGAGACAGGCAGACAGCCGCAGCAGTAGAAGCTATAAAAAATGTAAGCAATGCGGCATTTTACACCTTTGCCAAGCAGACGAACCTGAAACAGCACAAGTAACCAAGAGCTGAAATTGAGGCAACCTCCCACTCGTCCCTCTCCCTACCTCCCACCCTCCCTCTCTCCCCCTTTCTCTCTCTCTCTCTCCTGGACAAAGCTGAAGCCATCAGTGCGGCAATCAAAAGCAATGATTGTTGCTCATAAAACGAAACGGTTATGTTTATCTGGCTTGCGCCCAGAGGCCGTCTAGGTCCCCTTCCATCTCCCCTTGCTGCCCCTTGCTACCCCCTGCCACCCACTCCTCTCCAGCACTTTTTTGGGGCAGCCTAAGTAAAAGAAATGAGTGCGCGAAGTAAATATTTAATGGCGATACAACACAGCCCCGTCTACGACTTTGTACCCTCCCCACCTACCCTACCCTACCCTGCACGACCCTACTCTGCACTACCCTCCTTTCCCCTCACCACAGAACTGTGCGTAGCTAATGGACTCACTCGCTGTAAACTGTAACTGTTCTCGTTCTGGTTCTCGTTCCCATTGTTGTTGCTTACTTTTTGAACAAGTGCAAATGTTTTTCATGGCATTTCATTTTATTTAATTTCTGTTTTATTATGATTATATTTTCACCGTGTTTTTCCGCCTTTTCTGTATTTCCCTTTTGCCTGCGGCTGCGATTGCGACGTTCGGCTAACGAAAATTACTTAATAAAAACTTTTCACCTTGAATTATTTACTTCACTTGCTGCTAAGCTTATCTTTACGCCCCGAAAAGGCCCTGAACCGCACCTGGAATACAGCTCAGCGCTAAGATATAAGTTAAATGTACTTAAAATAAATGAATGCTGGATAGCAGCATGTGTAAGAGAGTGTTTCAAGTTATTAGTAACTAAATGATAAATATTGTACATAATAAAAAGAAATCAGGAATGCCTTCGACAAGCTAAAAGACTTGTAGCCAGGCCCGTGTGCAAGGGCCCCCGCTGGCGTGGGGCAAAGCTCAGGTATACAGCAGGTTTCATGTCAAATTTGTTGTCCGTAGTTCTTATCATAGCTGAGATGGGACATGACTAAATCGCCCGATATTGATAATGAAGAAGTATATTTGGGTTTTATTTATTTTTATGTTATAAGTGGAGTAATGTGCTGTGTGCCTTAACTAATATATATAATAAAGGATAAGAATATATATAAATTAATTTTTATATCCAATTTTTTTATATTTCTCTTACCCCTACAGTCGACTGTTCTTAGTTGACTTTAAATAAATAAATAAATAAATAAATAAATACAATGTGGGGCTCTGCTTGCAACTCATTTATGCTGTTTGTTTATGGTAAATGCCAACTAAATATAAAATGTTAGTTTTCAGTATTAAAATGCTATACATACTATATTAGCAAAGTATTGAATTCTGGGACTAATCGACTTGAGTAGTGATACTCATCAAGTATATACAGAGTATTTAAATAACAAGTATTAACAACCAAGAGATAAACCCATTTCCAATTAAAAGTCAAAATAATATGTTTACAACTTAGGTTTGCAATAGAAGGTTGCAGGATGCGGGATGAAGGCTGCAGCTCGAGGAGCTGGCAGATAAGTCGCGTTAAAGCCACAGTAAGAGTAGCAGGAAGAAGAGAAAATGGCATGAAAATTGAAAATGAAACTTAACACGCCGCAATTCAAGAAACAAATGGGAGATCCATGCCGATGTCGATGTCGATGCCAGAGATGGCAACTGAAGCAAAGGCAGGAAGAGGAATTTGCCCACGCTGTGCAATTTCCAACTGCAGCTCGTGGTGTGGCAGCCACAGGCGCGAGAGGGAGGAAGATAGGGGGGGATGCGTCGGACGAACGTGCAGACATGTGCCGGGACAGTAAGCGATATTCAGTTAGTGTGTTGGCTCGCCATCGCCATCGCCATCGCCTTTGCCTTCGCCATCGCCATCGCCGTTGCCACTCCCACTAAGCAACTGGCCGGAGGGAAGGCGAGCCGAATGGGGTGGTGTGGGCACTGAGGCGACAGCTGGAGCCAGCGGGTTCGGTTTAACTTTGGCAAATGGTTACGCAACGTTTTGTTTGTGCAGTGCGGGGGCCGGATGGCGGCTGGCGGGCGTCGTGTGGCACGTGGCACGCGGCGAGACAAATGGCAGCGTCCGCCCGACTGGCAACTGCCTGACAGGTGCACCAGCCATGGCCACCAAAGAGCAAACAACGTGCAACGCGCAAGCTGCAAGTCACCAAAGCACTGGCAACACTGCGAAATAACACTGAGCAGAGCAGAGCAGCTCGTCGCGTTTTTTTCTCTCGCATTTACATAAAGCAAATGAACCTGAAATGGAAGATGGGCGACTGCAGCTGGAAGCTGTAAAAGTGCACATAGACAGAGAGAGAGAGAGAGAGAGAGAGAGAGAGTGTCGACTGGTGTATACCCTGTGGAATCTGCTATTGGCTTTAGGGTTCTTAGACTACGATTCCCTTGCAATGCGATTACTTCTTTAACCCGCCAGACCTGCTTGATCGGGTTTTTGCCATAGGTTCTTCCAAATAATTAGTGCCTTATCATTCCATATACAAAAAATGTCTTATACTTTCGACACCTAATATGCAATTTATGTAAACATTGTATAAGATTGTACAATATATTGCTTGGCTTAAGCGTATCGCCTTTAACAGAATGGGCTTCTTAAACACCTTTGTGTTGTGTGGTATAAGTATTAAATGTATGATCAACCTTAGTCAATCATTCGTGGTAGATTTAACCATTTCCAATTGCTGCAGATATTTCAATTTATTGTATGATAAACTCTATTTTTAACAAATAATTACTGTGAACTATGTAAACTAGTAAACCCGTTTTGTCAAGTGGATCAGCTTTATACATGTAATATGCAGCATTTAAAATAATATAGGTAACCCGCAAAAATTCAAAATTCGTGTTAATAACTATCATTCCAATGGCAACTAAATATATGTCATAATAGTGTCCAGTTAAAGGTATAGAAAATATTAAATTAAATCTATAAGTTAATTCAAAATATATATGTATGTATATACTTACAATTTGATCAGTATATGCAAGTATGTAGTGCACCATAAGAATAAAACTATATTTGATTTTATAGTAAAACCTTTATGTCGACCGATCATTCTAATGGCAACTATAGAGTATCACCAACAATTCCGAAATAACTGAAAAATGTTGCAAATTTGGTTACTGTATCTATAAAATCAACAAAAAGTCGATCGATAGTCTCCAATGTACGATATATCGGATCGAAGTGGCTCCGTTTTGAAAGGGCAACAATGACAAGCACTTCTTCTCCAGCTATATATTACAATTCATAGATCAAAGGAGATGCTTTAAGCAATAAGAATACGTTATACGATATATATGGCAAGATATCTAAAAGTATCTATGATATAGTATATTCAAATATTTGATGAAAGCTTTGTTGACTGTGTCGTCAGACAAGTTCCTACATAAGTAAACTACCCTTTGGCAGTGCCACTGAACTACTTCCATGTATAATGGATACTTATTTTTATATGTATATATATTTAAATATATATATATATATTTATGCTTTGTATATACGCATATATAGTATACATATATATGAGGCACGCAGTTTGCTGCATTTGCCTTGACCAAAAAGGTAAATACTTCAATTTGCGCAAAATGTTGTCAGGTGAACTAGCGACGGGGGAAGTGTGTGTGTGTCTATATGGGGTGTGAGTGTATGTATGAGTGTGTCTGTGTGCTTGCTGTGTGGGTCAGTTAAAAAATGTAAGATAAATATGGCTCATTCGTGTATTTGCCACAGACATTGCCCACACGGCAGGACCAGAGCAGCTCCAGCTCCAGCTCCAGAGCCACAGCCAGCGTCAGGGCAATACAAAGTGAAATGGAAAATTGCAAAAGAAATTGAAAAGTTTACCCATACACACTCCCCTCTCCCTCCACACACACGCACACACACACACACGCACACTCACATAGACACACCCCCTTAATGAAGCTGTCCGTTTGCGGTTGTTGCTGCTTCTGCTTTCTGCTCTTGCTGGATTCGGTTCGGTTCATTTCTGGGCTTTAAGCTGGAGCATAGTCTCATGTTTGCTCTGTGCAGTGCCCAGTGCTTGTTACACTCGAGTATCGCATTTCAGCTGGTCACCACACTCCCTGCACCCCCACTCCATAGCGGAAAAGGGGATCAAACGTGAAAGAGAAGAAAGAAACTAGCAAAATAGATGAAGTATTAGATAACATATGTGTGTTTCTATCCCTGTCTGTCTATGTGTGTGTGTGTGTGTGTGTGTAATGCACTTGATTGTAATGCAATAAAAATACCATAAATATAAGTATTATGTAACGCTAACCCTTACGTATTAGAATTTGATTATTTCTGGCCCCGAAAGTTGCAAATTGTTCTTTAAATTGGATTTTATTGATTTGAACTGCAAATCAACTGGCTGCAAGTCTGTCTTTGACTGTAAGATACCCTTCAAAAGGCTTTAACTTGAAGCAGACACAGGTTGAGCTACTTTACTACATTCAACTTAATTTCAAAGAGAAACTATACGATAAACTGAACCTAGATAAACTTTAAATACATGACTTACTTTATAAAGGGTATCAACTAATGATAGTAAGTAGTTTCTGGGCATAATTTCATCACTTTGCTTCACCAAATACCTTTGAATTTAAAGGGTATACAAGGGTCGATTAGTGTATTTGCAGATGAACGTAATATTTCAACAATTAGATGTGTTTGTAGCCTAATTCACTCACTACCTTGCAAAGCCTTTTGGGATGGCTTTAATTGCTTATTTTGTCTTCCTCTCTCTCTGTCTCTCTCTTTTCTCCCCCCTTTACACTTTGCTGTGCCTTGTACAGATTACAAAGTGGCTTATCTGCAGGGTATTAGGCGAGTAAAGCTGAAGACACGCTCAGCCAGCAAGGGTAGCATCAAAGAGACAATTCCAATTCCGAATTCAAATTGGTAGCGACTTGCGCCGAGGGACTCGCTCGAGACTCAGGCTGGCTGCACAGGCTCGTCAGGTGCTCGGGTCTTGCTGCTGCCTTGCTGCCTCGGTGCGGCATTTAGGAGCTTAAAGAGCGGCATCCTTTGCGAGTTGTATTGACAACTGTTGTCGTCGCCCTCGTCAAGAGCTCATTTCCATTACTTATCCGCCCCGTTGGCGCGCCAAATGCTAATGCCAATACAAAGGGGGAGCAGGAAAATAAAACACAACAGACAGAGTAAGAGAAACAGCAACAGCAACAACAGCAAGAACAACAACAGAAAGGGAAAGAGAAAGAGAAACATTTCAATGTGTTGCATTTTACTTCAGTTGTTTATCTTTTTTTTTTCGCTTGCTTCCTTTTTAATTAAAATAAATTAAAATGTAAATTTGCGCTCTGAACATTTCTCCTGTTGCTTTGTGTCTGCGTGTGTGTGTGTGTGTGTTGTTTATGTGCTGGAGTGTTATTAAAAAAACACGTCGACAAGTGGAGACAGCGCACAGAACTCAAAAATAAACCAAAGTACAAATGTAAACAACAATTAAACGTTCGCTAAGCAAACAATGCGCCACCTTGTGGCAGACACACGAATACACAAGGGTGTGGCATGTGGCATGTGGCAGGGGAGTGCGCAAAACTGGGTGTATCCAAGAAATATATATATCAAATTTTCAACAAACTTCAACTCAATTGCCAGAGACAAGGAAACACGACAATTTTCATGACTTTTGCTTCAGGATTCTTGCAAAAAGTATCGCGGAGATATGGAAGAAGGAAGAATGGAAGAAGGCAATTGAGGAATCTGTAGAAAGATATGATGAATAGCTAGAAATCTGAAGATATATAGAAAGGTTGTTTAAACTGATTAGAAATGTAGATAGATCATTGAATGAAGAAGATACATAAAGAATGTTTTTTTATTTTTCTTATTTTTTCTTTTTATCTTTATTTTTATTAAGTCAATATCCCCTTTGTGCCTCATAAAGAATGTAAATAGAATAAATATATAAGAAATGCATATGTGATGTTTATAAGAGATAATTATGAGTTAAGTTTAAGGCAGAATAGGAACAGGAATGGAAAAGAGACAACATTTGGGAGTATTAAACAATCAAAGGTCGATAGAGGAAGTTTAAAATCATAAGAAATATATATAAAATATTGAAAGAAAAAAAAAGATTATATTTAAAATGTACAATAGATAAAAGACTGATTTGGAATTTATACATATAAGCGGTAAGACTACGATTCATTTAAGAGTTAAATGTATTTAAGCAGATTAAAAACAAAATGTGGTACCTCTGGGTAATAATCGGAGGCAACAGATTAACAGACATCGGTTTCTGCTTATCTGCTTCTGCTACGGCACGGGCCAAAAAACCAATTGTCAGCTGTCCAAGCCATTGACTGCTGTAAGGACTAGGCGGGCAGTGAGAAAGACCATGCAGACTGTGCCGTGGAGAGTCATTTCGATGTTGGCGCTCTTGAAGTTCTGCTGTCTGTGGAGTGTTTCTCGTCCACGTTCGTCCAAGCCGCTGGACGGATTACCCGCGACTGGAGCGAGCTGCGATGAGCGACCCATCTCCTGGGTATCAGTGCGGGATATGGGCGTCCAAGTGGCACCGCTGACAAGGCAACCGATGCGACAGCTCTACTGCACGTCTTCTGCCCACGCAACGCACTTGGATCCCACCGAATCCTTGGAGGAACTGGTATTCACATTGGATATGAGTCTGGACTTCAATCCGTATGACGTGCGCTTCAATGTGGAGTCGACATAAAATTTAGCGTGAAGGTTACCGTGATTTGTGCGCAGACAGATCTAAAGTTAAACTTTGAGCATTGTAAAAACAACTCGGTAATTATCGATTATTACGCAAACTATTAAAGACCCAATATTCTAATTCGACATATAAATAGCTAAATGCTGTCTACACTCATCCCCCAATTTCAATACAATCGCATAATTAATACAAAAGTTATTCAAGCTTCATATAGAAACTGTTCCATTCCACTCGTTCTCACAAATAATCATCGACAGTTTCATAGTTCTTCTGGCTTCTTTCATTCCGATCTATTTTATTCGATTATCTTGAATATTGTTTCCTTTCCAAGTTCTCTTTTCGTATACCAATTCCATTTGTTTCTCGTTTCCAATCCCGCCAAAACTTGAACTTCGATTTGCAGTTCAATTTCATTTTAAGTGTTCTCACGCTTCCGCTTCAATTCAGCTGTTCCTCCATTCCATTCACAATTCCAAATTGTTGCTCGTACTATATGTAGAAAAGTTTGTCAATCTCTTCTCTGTCTCTCTCTCTTCCTCTCCCTCTCTCTCTGCCTATTTGCACGTAGCAAATCCAATCAGAAGCGCTTTTATTTCTCCTTCCTCGAATGGAAACATTCTCATTCCCCGTTCCCCATTCCCCCTTCTCCGTTCCCCTTCAACTTGGCATTGCCATTGCAATTGCAGTCCAGGTGCGGGTTCTTAACTTATTTGGTGTTACTTTGCGGTATCATTAACCTTTAAACTTGGACGCCAGCGAGCGGGTTCGACACGACGCACTGTAAACTTTTGCACTCGCCAAAGTTTTGTGCGAGGCGCAAAGTTTTTGCAGTCAGTGTCGCCCGCTCACACCCGCAAGCAGAACGTACATTTTTTAACTTTATTTTCGATTTTCGTTTGCCGCAAAAATTGTATTTGTTGCGGCGAAGGATCGCAGGGAAGGGCAGGGTAGGGAAGGGTGGGGAGGCGTTGGCGAAACTTAATTTGCGCCAAAAAACTTTTGCCGCGCTTTCAGCTTGCTGCACCCAGCACCGCCTTGCCCCGTCCCTCTCTCACCCCTCTCCCACTGCTTGTCTTGCTTCCTGCCCCTTTCCACTGGCTTCCTTTTTTTAATGCAATCAAGCGGAAATTGATACGTCACCGCCAGGCCAAGCCGAGAGCGGGAAAAGAGTTGTGCACATTGTGGTGGAGGGAAAAGAGAAAGGAGCGGGAGTGGGGGGGGGAGAATGCCACACAAAAGTGTTGCCAAATTGTTGCAAATAAAATGGCTGATATGGAAATTTTGTGCGCAAGTTTTTCACGCCGCACACTCTAATAGAACCAAAGAAAGAGAGCGTAAGAAAATATACGAGTGACAGAGAAGTAAAGAAAGAGGGAGAGAGAGAGAGAGGGAGATAGAGGTGTGGAGATAAGGTGCAAGCAGTGTCCTTGGTATTTAACACTGGCAACTGCCTGCCACACTTGCCAAGAGAGAGAGAACAAACACAAGCTCAGGCGGCGAATAAATTGCCTCTGCCTCTACCCCTGCCTCTGCCTCTGCCCCTGCGCCTGCTTCTGCCTTGCTCGACTGCTCCAAGATGCCGGAAATGCTTGCCGGAAGTGGCTGGCAAAAGTGGCAGCAACAGCAGCTGCAATGCAACACCCGAACACCCACACTTGCAACACTCAAGTAATGCAAGCCTACAGAGAGAGAGAGAGAGAGGGAGAGAGAGAAAGTTGAGGGGGGTTGAGGGAGAGCGAAATAAAGGTCATCAGCTGCAAATTTATTGTCTCATTTCCATTGTTTCTTGGCATTCGATGGCAGTTTGTACCATTCCAGCGTCTCAATGCTCAACATAACCTAGAAGTGTAGAAGCTTACCCAATGCATTCTAATTTCTTGTCAGCTCAGCCGGAAAAGTCATGATAACATATCGAGTGAGAGCCAAGGAACATCTGCAAATGCACATATACCATATGTATGTATATATGTATGTATATTAGCCATATGTAGATCAGTAAGGGACTTTAAAGCAATAACAATTATATTATGTACCATATATACATATATTTTATATATGTACTTATGTACTTATAGTACAGTTTTATAATATTTTAGAAAATTCAATTCAAACATTGAAATTTTCAAGGAAGCGCAGTTGTTCCACGGCCTTCCCCTGCTACGCCTAGAGCTCCATATTCAGTCTAGTTATTCTAAGAAAATCTATAACTTTGGCTGAACTTTGGTCAACCTTATCTAGTTTGCCTTGAAAAGGTGCCGGCTTTGTGATCTACTTCGTATAACATACCAAGCTGCCGCACATATAGTACTGTCAGTACTTTCTTTGGTACCTTGGGCTCTAGTACTGAGACCATTCTCACTCACTATTCCTTGTGTGCTCTTAGCCTACATTAGCCTGTACTCGTAAGTAGCCAAATGAATATTTTCGCTGAGTTATGACTCAGCTTCATTATCTGCTTAAACATTTTGAGGTTATAGAAACTTAAGAGGGACTTTCGATTGTTGCACGCATAGTGTTCGTTCTCAGTCTTTGTCTCTTCAGATCCCAAATACCCCAGACAGTGTTTCTACCTGGCCATATCATTATTTGCATTTAATTTTTCCTTTAAGTTTTAGCCTTTTTCTCTCTTCACATAATAAGCCCAGCACCTACGCCTGGCCACCATTTTTATATATGAAAATCCACTTCATAATATTGTTAAAACTTGCACCGCACATTCATTTGGCAAGTAGATGAATTCTCTTTTTTCGAGAATTACCTCCAAGTTGTTGCGATTTACGTACTGCAATATCTGCTAGAAAAACAAAGGTGAAGTCATACAAAATACAAGTCAGATATTACAATATTCAATTCTTGTAGATAGCGTTTCTTGCAGACTCTTAAAAAAGAAAGAAAAAAGCAAAGCCAATTGAATGAAATTCCCTGTTGAAACGAACTCACGGAAGGTGCAAACCGAGCTGGGCGCAACATGATCAAATTTAAGTTTGGCCATCAATGGGGCTTACGAGGCGCCGCCAGGAGAAACTATGCAGTGTGGCCCCAGAGGCGGGGCACAGCTGTGGCGCTGCCACTTCAGAATGCCCATCAATTTGAAACTTAATCTTGCCGCACAAATAAGCCGCGCCAAAAGTTAAGACCTGAAGCTGGCGTTGCTGGTGGGGCTGGCCAGCAAATGACTTGAAGGTGGGGCAAGCAGTACAGGAGGAGGAGGCAGAGCAGGAGGAGGGGAACGAGAAGCAGCTGAGTCCTGCAACTGGAAACTGGGAGTAACGCTATTGTATGCAAACAATTTACAGCGCTAAGGGAAGAGGGAGAATGATAGACAGTGTTAGCAAGTGAGCGAATGAGAGAGAAACAGAGAGAGAAAGAGAGAAGGCAAAATAAATATGTAGACAAAGCGAAGGCGGACGAAAAAATGAGATTGAGTTGAGCTGAATGAGCTGAATGAGCATGAAAAACTAGACACCGTCTCATGCATAAAACTCAAAATGAAAACAAGCAAAGAAAGCTGGAGTCGAGTTTGCTCGACCCTCAGCTACCCTTCGTTCCACTTTGAAACACGTTACCCAACACAGACAAAGAGCTTTCAGCTCTGTCAGTACAATTAAAGTTGTATCTTTCATTTATCAAATCGATTATATCGAATGTCCAATTTATAGGGGCGGTGGGCGTGGTACTCTATATTTGAACTGATCTTTAACTGTGCTTAGTACACAGGAGCTATCATGCTAAATTTGTTGTCTCTAGCTCTTATAATGCCTGAGCTATCTGCGCTCACACAGACAGCGAGACTTCAACGCGCGCACATACACCCCTCAAGTTTGCCTGTTACATATATTAATATACAGTTTTTTGACCATTCTCAATGGTCGAGGGGTATAATGAAAATGAAATACAAGGCGCAGCTACGAAAAAAGAAATACGGAACAACTGCAACAATGGAAAGAAGGCAACGCAACAACGCGGAGAGGAAAAAAAGCAGCAACAGCAACAGCAGGACAAAGTGGAGAATGGAAATGTGTGTGTGTGTGTGTGGAGCGGCGCAATAGATGGACAGACCCATCAAGGATAATTGAAATTCGCCGCAACGTCAAAACTGCGTCTGAACGTTCCGTGGGGTGCTATTCAGGGGTAGAACAACTATAGCATACTTGCAGGCGCCAAATGGAACGCAGATTTTGGTTGTTGAGAAGAGCTAAACTTGGTCATCTAGCAAGGATTTGCGGGTCTCATTAATCGCTCCACTCTCCTTCCTCCAACTAAATAATGTATAGTTACCCTGTAAAACAATGTATACCCTGTAAAACAGTGTTGAACAACTTACTATAAATCTATTTTTCATATATGTATATTTCTTGATGCAATGTACACTATAAAATACGTTATAAACTGTATTATTTATTTTAACTTTAAATGTCTTCAGCCCTAATTCAATCTGGTCGCTTGGCTAGTGACGCTAACGCGTTATACAACACTCTTCTATCGACTAACGAATAGACTAACATAAGACTTAACATAATAACAAATAACTCAAAATTATATAATATTATATATATATATATAATATTAAATATATAATACTATATAATTTATATGTAATATATACATCATATGTACTATTAATAATATAATTATTTTATATATTTCTGCATCTGCCTGTTGATCAATATTTCTTTAACGATGATCGTAGAGTATAAATGTAGATGCACTTAGATCAACAGCTGCTAATTGTTAAACTACAGGTACATATATGTATCTACAGGGTATCCAAGCCAGAACACAAGGCTCTGGCACTGGCAGCTTCAACTTGAGCTTCGTTTCTGTGCCTTCTCTGCCTTGACTTGCGGCAACTTGAGGTATAATTCTTGCTGCACAATCTGAAGTGGACAAGTTGAAGTGGCGTTTGCTGTGTGGCAGAAAAATATTAATGCATACTCTGCGGGATGGGGCGGCATTGAACTTTGAGTGGCAATTACCAGAGAGGCTGCCCCACTTGAGGCAAGTCCAAGGCAAACGGACTGCTACAATTAAGTTAATTAGTAAACGAAATAAAAAGAGGCTAAAGCTAGCACAAAAAACAGGCACATTAACTACCTTAAACGCTGGCTATACCTGGCTCGGCTACCCACACCTTCCCCTCCCCCTCTCTCCCTTTACCATTTACGCAGTCCATTAACAGTAGCTACCCCCCTCCACCCACTTGGCTATTGTCTGTTTTCTCATGTCTGTTTTGTGTTTTGTGCTTTCTGTTGTGTTCTTTCTCTTGTTCCTCTTGTCTGCCTTCTGTTTTCGCTGCTCTTCGTGCGCAATTAACTTGATTGCGCCTATAAATATGCAGCACTTGGCTGTGATTATTGCACGCGCGCGTCTTTTCATTTGCCCCGCCTGTGTACGGCCCCTCTCTCTTCACCTGCCCCACCTTCATACAGTCTGTGCGTATTTTGCATGAGGCCTCTAAGCCTAAAAGTATGCACTAATTGCTATTCTTGCCGTCTGATTGCGTCTGCCGCAAAGAACCTTTCTCCCTCATCCTCTCTCCGTGTCTTTCTTTCTTTCTTTCTTTCTCTCCCCTCGCTTGCTTCTTCTCTTAACACTTTTCGTCCCTGCAAGCGGCTAATAGTCTCCCCTGTCCCCTTACGCCTCCCCCTTCTCTTCTTATTCTTGCATATTTATGCTGCCTCTTGTCTTGTTTTGAGTTGTCTTTTGCTTAAGTGGTTTTTATGCCGAATTTATCTAGCTTAAGACATTTTCATTTCTTTTCTTTTCTTTTCTTTATTTTCCCACTTTCCACCTCCACTATTATTCTCCATCTTCATTTTCATTTGCATATATTTTGCTGTGCTTCTTTCCATTTCATTCCCGGCTAGAATATTATTTATTACACGAATATTTTTATATTATGAAATAATTTTGTATTTATTTTATTTGATTGTATTTATTTTATTCCATTTATTTTCATTCATTTTAATTCATTTCCTTCATTCAATTTATTTTTCATTGATTTTATTTGATTGCATTCATTTGATTGCATTTTTTTGATTGCATTTCTTTCATTTTATTTAATTTCATTAATTTTGATTTGATTTCATTAATTTCATCCAATTTATTTCATTTTATTATGAAATTAAATAAAATGAACAAAATGAAATCAAATGAATGAAATGATCATTTGATTTCCTTTTATTCATTTTATTTAATTTCATTAATTTTGATTTGATTCCATTAATATGATTTGATTTCATTTATTTTATTTAATTTCATTCATTTGATTTCATTTCATTCATTTTATTGAATTTAAATCACTTTATTCAATTTATTTCATTTCATTCATGTGATTTAACATCATTCATTTCATTCCATAATAAAAAGTTGTTTGAATTTAAATCAAAACGTCTCATTCCTCATAACTTGGATTCCATTTCAAAATTCTCTTGATTCTTCCTTCATTGATCGTTCTTCTGTTTCATTCAAGATCCAATCCGTTGTATTCCACTTCAAAGAAACTAAATGAAAATCAATTGCCAATTTTCAATTGGAATTTTCGTTCTTCTTGTTTCATTTCCCACGCGTTGCTTATCAGCCTCAGGTCCACAATTGAGCTACTGTCGTTGCCAGCTTCTTCTGTTCCTTCTTCTGCTCCTGCTCCTCTCCATGCTCATCCTCCTGCACCTCCTTCTTCTCTCTCTCTCTCTCTCTGCTTCTTTTGCCTGCACCTCCTTCTAATTCTCCTCCTGCTTCTTATCTGGCTCCTCTCCTTGCTCCCAGTTCCTAGTTCTACTCTTTATGCTTCTCTTCTTGCTCTTCTCCCTGTTCCCGCACTTTCTCCTTCTGCCCTTTCTCCTCCCCCTGCTCATCCTCCTGCTCCTGTGCCGACAATCGGCTTAGTCTTTTGCCCTGCCGCGGGCCAAGCAAACTAAAAATGGGCGTGACAGCAGACTAACTAGCAGCAGCAGCCGCAGCAGCAGGCATTGTTACTCCTTTTCTTGGCTGCTGCTCCGTCTGTCCCGTCTACCCATCCTCCCCCTCTGTCCACCCCCATTCGTTTCCCCCTTGGCAGCTGTCTATTGTCTGCCGGCTGTCATCCCGTTCGTCTGGCTGCCGTTGTTAATCTTTAACCTGAGTTCTAATCCGTGCGTCATGATTGAAAGCAGCTGCAGAGCGTGTTGCGTGTTCCCCCTTCATCCAAGTAAAGCATAGAGACAGTGATGCCCAGAGAAGGGGGAGAGGGAAGGCGTGTTGCACGATGTCTTATGCGTTGCTTGAATGTGGAAACGATGAGAGGCAAACGCGGCGCATGATTGACACACATTGGCGAGAGGTTTGTCATTGTTGTTGTTCTTCTCTCTTGTTGTTGTTGTTGTTGTTGCTGCCGCCTGTGGTTGCTGGTGGAGCTAATCTGATTGCTATGATGTACTTGCCTCATGCCAATTTGTGTCAATTTGCTGAAGTTTTGCGCGCGCTGCACTGCGTCACTTAAGCTGCGCCGTGTGGCAACTTTAAAGTTGCCACAAAGTTCGCCTTAAGCGTTTTATGCGCTGCCATTAAACGCTTCCGACCAAGGGGCACAGGGGCACAGGGCGCCGGGGCGCATCTAATTAGCCCAGCTCAGTTTTGCTGCGACCCAATCAAGTTGCAAGTTGCACCTGGCCACAGTCGCCCTTGCCACAGTTGCATAATGAGCGCGCACTGCGTGCCCTGCCTTTCCAAGTGTCTTCGCCTGCTGCTGCTGTTGTTTGTTTGTGTGTGTGTGTGTGTGTGTGTGCTTTGAGCGGGTTAATGAGGCTGAGGAACCTTAACCCATGTTAGCCTACTTTTCGCCCGCGGCGTGTGGCTTTTTTTCATATTTTTTTCCGCTTTATACTTGACCCAAAGCAGGCTGAAGTGCACCCAAAACAAGCCGAATACATGAGCACATGTATGTAGAACATATGAATACATACAGTTTATATGTTGTGGCGGCCTTCGTGCAAATGACACCAACTGCCAGTGGGCAACACTTTGTTGCATGCCAAAATGGCAAAATGTTTGCGCATAGAACATGAAATTATAATGAAAACCAAACCATGTTGCCTTTTTCCCATTTGTCGCAGTTCGTGAAATGCAACGAACTGCGATACAGAGGAGTATTAAAATGTATATAGAATTATATATATATTATACTATATATAAATATTGCACATATACATATATACATGTGTATGCGCTTAAATATTGAGACCCGATGCAAGAGTTTGTTTGTTTGCAGGAAAACTTTTATGGCAGCTCAAGGGCGATTTAATGTTGATATATTGTGAAAGCATTGACTAAATTTCATAAGAATTCGAGTATAATAGCATGTTGATATACAAGTTTATAAAGGGATTGTTTACTTCGCAGACAGACAAAAAGACGACTGGGAAACAGATACAGAGACAGCGGGATAGAGAGAGACAGACAAGCAGACACACAAAGACATAGAGGCAGACAGACAGAGACAGTTTAAGAGACATACCGAGAGACAAACAGAGAGACATACAGACAGACAGACAGACATACAGACATACAGACATACAGACATACAGACATACAGACATACAGACATACAGACATACAGACATACAGACATACAGACATACAGACATACAGACATACAGACATACAGACATACAGACATACAGACATACAGACATACAGACATACAGACATACAGACATACAGACATACAGACATACAGACATACAGACATACAGACATACAGACATACAGACATACAGACATACAGACATACAGACATACAGACATACAGACATACGACATACAGACATACAGACATACAGACATACAGACATACAGACATACAGACATACAGACATACAGACATACAGACATACAGACATACAGACATACAGACATACAGACATACAGACATACAGACATACAGACATACAGACATACAGACATACAGACATACAGACATACAGACATACAGACATACAGACAACAGACATCAGACATACAGACACAGACAACAGACATACAGACATACAGACTACAGACACAGACATACAGACAACAGCAACAGACAACAGACACAGCTACAGACATACAGACATACAGACATACAGACATACAGCATACAGACATACAGACATACAGACATACAGACATACAGACATACAGACATACAGACATACAGACATACAGACATACAGACATACAGACATACAGACATACAGACATACAGACATACAGACATACAGACATACAGACATACAGACATACAGACATACAGACATACAGACATACAGACATACAGACATACAGACATACAGACATACAGACATACAGACATACAGACATACAGACATACAGACATACAGACATACAGACATACAGACATACAGACATACAGACATACAGACATACAGACATACAGACATACAGACATACAGACATACAGACATACAGACATACAGACATACAGACATACAGACATACAGACATACAGACATACAGACATACAGACATACAGACATACAGACATACAGACATACAGACATACAGACATACAGACATACAGACATATAGACAGACATAGAAACACACATACAGACATACAAACACACAGATACAAATATGTAAAACGAAAACGAAAATAAATCAAATTACTTACATGCTCATATGTATCGTAAACCCAATCCAATTGCGAATGATTAATGTATTCAACTTCTATATTTTCTTCTATATTCAAATGCAAATATAAGTTTCTTTCTATATTCGCGTTTAAATAATTTCTTGAAAAATAACTAAAACTCCTGTAAAATCTGATATAAATCGCTGCTTTATAAATGATCCTCATCCTTTTGAAAATTATGAAACCATAATAAATAAAGTAAAGTACATCTAATACTCTCGCACAGTAATAAACTATCAAATAAGTGTTTGGCATCATGCAGTGCATACACTGTGTGCACCACGCGGCGGATGCGCAATTTTCTCTGCGCTTCTCTAATTAAAATTGCCATCACTCGACGGTGGCGACAGAGAGACGCGACGCGAGGCGAGTTTATAACAAATAAAAAGCGCACGTGCTACGCCTCATTTGCAGTTGGTTTTTCATCGTGCCACGCCCCCCATTTTCGCCCATTTGTATCCATATCCCTCTGCCGCTGCCCTCTTCCTCAGATTTCCATTCGCAATTTGAAATTGTAAGCAGCAGTTGCCAGTGGCAGATGAGAGGAAAGGGGGGGACGGGGGGCAGTGGAGCCAGGTTGCATTATGCAAATGTGTTAGCCATTCGATTTGATGGGCGCACTCATAAATGTAATTATATAATGCACTCGACGCTCTACTAAAATGCATTCGATCTGTGAGGCGCGAATCGCACACTCTATAAGGGAGCGAGAGAGAAAGAGAGACAGAGAGAGAGAGAGGGAGGCAGAGGGAGGGAGTGTAAAAAGAGATTAACATAAATGCATTTATTTATGTTTTATTCATAATGCCGTCGCGTTGTAGTCGACGCACTCAACGAGCCGCGTTTAATTTTCATATTAATTAAAACTGTAATTAATTTCGCCATTTTGTTTAACTATTCATTACAAGCAGCAGCCGCGGCGTCATCTATTACAGGCAGGGGGTAGTGGAAGAGGGGGACGGAGAGTAGAAAATGTGTAGAAGAAAGCGAAGAAGAGAGAAATCAATTATATGAACATTTATGCAAACTGTAAGCTCTCCTTAAAGTTATATCTATATATAGGTCTATATAGTATATATTCTTGATCAATCAATAGATTTCCCTTATTTTTTCAGTCTTATTTGCCTTTCTTCTGCCTCCTTTTATACAGTTTTTGATTTTGTTGAGCTCCAATTTCAATGGGAGTTCTTACCTCTGCTTTTGAGGGTTATGTCTATATATGTAGTATATATTCTTGATCAATAACTGGATTGAGGGTGAGGTTCTGGAATCTTTCTTCTCTCAAGTAATACACTTTGATATATCTCCTATATATTCATGATTTCTGAACTGAACTTAGTTCATTACTGGACTAACTGTCTTTAAGAACTTCCTCCAAACTGCCTTGTCACGAAGTATTTCATATTGTATACATATATAATATTATGTCTTAGGTTCTCCTTTTTTGAAGCAGTAATATATCACGCCACGCTGCAGTCAGTAGCTCTGAGACTACTGTCAGGCGATAATCCAAGCAATCTATACAGTCTAGACAGTCTAAACAACGAACTCAGACAGTGTGCTTCGAGGTGCCAAACATTTCTAATCAAAGCAGTTGGCAATACGGTTCTAATCGGAACTGAGAAGAGTGCAACAACGAAAACAACTGTGTATAAACAAAGTAGCACGGGTGAGGAAAGTGAGGCATAAAAGGCAATTGAACATTGGCGAGAGTTTTCAGTGCGTTGCGATCGATAATGACGGCCAGAATTGTCTTAACGTTCATGCTGGATGTCTTCAGGTGCCGCAAATCGATTCTGCGTCAGACAAACAAGGCTAATCAATCGAATTTCGGTTCAGATTTTAGTCTCAAGACCATCGCCTCGATACCAGATGGTCTTGTTGAGGTTGATCTTGTCGTTGGTCTGCCGACTAACCCGAAGGAGTTGCAGCTACAGTTGCCGCAGGAGCCCGAAAAAGAGCTGCAGTTTGAAATGGAAAGTGTCGAGTCACAACGAGGGACGGAGAAAAGTGAGCAGGAAAAGGGCGAGAGCGAGATCGATGGTGGCAGCGATGTGTACAAGGATGCCGATAACCATAACTCCAAGGCGGGTAATCAGGATATCGTTATAGATGCCGATAACGATAAAGATATCTACATTGATGTCGAAGTCGATAGCGATAACGATAACGATAACGATGAATTTGGCTATGATGATCCACGTCTGCCCGAGATGATCATTTAGGCTCAGTGTGTGTGAGTGTATTAGTGTGTGTGTAGGTGTGTGTGTGTGTGTGTAGGGATGTGTGCGTGTGTGTGAGGGTGTGTGTCTGTCCGTGTGCGTGCTATTTACATAGTTGAGCTCGTTTAACAAATTTGCATTATTTACAAAAAAGCAAATGGCCAAAAATTAATCAGAGCCAAAAATGACATAATTACCAGACTACAACAAAAACAGCAACAACAACAATGGCAACAACAACAATGGCAACAACAGCAACAACAACGGTGGCAATAACAACAGCAACAACAGCAACGGTGGCAACAACAACTACAGTCGCAATACAATTCAATTACAATAATTTTTAATTAACTTTTTGCAATTAACGCAAGGCGAGGCAACTGGCGTTGAGGCACAAAGCAAACCAGCTCGACCAGTAGATACCCTCTGGTACGACTAGACTCAATGAGAACTTGTAGCTTTAATTATATATTTAATATATATTAATTTATTACAATTACCAATTTACATTTGAATTTAATTGAATTAATTTTAATTGTTTTCGTGACCGCAATACTCCCGACTCGCAAGACTCACACGCGGGGTATGATGAATAAACAGAGCAACAGCAACAAAAAAGAGCAAATCATACAGATGATAGGGTGAAGGGGTTGTGGAGGTGTAGGGGCGGGATGAGGGGGATAAATAAACATAAATAAAATGTCTAAAAATGTAATAGCACGACAAATTAATCCACATGTCAATGAGCTAACAAGGCCTTTGGCCGCACCCAATTGTAATTGCAATTGTGTAACTTGCACAACAACAACAACAACCACAACAACAAGAGCAACAATCCCTATTAAATATTGGATGATATTAAATAACCAAATAAACAGCATGCTCGCGAGATAAGCCTTAAATTACAATGAACAAAGAGTAAACTATTGAATAAATAACATATGAGTTATTCATAAATGTTTGTTTATCTGACTGTTTCGGATACAAATATCAGAAAAGTAACACGGGATTAATGCAGTGCAATCAAAGCGCTCTTTTCTGATATGTTTTATTAAAAATATTTTCATTGACTAATCAAATTAAATATTCTAGTTAAATATGCGCTTCGTCCATTGAATATAGTCAAACTTCAAACTTTTACTAACTTTGTGCAAGTGTTTGTAACAGACAAAAGGCCATGTGGCATACCCCACAAAGTACATATATAAAAACTACATATACATATATAAGAATACTAGCGCAGTCTATATGCGTCTTTCTGTCTGTATGAACGTCAAGATCTCAGCTATTATAAGAGATAGAGACATCAAATTTGACATATTGATATATATATATTTGCGTAGATCAATGTTATATCAAATTTTGAATGAATGTTGTATCAAATAAACTATTCAAGTCAAGCTTTGATATAGATGCATCCACTTATAATAGTTAATTCAATAAATACTCAATAAAACAAGAAGGAAGCTAAACTCTATTTCAATCTACGTACATTTTATTGCCTTATATATAATCGGATGTTCTTTACTATAGTTTTTTTTTAATTGTGTGCATCGTAAGCGATGATGACAACCCTATTGCATTCAGTCAACTCAACTGACATGTTCTCTGTAACTGCCTTTCCTCATTTTGCTTCCCTTTGCCTCCGTCCCCGTCTCCGTCTCCTTTCCCATCTGCAACTCTAACTCCATTTATATCTTTATCTCTTCAGTAACATAACCAAATGTTCGCCCACATCTCGCAGTCATTCGCTGCAATCACATGTCCATCACTCTCGCTCCATCCCTACTCCGTCCATCCCTAGTCCATCCCTCCATCAGACTATCCATCTGTCCGTCTGTCTGTCCATTTGTCTGTTTGAAATTGCATTCGTGGTGGGCAAATTAGATTTGTGTACAAACAGCTTTCGTTCCCGTTGTAGAGTTTCCCCATCTTCCTTCATTTCCACGCACTTTTTCTGGTTCCACCTTTCCCCATTTCCAGCTTCTTCAGCCAGAGGCGTCAGCAGAGAAAGGTGCAGAAAAAGTGAGAGAGAGAGCAGCTGTTAGAAATGGCACGCAAAGATCGATCAGAAACAGTTCATATTCTTTACTATCGGTTCATTCGATAGTATTCAATCTAGGGCATTCAAATATTTGTATCTCTTTGCGCCTAAAATCTTGAAATAATTCTTCCATATTCCTTATGGCATTGCTTAAAGATTTCATTATGAATTCTACTTGAAATAGTGCCAAATATCTGTCATACTATCGTTCGATTTTCGTATGCGATAGTTTTGCATAAATGGAAATGTATCGATGCCAAAACTTAAAAGTGCAATCTTTAATAAAACACTTGAACATACAATAGTTTTACTATCGTATGCACGTGCGATAGTTTTAAATGCAAATGCAAATGGAAACTATCGCTGGCCAAACAACTTGTTATTAATCGTGTTCCACACACACTGCAGACACCTCTGCTCCGCCCATGCCACCAACTTGTGCATAGTTGGTGGCAAACAAGAACAACAAGAGCAGCACGTGGTACAGGGTGAGGCAATTAAGGCAAAATGTAGCTGCTTAAAGCGGCGAGTTGGCCTGGTCAAAAGTTCTAATTAACTTGCCAATTGGCAGGCCGCATCGAGCTGGCCAACTTGGGCCTATAATTAAACAGCCAAAGGCAACAATTTCTTTGTTTTTCCTGTGTGTGTGTGTGTGTGTGCATGTTTATGTATTTACCACGCAGTTGGAACACACCTTGCCACAACAACAGGACAACAAGCAGGAATTACAGCAATCGCTACCCCTATCAAGTGGCAAGTGGCAAGTTGCTGCTGCCCCGCCCAAGCACGCACACGCATGTGTAGCCCCCCTTCCCCCCGCACAGAAGTTTATCAGCCGAGCAACTTTGGAATCTAATCCATTAGCTCAGCACGGTAGCTGCTCACAATATTGATGAGCCTCGTTGCTTGCCTCGATTTGTTTATCAATTCGCACTTTAATCGCCAGTCTTCCCATAACTATTTATATCTTTGATCGCTATTCCTCTGCCGTTCCCGTTCCCGTTCCCCTTTCCGTTCCTGTACCTGTTCCTGTACCTGTTCCTCTTCCTGTTCCCTGTCCTGGTCCCGCTCCCGTTCCCGTCCTCGTCCCTTTTCCCGCTCCTTTTCGGCGTCGTCCAGTATCCGATCGGCCCGTTCCATGGCACGATACGTGATGCGGCTGTCCCAGTTGTAGATAATGGCGCCGACACTGTCATTGGACACGGTCGAGGTGTTGCGTGTGTGCCGCGTGCGGGATCTGCTGCTGCAGCGGCGTCGCTGCTGTCGCCGGTTGGATTCGAACTCGTCTCGCTCCTCACCAGACGCAACTCGGGTGCAGCTGAAGAAGCTGTTCAGCTTGGTGCACATCGCAAGTGCAACTGTGTTGCAAGCCACAAGCTGCAGCAGCTTTTATCGCCAGATAAGATATATATATATATATATATATATATAATAGTGCATTGAGTACGTATAATCTCTCTCTGATTGCAATCCAGTTGATGGACAGCTGTTTCTCTCAATTCTCCAGCTTGCTGCGTCAGCGAATGTCGCCGCAGTGCGCCTCGAACATTGCCATGTGGCGCAACATTGTGAGTGGCCTGTGGCGCTGCTGGTGCTGCTGTTGCTGCTACATCGGAGCCCACAAGGAGGCTCAACTAACGCGAAGTGCCGCCTCCACACTCACCCTGGAGATAGTCATCGTCGACGAGGATCTGCAGCAGAACAATCCCTTGACCAATGCAATCGAAATGAGTCCCGTCACCCCCTGGCCCAACCTGATGGTGCTCTAGTTCCATATACATATAATCCATATATAGTGCTACATATGTTTGCCATAATAAATAAACTTAACTAACCGGGAAAGCGTTCTCTTTGTTCTCCACTTAAGGAGCTTCGCATGAGGCTCGCTGACAATGTGCACGAATTATGCCAATGGATTATTCGAGGCGTACTTGGCACTTAGATTGACTACTCAATACAGAAGCAGCTGATTTTCTAAGGGGTGCAAAGAGACTCATTCGAAGAGTGTGTGCAATTACTTCATAGAAGATACTTTCCATTATTCAAAGAAGCGTTTCGTCGTCAATTGATGGCTCAGTTTGAGAAAGTTTCACGAGAACTCTTTGACATTTCCTCTAAACTAATTGAGAATTCTTTAGGAGAATATTCTTTTAATATCCATCTGTACTTGCGATTCTGCTTCACCCAAATAGAGTATTCTTTGACATTTTCTCTGTACAAAGGAGAAATATCTAAACTAAATCGAGAATTCTTTATGAGAAATATCTAAAGTTAATAGGGAATTCTTTTAATATTCATCTGTAGAAGAAGATATATCTTAAGTTACTCGTGAATTCAATAAAATTCCACCTGTATAAGGAGATATCTTCACCTAAATATAGTATTCTTAGACATTTCCTCTGTAGAAGGAGAAATATCTAATCTTAATAGAGAATCTTTTAAAATTCTCTCTGTAAAAAGATTAATATTAAAACTTAATCGATAACTATTTAAAATTCACTCTGTAGAAAGAAGAATATCTTAACTAAAATGTGAATTCAATTATATTTCATTTGTAGAAGAGGAAATATCTTAACTTTATAGAGAATTCCTCTATACTTCCTTGTGTTGAAGCATATACATCTAAACTTAATCAATTCTTTACTAGCTATATAATCCTCTTAGGGTAACCCTCTTCATAGTTTCGCTTATGCTTCCGCTTCTTCCGCTTCCTGCTCAGCGAAAGAGTTATTAGCAAGAATTATCCTTCAACCCGCATCAAATTGCAGACAGTCTCTCAGGCTCAAGGACATTATAAGAGTATTTGGCCCATCGCCCTGCCTACAATCGAGTGTCGAGCTTGAGATAAGGTTTCTATGCAGTTCAAGAGAGTTAAGGCAGATGGGGTGGGGGCTGTGCGGGCTGTGGGCTGTGGGGGGTGTGGCCAGGCCACTCAACACAACGTAACCTAATCAGAGAGAGGCACTTGAATTCGATGCGAACCATTATCGCAGGCAATTTGAACTTGCCCACCTTTTGTGACTTCATGCAGCTGCCATGTCAAGCTGACGACTCTATGACTTCCGATGGGCCACGCCTACCATCCCCAATCCCCCTTCTTTCACATTTTCAGCTTCCGCTGTTTATGTTATGGCCATGAGAGATGAGCTGAGTTGAGCGAGATGAGATGAGATGAACTGAGATGAGAGCTCTCATATTTTGGCATCCATCAATCAATGGGGAAGGAGGTGAAGGAGATGCAGGAGATGGAGGAGGTGAAGCAGAAGGCTGATGCTCGAGGCTGGCTCTCTCAATGGCCACTTAAATGCTATAAAAAGCGGAAATTAATGCACTGAAAGCATTCAAATGGCAAAGCAGTGAAAGCCATGGCAAGGGGGGAGTGAAGGGCAGAGAGAGGGAGAGAGGCAGTCAGGGTAAGTCTTTAACGTTGATGCTCGATGAAGCTCGCGGGCTCCATTCGGGTGATTAATTGATGGCATTCCAAGAGAGTCGAGTCGCCAAAGCGTCGCACACACCCATGGACGAGGGTGGAGGGGTCTGTGGCACGTTATATCCGTTATGGGCCTGTTAATGGCGACCCATTAAGCAGTTAAAAGTGCGAGATTAGCATTTCCGCCCAGTCAAAGGCACGAGCTGCCTTGACAAGTGGCTGCCTCAAGTGGCACGCGGCAAGGTGTGTCGACCCAAAACAAAAAGACGCGCCCAGCTCCGATTTGAAATGGTAGCTGAAACTAGCAGACACCGTGGGGCCGTGACCCTTCGCAATCGCCAGGCCGCACCTGCCACAGCAGCAACTCAACCACCGCCTCAATTCCTGCCCCAAACCCCCGCCTCACCCCCTCGCCAGCTGCCACTCACAGGCAGGCGCTATGAATTGTATTTGCCAGCGCATTATCCTTACTAACCGCAAATCGTCTGTCATTTTCTATGATTGATTGATTGATGTTGATGTAGCACCGAGAGAGAGAGAGGGAGAGAGAAGGGGAGCTAGGGGGCTGGTAGGGGTGGTCACATCATACCAAGTGCGGGAGAAGAACTTGGCCAATTGGCAATCACTCATTATCGAGCTGTTAAACTTTCGATAGTTGCCTGCATCGATAATTTTCGATGTTGAATAAGTCTGAACCATCGATAACATCGATTAATCGCCCGATAAGTAATATTTAAATTAATAAAACACTGCAAGGTGAAGCTAAAGTGATCAGTTAACATATAGATACTTCAAACAGAGAAAATGACCATCGATCTCTTTACCAGACTCAATGGGTACACAGATGGGATCGTGTTTTACTTGTGGTTTATTAAATCTATTCTTCTTTCTCTACAAAAGTTTCAAGGTCTTTAAAGTGTACAGCTTGATCTAGAGAGGGCTACAGAATGTTGTCCGTTTTTTTTTCAATTTCTTTCACTTTTTTAAGACGAAAAGACGTTTGAAAGAACGCCTCCTTGAGCCCTTCGACTGCGTGCGGCACTCGTGGCGCCATCTATCGCTCGACTGGTGCAACTCAACACACTTACAAAGCTTCACCACAGTCGAATAACGGGAAATTCGAAACATAATGGTTTGTGTCTTTGCTACATTTGGTGGCTATCCAAACTAAAAGCGCCGCCAAAAGCATGAGACAGGATAATCGAGAGCTTTTAACTTAAATCAAAAGCTCAAACCGAAACTTATTGAGGAGAATTATAATAAATATATGAATAGTTAGAGTGACTTAGCAACAGCTGTGTTTACAAATTGTGCTCTCATGATATCTTAACTATTTTTATAAAAAACGATTAACATTTTAGGAAAGTTAAACAACTATAGCATAAAGTTGAAAACAAAATGATCGCCCAAAAAAAAATGCTTTTGTACAAAATCCTTTATTGTTTTTCGAAGTAACGTTCCTTATAAGTAACAATTAAAGTTACGTATATACATATGTATATAGTATATAATATAATATATACCTTATGTACTTTGTATGCCCGCTACCCCGCTAATTGTCTGTTTAAGTTATTCCTTAACAAATTACTTCTAAGTTAAACGTATTTGTTTTTGTTTTGCATACTCACAGGCATCGTCTCTAAAATCTGTACATTTACTAAAGATATTTTTCGAATAACTTTTATGCTTAATATTGCAACCACAATTTACCACTCAAATCATTTAAATTATTATGAAGACTGATACTAATAATACCATTGGCATGTTACAGTTAACATTTCAATTTTGTCTTTACCTACAGGATAGTTTCATATGGTTTACAAAGGAGCAAGCATCGACTCAATCAAATTTTCAGACTCTCTAGGGATTCAATATACATTTTTTACCTTTCCTAAATGATAAATAAAATTAAATATATATTAATGATATATACTTTTAGTTGAAAAGATATAGCACTTGAGGTATGGCAAGCATAGTCTTAGACACAGTAGAAAGTGAAGTTAAATTACAGTTAACCCCTTATTGCCTTGTGATTTCCGATTATGCACAAACTGAAACCATAAAATGAATATGAAAATGCCGCGTGGCGATGAAGCTAGCCACTCGATTATTTGCACATGATTGGAGTCGCTTAAGTAACATGCAGAGCATGCACATCCCTGGAACACCCTAATCTACTCTCTCTTCCTCTCTTTCTTACACACACTTATGTTTAATCCACTAACGGGTGTTTCCTTTTTTTTTCGCCCTTCTTGCAGTTAACGGAGCTGGAACAGCGCGTCATCGAAGCGGAAGAACGCGCCGAGGAAGCTGAAGATAAGGTAAGGCATTAAATGACTGACAGCGGTAGCAGTACCCTTTCCCCTACCCCCCTCTATGGGGTGTTGAAACAAGGGTGAAATGCTGCAGATACCACGTCCAGGCGGGACCAGACAGCAGCAGAAGTCAACCTCATTAGAAGGCGGTTTAAAGCATTTAAACATTTGCATGACAATACCGGGGAACGTCTATAGCTAAAGCTATATATATATATATATATATATACATATATGTATAGTGGAGTGTTTTTTTCTATTTCCCAGCAACTTTTCCCAGACGCAGGCAACAAACCAAGCAGAATGCTGTGCCCAGACACGGTGCAGAGTTCCACAATACATAAATCGACTTCCGCTCCAGAACCACCGGAAATACATATTAATGCAAGGCGGCGTGGCACCCTTCGCCCCCTGCCTTGCTGCAAAGTTCGTGTGGCTGCAAGCAATGCGAAGCTATTCCCCGCCCCCCGTCTCTCTGCCTTTCCCTAGATGTAATGAAACTACCCTCGTGCATGCGACAGCAACAAGGACCAAAGCCACCCACGCCATACTCACGCACCACAGATCCCCCAGTGCCTCCCCCTCCCTATGGAGTGGGTTTTCAATATCAAATGCGCATTGTTTGCATTAACAAGTCCCTTGGGGGTTGTTGTTTGTTGTTGTTGTTGCTGTTGTTGGCTTTGGCTACGCAACACCCCAAAAAGCGGACGAGATGCAAATATTTGCCGAGCAGGTTTATCTCTCTCTCTTACTTTGAGATCCCTTTTGGAGTAGAGCCATAGGCCTTGGCTTTACCGTTACCGTTACCGTTGGCAACCACTGTGACAAATTGAATTCTTGTTACTCTGTTTGCGCCGAGATTAAATTCATGTCCAAACACGTGCGCTTTGTTATTTAGCTGCAAACCGGGCCAAGGGCAAGGGCAACGGCAGCCCGCCTTTCCCAGCCCCCCTCTTTCTTTTCCATTCCAAGCGCGGCAACCCTTCATGGATCTTTTAGCAACCTGAAGAATTTGCTAGAACAGAAAGTCCCGTTGCGGGTGCTACAATTAGTCGCCCCGTTCCTCTTTGCCCACCTCACACGCAGCCCCTGGCTAGTCCATTAGAAAATTATTAGCCTCTGGTATGTGTAAATACACTTGCTCAAAAGAGAAAGCTATGAATGAGTTTGAGTCCTACACTTAAACTGAGAAAAGAATTCTTGCTAAATACTCAAAACTGAAATAGCGAAATTTAATAAATGAAATGTCTATAATAATAAATGACTATATCGTGTACCTCCCATATAACTCTTTATTTGAATTTGTTAAATGTTGTGACTCACAACTTGTGAGGTTATGAACGATTATAATCAATCTCAGCTCAGTCACGTAGTACAGTCTTTGGGAATTATTATAATGACATTATTATTATAATTACTTTCTGTATGTAAATGTATTCTAAAGTTAGTGAATTATAAGGCAAGCATACATGGATTCAAACTTAACTTTCCATAATTCCTTTCTTTTGTTGGGTAAATCGCACACTCCTTTCATTTAATAATCTTGGGGAAGCCCCTCGTTGCCCATTGAGGACGTGCTCTTTGTCTGCTGCCAAATGGGATTAATTAATCATTAAATGCAAAGAAGGTAAACACCGGCGCACTTAGCAATGCCTCAACGCCAGCAATTAAGTGCAAGCCTCCCACCAGTTGGCCTCCAATGGCAGCAGCAAGGACGCAAGGCGACGCGTCGCTTTAAATTACCTTCAGAGTGGTGTTGGGTGGGAGGGAGGCATGTTGCATGTTGCATACGCTTAGGCGCACATGGCACACTTAGTGCACAGTGTTGCAAAACGCCAGCAAGCGAACCAAAACACAATGAGACGCCTGCGCGTGCGTGGGCAAAGCGTGTGAGAGAAAGGAAAAGAACCAAAGCCAGAAGGAAATGCTGCCTTCTGCATGCCAAAGGCTTGATACCCTTGTGGATATTAACTCTTATTCCCATACTTGTTACATGAAATAGAACAGAGTTCATGTATACGTAAACATATGGATGGACATACGATATACCATTTACTTATAAAATCTTTTATTCTAACTGATTATGTCTATGAAAGTTGTATGGTATTGGAAAGTTGGATAGATAGAACGTCGGTAACTTTGTTTGCAAATGATAAGATAAACAACACTGGTCTTCATAGAAAAACCCTCATATTGGACGATTGTTGCCAATATACAAATACATATTTAAAATATATAAATACATGCATATAATTTATAGATTTAGAATATGTCTTCTTAGGTGCGTTGCGAATTTGTGGCCAAAATGAATATACCCTCTGCAAGAAGGTATAAAATGAAACAAAATAAACAACGGCAAACGAAGTGCATGAAAAACTGCAGCAATGCCTGCGCTGCGTGTCAAACTGTAAGCGCAATTTTGGGGGTTGCTTTGCCTGAAGCTCGAGAGAGAGACAGAGAGTGAGAGCGTAAGCAGCGTGAGAGCAGGAGTGCGTATGCACGTGTGTGCGTGTTGTGTGTAATTGTTTTTTATGACAGCATTCAAACACTGCAGCAAGCGTCGCTTCCTGAATCTTTTGTGACTTTGTCCTCGCCAGCTGTGTGCTGCAAAAGGAGACGGAGACAGGGACGGAGACAGGCGCGAAGAGTGGAGAGCAGAGAGTGGAAAGCGGAGCGGAGAGTGGCGTCAGGAATCACAAGAAAGCAAAAGAAAAAGGAAGGCAAAAACAACCACCGAAAAAACAACACAAAAAAAGCTGACTGACTGACTGACTGAGAGAACGAATGAACGAGCGAAGGAACGAACAAAGGAAGGAACGAAGGAAGAAACAAATGAACGCATAAAAGAGGCTACGAGAAGCAACGTAACAAAGCGCAGAGCGCAAAAGTTGTGCAAAAGAAGACTTGTAGCTGCTGCGACGCTGCTGCACACGGGCTGCGTTTTATTTATTTCCGTTTCGATTTGTTTAAACAATTTTCACGCATTCAACTCAACTTATAAGCAACAACAAGTACAACAACAACAGCCACAACAAGAGCAACAATAACAAAAAAAATTACCTAACAAGTGAGCAGAGTTCAAGGCAGCGCGGCGACTGCAACAACGACGACGACGACGTCGACGTCGGCAGCGTGACAGCGCCAACGACAGCAGAGGCGACGAGATTGCTGAAGAGATTCTCTCATAAAATGCATAATAATAAAATACGTGAATTATTTAGTGCATAGCAAAAGGGCGCGCAGTGCGGGGCGCAGACTTTTGTACCGAACTGTATTGGAAAAATAGAAACAAATTAATGTTAAATTGTCGGAAAAAAGAAAAGCCAAGCGTTACGAGTGCGTGAAAATTGCCGAGCCAGTGTGTGCGTGTGTGTGTGAGTGAGTGAGTGTGTGTGTGTCTATCTGCCTGCTCTGAAGAGAGTCAATATGCTAAAGTCAAGTAAATTGTAGATAATTTGTTATAAATTATATTCACAAGGCGACAAACACACGCAGCAGAGGCCATTCACATTGATAACGTGCATGTCCGTCAGTATGTGTGCGCGCGTGTGTGTGTGTGTGTTTGCGAGGGGCCACCCTACACTGTGTATTTGCGCGCGTGAGAGAGTGCGACAGCGACAGCGAAAGAGCGCACCAACGGGAGAGTGGGAGAGCACAAGCACGCGTGCCGTGAGAGCGCGCGCACATGTCGATAACTGAGACAGCTGACTGACGATTGGCGACAAAGCGGAATGCAGAAGAAGAAGATGGAAAGAAAGGACACGGCAAAAGCAGACAGCAAAAAAAGCGTGCAGGAATTGTGCATAAACTATTGAAGAGGACAACAAAGCAACACTCAAACAACAACAGCAAAGACAACGACAAGGCAGAGAAGTAGCAGCAAGAAGAAGAAGAAGGGGAAGCAGCAGCAGCGTCTAAGCACGGACAAAAACAAAACATATCAAAACAGAGACACAACAACAACAACAACAACAACAAGAACACCAACAGCAACTTACGTCCATTTACAATAACAACACAGCAGCGAATATAGTGACAAAAAAGGAAGGATAGAAATCAAGAAGCATACAAGAACAACAACAAGTGCGGCAGGCAAAGAAGCCAGTGATAACAATAAGGAAAAGAAGAAGAAAAACAACAACAACACAAAGTAAGGTAAGCAACGCCATTGCCTACAGCGTTGCCAGCAACACACAAAGCTTCAGGCATTGCCAGACTCAAATGCCGCTACAACGGGCAACAGCAACAGAAACAAAAACAATAACACAAGCAACAATAACATAAACAACAACAACAACAACAAAAGCTACAACTGCAGCGAATTAGTTAATAAGCAACTAAGAAAACGCAGCAAAACGAGGCAAAGAACAAGACAAAGAGAAGGCTGTGCAAAATGCTGCTCTGCCCTCGTGCGAGTGCGAAACTTCGCCTGCGTCGCTGTTGCGTCTGTTGCCGCCACAAACAAAGAAAATGCCAACATCGACTGCTGCACTAGCAGTGCAATGTGCCACTCCTCCCTCCGCGCACCCGCAAGCAGGCAACAACTAAGACATCAGACAACGACAACAACAACGACAGCAACAACGAATTCAATATTGAAAAGCAACGAACCCGTTTTATGAATGGATAACTATAGAAAAAAGGTGAGTGATGGATCCGTTAGGGGAGTGAAAGAATTCCTCCATGGCAGTTGAAGCCCGAACCAAATGATGCTAAGACATTATGATGAACCTCATCCCAGCACCCCTATATAAGTTGACAACGAAACCCTAAGCCAAATCCATCGTCCACATGTTTATTATAATTGCAACTTTAGGCAATGCTGATTGTTTAATCCTTCCCTACTAATAGAAAAGAATTGTGAACTCTTAATTTTACAGAAATTTGAATGAGTAACTGTATTGGAGTAGAAAGTCTGTAACCCACGACCTTATAAAGTCTATATATTCATATATATCGTATCAATTAGCTGCAAATCAGCAACTGTAACTACTCAGAGTAAAATAGATATTTCTTTGGCATTATAATTCGACTCGTTACAGTACCCTTAAATAAGTTGTCCACACTTGAAGAGTGAAAGAGAGAGAGAATGGAATATAAATAAGTCAAAGTTACATGATTATAAGACATTATGACAATATATCGTAGTACGTTACAGCATCTAAAAATTAGTTGATAAGGAACCTATATTGTGTCAATTTGATTTTAATTGAAAATAAAAACAAAACTATTTGGAAAATTCTTTTCTTCTGATTAGAATGGATCGATCTGAACAAAAACCTATCAGAAATGTGTGTAGCATGACCATATATAGTGTATATAATTGTAATCAGCATGAAGAGACAAGACATAGTGTGTGATCGTGCTTATTCTTCTTTTGTAATACTTGAAACCAAAAGCACAATAGCTACCTAAGAACTAAAGACACCAACTTGTGTTTTTAGAATCGTCATAGCATTATCAATAACTCAACTTTCCACCAAAAATAGTAGAATATATGGTACAGTATGTATGAGTTATTGCCATATAAAAAGTTTAACTGCTCCAAATCCAAATATGCTGGGAATAGTACCTTAACTAAACTGCAGATTCCGTAGATTCCAATCGAGATCGGAGTCACGCATAAATTTGAATGTACCTCTGATTTGTATGTGCTAGAGATTTTCGGAATCTCCAGATCATAATCATTGGATATATCGCCTGGAGAAAACTGTCTCTTTGAATAAACCCTAGTGCAGCCCAACTATAATTAGCCGCGGTGCTAAATCTGAATGATTTTCAAAACATTTTCGAAATTCTCGACAGAAGACGCCCCAATCCGATGGGATGATTGTCAAATTGGACGCCCACCTGGTCATGCTCGATCAGAGACGAAGGCAAAGAGAATCTAAACCGCAAAGCGCATAACAAATTTATATTAATTTTATGCTCATGCATATAATATCGTATCTAAAATTAGAGAGTCCAGTTCCATCCGCGATCAACGATTCCCTGAACTGAAACAACACTCAACTCATAACACTCAAATGGGAAATTTATGTCGCATTTCAAAATCGCCGAGATGTATGGCCCGCGTTATTTATGACGCAAACCCACGTCCCCCATTCCAATTTCCACTTCTCCTTTCCTCTCTCTCTCTCTCTCTCTGTCTGACGGAATCGGAATTCAATTAAAAAATTTCGCATTTCGATTTGAACTTTTAACCTTTGCGGGGGCAGCATAATTGGGTCATTCCGCTGATGGGATTTTTCAATTATTTAGCCACTTATCTGTTCGTCGTCATCTCTTTGTTGTCGTGGTTGTTGCTATTACGCCTTTGCTGCTGCTGCCCCTCGGCGCGGCGGCGCCTGCTGCTGCATTCAACACATCAAGCACAAACACTGCAAAATCAATTAACGTGCAACGTGGGCGCAGCATCAGCAGCAGCAGCAATGGCAGCGACAGCATTGCATCCATCAGTTGCCACACACGGAAAACGAGTGGGAGCTAGAGAAGGGGTTACTGCAGGGGCAGGAGGGGTAGAGGGGAGCTGCTTAGTGCTGCTGCCAGTTGATTGATTGCTCGCAGCGCTGACGATAGACGCAGCAGCAGCAGCAACAGCAACAGCATCGGCAACAGCAACACCAACAGCTCTTTGAGTTGCATTCCCTGCTTGGCTTGGACACGTGCCAATCTCTCAGCAAATGCGTACTGCATTTACTCTCTCTGACTGCCCTGCCCCCCTTCTCCTACCTCTGTCTCTCACACTGGTCATTTATCTCTTTGTAAACAAAGCGCAAAGACGCCTTGATTTGATACAAAAACACACACAGAAAGCAGTTACAGTTACTCGTCTACCACAACCTCACTGCGGGGACCAAACCAACATTGATTGCATTTCCCTCCACTTGGACTTGGCTTAATGTCGAGTGTGGAGCATCAAGATACTCTATTTTGGCAGGGTCATTTGGCTCAGCTTGATTGAAAATTAAAAAATCTATTTTCTTGCATTTTAATTACACTTGCAAATCGATATTTGGAAGAGGGCGTGGCCAACTTCTAAAACATACATGATCTGCGTATAATAATAAGACAGATTACCAACAAAGTAGATAGGCCTATCTCTTATAGTTTTGCCGATCTAGGCAGATAGGTAAATAGACGACAGCACAACATCATACAGACAGACATACTAACATACAGACATACAGACATACAATCATACAGACATACACACATACAGACATACAGACATACAGACATACAGACATATAGACATACAGACATACAGACATACAGACATACAGACATACAGACATACAGACATACAGACATACAGACATACAGACATACAGACATACAGACATACAGACGTACAGACATACAGACGTACAGACATACAGACATACAGACATACATACATACAGACATACAGACATACAGACATACAGACATACAGACATACAGACATACAGACATACAGACATACAGACATACAGACATACAGACATACAGACATACAGACATACAGACATACAGACATACAGACATACAGACATACAGACATACAGACAGACAGACATACAGACATACAGACATACAGACATACAGACATACTAACATACAGACATACAGACATACAGACATACAGACATACAGACATACAGACATACAGACATACAGACATACAGACAAACAGACATACAGACATACAGACATACAGACATACAGACATACAGACATACAGACATACAGACATACAGACATACAGACATACAGACATACAGACATACAGACATACAGACATACAGACATACAGACATACAGACATACAGACATACAGACATACAGACATACAGACATACAGACATACAGACATACAGACATACAGACATACAGACATACAGACATACAGACATACAGACATACAGACATACAGACATACAGACATACAGACATATAGACATACAGACATACAGACATACAGACATACAGACATATAGACATATAGACATACAGACATACAGACATATAGACATACAGACATACAGACATACAGACATACAGACATACAGACATACAGACATACAAACATACGGATATACAGACATACAGACATACAGACATACAGACATACAGACATACAGACATACAGACATACAGACATACAGACATACAGACATACAGACATACAGACATACAGACATACAGACATACAGACAGACAGACATACAGACATACAGACATACAGACATACAGACATACAGACATACAGACATACAGACATACAGACATACAGACATACAGACATACAGACATACAGACATACAGACATACAGACATACAGACATACAGACATACAGACATACAGACAAACAGACATACAGACATACATACATACAGACATACAGACATACAGACATACAGACATACAGACATATAGACATACAGACATACAGACATACAGACATACAGACATACAGACATATAGACATATAGACATACAGACATACAGACATATAGACATACAGACATACAGACATACAGACATACAGACATACAGACATACAAACATACGGATATACAGACATACAGACATACAGACATACAGACATACAGACATACAGACATACAGACATACAGACATACAGACATACAGACATACAGACAGACAGACATACAGACATACAGACATACAGACATACAGACATACAGACATACAGACATACAGACATACAGACATACAGACATACAGACATACAGACATGAGACAACTCCTTGAACTAAAAGTATATATAAATCTCAAGAAAATAAAGCAACACAGAGCATATCTAAGTCGATCACGCGCTGTACAGTTTTTAACAGTGATTATGCACAAAAGTTCACACAGAATTGTTGAGAGAAAAGCGATGCGCGTTGGCGTAGGCGATTTTCCTGGCTGCTGTTGTTGTTGCTGCTGCTGCTGTTGTTGTTGCTGCTGTAGTTGAATTAATGATGCATGCATCCGTCATCAAACTGCAGCATAAACGTCGAGGCTGACGCAGACGCTGACGTCGGCGACGACGACGACGGCGCCACTTTCGCTGGCGCTGCCGCCCACTCGCTGTCGGGGGTCGCAGTCGCAGTCGCAGTTGGCATCGCAGTCGCTGTCGACGCTGTTGCACATTTGAGAAAATGTGTAATGCGTTTTATGCGTTGCACTTTTCTTGGTTTAAGTGGTCTGTTTGTTGTTGTTGTTCTTGCTGCTGTTGTTGCTGTTGTTGTTGTTGCTTTCTTTATTTAAAACTCATCAGCAAGTCGACGACATCATTTGGCGGTCTCGACAGCGCGTCGACTGGCTCCACATTAATATCGCATTTAAAAATAGCCGCAGAGCATCAGGCTCGAGTTGGGAGTCAGTAGTTGCCACTTCATGCAGCAGCAACAGTTGCCGCTGCATGTTGCATGTTGCAGTTGCAGTTGCTGGCCGCGAATGATTTGTGGGCAATTTTGAGTTAACTTTAACTGGAGCCTCAATCGATTTGCCGAAAGTAAACGCACTTTAACAGTTCAAGCAAATGGGGGGAAAATTGTGGAAAATTGACGGGAACTTTATGAGGAGAGAGGAAGATGGGGGGGAAAGTGTTGTAGTTGGCCGACAGCCAGTCTAGTTGGGGCGTATGGCATATACACTTTCTGCTGTTGTTTTCCTTGCTTGTTATTGCCTTGTTGTTGTTGTTGTTGTTGTTGTTGTTGTTGTTGTTGTTGCCAGCGTCTAGCCAATAATCTTCATGCTAGCTGGCGCTCTGATGGATGACAAGGACGACAATGGAACTGACTCATCTCTTTTTTTGCCAGGCGCGTCTGTTGCTGTTGTGCTAACTCTGCTTCTGCTTCTTCTTCAGCTTCTTCTTCTTTATTTTCCTGATGATATTGTTGTTGTTTTTTAATCAGCCAAATTGTTGACACGAACCGCAAACAATCAGCAAAAGGGCCCAACAGGCAACATGTTACATCTTGATGTACATTTATTATACGCTTGCCCTCTCACTCACTACCCCCTTCCACCCTTTCCACCCTCCCTCTCTCTCTCTCTGACTTTGTCTCTAACTTGGCTTGAGATTTAGCAAAAACATTTGAACTAGCGGGGCAAACGCTTCGCAGCTGAGATAAATTGTGCGGCGCCGCTGTTATTGCTGCTGTTGCTGTTGCTGTTGCTGATGCTGCTGCTGCTGCTGTCGCTGCTGTTCTCGATGTTGTTCCGACACATAATCTGACAACTGACATCTTTCTAAGTCCCGCTTCTCCTGCAAGACACGCTGCTCCGCCTTCGTTGCTGCTCACATGACACGCACTTTCGGCCGGAAGGAAGCCAAAGTGACTGATGCAGGCAAGGATGCTTACCACGCCCCCACCCCCTATCCTTGCAGTGCTGTAGTTCACAAACTTGGCGAGAGTCATTGACACCAGTTGTACAACGGCGATGATCGACCAAGTGATACCCATCAGGCCCTTGCAAATGTATTAATTTTGTATACGAATAAAACAAAGTATAATTCTCAAAGTAAACGGATAAAGTTAATCAAGTCAGGAAGATCTTAATAGAGCTCTTAGCACAGCAGAGTTACAATAGATATATGTCGGAGTACCTTATCAAATGATAATAATATGTATTATAAATAAACTATGACGATAATGGGGAGTTTAAATAAATATCCAAATATATCATATGTATTTCATTAATTAACATTTCTGTTACGTTTTAATTATGTTCATGACTTTTTCAAGCGGCTAACAGGAATCATAATACATCATTTGTATATGCATACCCATAATAATATAGTTTAATATTATATATCATTTATAGTTTTTTTCTATGAATATTATTCTATGATATTGTTATGTTACCAGAACAGATTACAATAAATCTGATGTAGATATTTGTGTATACATATATGTATGTATTATATGTACGTACATATATTGTTATATGTATATGTTAATATGTTTTTAGGTATACACACCCAACCACAACTACTCGTAGTAGCTTTGTCATCCTTCTGTGAGTCATCTAGCTGCACTGACATGTGGCATGTGGCATGGGGAATGGGGCACGGGACACCAATCGAATCAGCCTACGAGGCTTATTAAGGCCAGAACAGTATCCAGAGTAGTCGAGGCATTAAAGTCCCGATGCCCGATAAGCAGGCCAAGAAATTTCCCCATTCACTTTGACTAATCAGATACGACTTGAATGTTATGCACTTATTATATATTAAACATATACAGATGTGTGTGTGTGTGTGTGGGCACAGCGAGAGTAATATATGACATATACCGCAAGATGAATTACCTGCCACCCCAAAAAATAAAACCAACAACAACGAAAGCAGCAGAATCTGGAAATGCTTTGCTAAAACTTCCCTCACTCAGCTGTCCATGCAGACACACACACACACACACGGAGACACGGAGCCACACAATAAATTTCCCTTCGATACGCGCAAGAATTTCCCCAGCATTTGGTACTTGGTACTTGGCATTGGGTACTTTAGTTGCCGCCTGCTGCAGCCGGTTCAGTTCGCCGTGGATGCTCGACTCGTGCGCGTCGTGTTTGGCGGCGTATCAATAATCAACAACAAAAAAAAAAAACCGAATCGCGTCGGCATTTTTCTTCTTCGCTCGTGTTGTATCATTTTTGAAAAAAGAAATTTCTATCCGCGTATATTTTTTTGCATACTTTTTGTACAAGAACTCTTTTTGTATATGGAGTGAAGTTAGAGTGAAGTTGAGCCCACAAATAGGGTGCATAGAAATCCACCCTCTCGACTGTTCGCGATCGGTGCCGCTCCACCCACCCGTGGCGAGTATCAGTACCACAACCACCAAACCGGTTCTCAAATCCATTTTTCCAAATTCTTTGGCCACGCGAATTATTATTGTTGTATGCGTTGCGTGCTCGAAAACAACCCCCAACCCTTATCGCAATATACTATACTATGCTATATACTATATGTATTATATATGTTATGGTTATGGCCTGCGTGTCGTGGCAATGAACTTCTGATCTTATAAGAATCGAGAGTGCGTGTGTGTCCCTTTTTCAATCAGACTGAGCACAATACGAAAATCAACAGAAAATGGCAGAGCTGCTCTTGAAGACGGGCACTTGCACAATATGCCCAGAATGTAGGTAGAACCATACTTGAAAAACCTATTATAAATATGCAATTGAGTGTGAACATTTATTTATGTTAATGGTTTCATTTTTCTTGTTTGTTCCCTCACTAAATTTGAATAGGTTTTCATTAATTGCATAGGTTCTTTTTGAATAGCTTTCTTTGCAATTGGATTGAAGTATTTTTAATATTGGGTATTTATATATGGTATATAAATATATGTGATATATATGGTTTATGGTTGACAATTCAAAGCTCTCCTCTCCTGCTTACGTATTCCCAATTGGCAACTATAAATGAGAGAATCTATCTTCTTATTCAATTAGAATAAGAATTCATATATCCAATATAGTCTTTACTACCTTTTTTGCTCTTACTATCTATATGCTTTATAGCATGTGAAAGAATAAAGAAATGCCAACTATTATTTTGCCATTTTCAATGGGAAATAATCGCTTAGAAAAGAAAACTCTTTAGCTTACACTTGAGCAGTGAAACAATCCAGAATATCCATTATTTTATAGTACTTAGATAAACCTCAAAGAACTCTTCATTTTAGAATTCTCATGAATTGCAAACTCACAGTCTAAGTGCAGATATACCCTTCTTTCCTCTATATACTAAACTTGTAATCTCATCATGTGAACTTGTGAGTTTTCCTATAGTAACTATAACAATCGAATATTTATGAGTAACAAAGCCAAACAAAGAGTTTTAAGCAGAAAAGAACAACAAGAAGTGTGTGTGGGAGTAAAGAGAGAAGCAGGAAGCGAGAGAGAGAGAGAGAGAGAAGAAGATGAAAACACTTTTAATTGCTCTTAAGTTTTCGTCTTTCGTATTTTCGTTCGTGTCTGTTGTGCATCGCTGCACTCTGTTCAGGGCGACATGGATGAAGTTGTCTTTGTTGTTTCCGATTTTCTTGTTGTTGTTGCTGTTGTTGTTATTGTGGAACTGTCGCTTTACGCTTAATTGGTTTCCAACATGGAAAAGGTCACGTTTATGAGTTGTGATCGAAAAGTCGAGAAGAGACCTTCGCAACTGCACCTCAAACTCATCAACGTTGATGTTGAAAAACTTGTACGCACAGATTAATGTAGGTTTACGTATATGAAGAACGATGTTGTTAGATAATGCCATTAATATGATTCGACTATGTGCTGCAGAGTATTTTAAACTACATTTTACATTCAAAAATAACTTTTGAGAAAAACACGATAAATATTAAATTGAATTTAGGCATAATGTAATATATAGTAAATATAATATATGCATAATATAATACCCTAATGTATCATACTCTATATGTGACAGTATTCTTCTATTTAGTACGTATAGTACAGATAGTAATATTCATAGGAGGAAATCATACATATGTAAATCATTATATAAATATTATACATATGTTTATATAAATATACATATATACGTATATATATCACATCTCTATGAGGAGATTACCCTCTGTCTGTAAATTTTTCTCAATATCCAGCATATAAATATAAGATATAGAAAGATTCCGATTAATTTCCACAAAATCAGAGTGATTAAAGTTGGTTTATAACAAGTATCTTTACTTTTTGTGTACATTTCTCAATTGCAAATAAACATATATACATATAATATAGTATAGTTGTTGCAGTAGCTGCATCCTTAGCAAAGTTCATCAATATCTGAGCATTTAAACAAGCCATTAAAGTGAAGTTCTTGCCTGAAAATGTGTAAATGCTTTTCAAGTTTCAGGGAGGGAACACTCTCTCCCTCTGTCTCTCTCCTTCTCTCCCTCTCTCACTTACACTTGAATGCACTTTTTGTCGACATTGGAACAAAGCCGTTTTCTAAATTAAAAAAATAAATAATAACAAAAAGCAGGCAGTAAGGTAGCAAAGCAGGGGGTGCAGTGGGGGCGTGCAGACTTCCTTCCCTTTGCTTTGTGCAGCTTGTGGGGTTTCCCCCTCATATAATTAACAAAGGGGCGACGGGGAGGGGAGGCAGCTAAGGTATAACTAAAGTTGACAGAGTTCCCCTAACTCACTGCCCCACACCCCCTCCCCCACGCTCACTGCCTCTGTCTATCTCCCTTTCTCTTGTTGTTGCTACTGGTTACTGATCGGTAGCAAGAGAAGTTCCTGCCAAACCCCACTCTGCCCCGCTTCGGTTCGCCACTGAAGCGTAAAAACATCATTTGCACCAGAGCCAAATAAGCAGACAGTCGAGGCAGAGAGTGAAGCAGAGAGTGAAAGGGAGACGGAGAGAGAGAGAGAGAGGGGGGAGAAAGTCTGTTTGAAAATGATTATTGAAATTCGCTGGAAAATATCGCTGCTAATTTTCCATTTTTCATTTTGTGTCGCGAACTTGTCGCGGCATTCTAATTTTGCAAGACAAGCAGACACACACACACACGCGCACACACACACAATTGCAGACATTTGCACACAGACAGGCCGAAGGATACTCGAGACGCGCACTGGGAGTATCTTGCGGATACTTTGAAGATGCTAAGTCTGAACTTCTAAGCAGTCGATACAAGTTGTGCGTAACCGGAGACAGACCAGCAACTGGCCCTTGTCCTTTCTCCGCTACCCCTCCCTCGGAGCAGAGGCGGAAGGCGTGGCATGAACACCGGCACTGAAAAACTTTTATCAGTAACGAAACTTTTGTTTTAGTTTATTGTCTGGCAAAAGGCGCAGCAAAGTTTTTTCTCGCGTCTGTCTACCCCTCTTCCTCTCCCTCTCCCTCTCTCTCTCTCTCTCTGTCTCTCTCTATCTCTCTCTCTCTCTCCCTATCACCTTTTCCCTAAGGAAACTGATTAGGTTAAGCTTTGCCAGTGGGCGTGGCTCGCAGGCAAATTACTTGTGAATGCAGCGTGTGGCGTCTGTGCATTATAAATAAATCAGTTGGAGAAAGAATTAAAAAAGTTGTCAAAGTATTTGCCTGCTTTACAAACAAATACCCTGTAAACGAGATCATAAAAGAAAGGTTTATTAACTACAGTGTTTGCTTTTACCAGGTGTAAAACTTCTTGAGATTTACATGTTAAAAACTATAGTATGTTTTTAGTTCAATATATATTTTACAAAATTAAGTAATCTTATACCAATAACATCTATCTTTTCCCCGATTTTATATTGACAGTATCATGAATAGTTTTAGAGAAACTTTCTTATGCTTATTCTTGAATAATAATGCTGCCAATCCATGCAATCATTCTTGTGCTTCGCAATTATTAGACCCATTAACCGCTGGGTAACTTGCTTATTATATAGTAACATATAAAGTATATATATTCTTGTTCAGTATCTCAATAGCGATCGATTTAGCTTTGTCTATCATTTTAAAAGTCGAGATCTGAATTAATGTAATAACTAGAGACACCAAATTTGACTTGTTCCATTTATTTTGATTTTATTTTTGTGCTAGCAGGCGGCCCCTATTAAACGGGGGCCCTTGTGCAGTGTACAGCCTGCAGATGCCCAGCTACGGGTCTGGAAAAGTAGAAATCTTTTCAAATTGAATCATAAAGTATTATCAAAAACCACAAACCTTATGGAAAGTTGAATAGATTTTAATATTTAAATATTTCTGCTAGATCTGCGATTATATTGATTGGCTATAAAGACGATATATATACATATATATATGTTTATATAGATAGGATAATGTGAACTACATTGTAAAATGTAAATTACAAATGGTAAATGAGTGGAAAATGAATTGAATTCAGTTTTAATAATAATACCCTATAAACCGACAAGGGAGCATGCCCTGTTGTCAAGTGAATGTAGTTATATTTTATACATCTGCCCACTAGATATAACCACTGCTGTAAGCATTTACAGGGTATCGGACGCAGCAACAAAAACGCAGCAAAGCGCAAATGCAACTTGAAGCCGACGGCCCTTGAGGGAGTCGGCTGCAGGCAGTTGAAAGACGCCGTAGAGTATGCAACACGTTCCCCCAAATGACGCACGTCAACGTGGCGAGCCACTCGACAGGCGAGTGGCACTTGCAACGGCAGCAACGTCAGCGGCAGCACAATTACAGACGGTGGCAACGTCCGCGAGATTTTTAATTGTTGCGAGCAGGCGACGAGAACTGAAGACAGACGGAGGCGTGACGTGGGGCGTGGCTAAAAGGGTGCACGAGCTAAAAGGGTGCAGGAGCATGGGCTGGGAAAAGGAGAGAGAGAAAGGGATAGAAGTTGGGGCAGAAGGTGCAGCACGTCGAGCATAATTTGCAACAAGCACATTTTCAATTTCAAAGCTGCCAAAACATGCTGCAAATATTGACATTGACTCTAATGGAAAAAGCATCTCAGCAGCAGCAGCAGCAGCAAGAGTAGCAACGGCATCAGGCGGTGGCGCCACAAGCAGCAACGGCAACGACAACGGCAGCAGCTGCTGTAGCTCAGCTCAGCTCGCATTGGATTTAGATTAAATTAAAATTTCACAATGTTTAAAGCCGCAAAGCGGCAACAGCGCGTAAGCTGCGCGAGTTAAGTGGCAGGGGCGTATTCAGCAAGAGGGGGGGGGGGGGAGGGGTTGCACAGAGGGAAACTGAGACTGCAACTGCGGCAGCAGACTAAACGACGACGGGCTGCGAGACAATGCGACGCGTGCCAAGATTGGTGAGGGGCGCAGACACTCAGGAATTGGGAAGAGAGAGAGAGAGAGCAGGAGAAAGAGAGACAGAGAGAGAGAGAGAGAGAGAGAGAGAGAGAGAAGGAGAGAGAGGGAGAGTGAGAGTATCCAACAATATTTTATGGAGTCTTGTCTAGAGTGGCTGCTGCTGCTGCTGTTGCTGCTGCTTTGTTGACTATAAATAACAATGGAATCATGACTCGAAATTAAACGTCGAAAATGTTGCATGACAGGCACTTGCCTGACTGGGAGAGAGAGAGAGAGAAGAGAGAGAGCAGGAAAGAGATGAGAGATGGAGCGGAGTCTGGGGGGTGAGGGAGTGTGCGGGCTATTTGCTCAAGAAGTCAAAGAAACACAATAAACGCAAATAAAACGAGGCACATGTGAAAGAAGCCAAATATGATGTGCATGCGGGAGAGAAACGGGAATGAGGAATGGAGAATGAGGAAGAATGGAACGAGGCAGGCGGACCCACAGAGGGGAGACTGACAAAGGGTAGAGAGCAGGCAGAGTAAGAGGGGAGGGCGAGTGCGAGGGAAGACACTCGCATTTGTTTGCTTTCTGCGTGTATTAACAAATTGCCAAGCGGCCCATCAATTTGTTCAAACACTCCCCCAGCACCCTCCCCCTGCTCCTCCTCCTCCAGCCTCCTCCCTTAAGTGAGGAACTCCCTGGGTTGAAGCTGCCAATCAGAGTCAATAAATTGCCAGCTGCTCCGAATGGGGAACAGAGAGAAATCGCTATGCAATGTTATCAATCGAAAGGTGCGCAAGAGGAGGAGAAGAAGATAAGGAAGAGAGAGAGAGAGGGGGGAGAGAGGTATAGTGCAGGCAAGGAAGAAGATATATATATGATATGTAAAGAGAATAATTTGAAGGCAGTAAAAAAGAAGTCTATAAAGACGAAGAAGAAAGAAAGAAAGAAAGAAAGAGAGATACGCATACAAAAGGACAGCCATATAGAAATAACATATAAACAAAGAGACATAAACATAGCAATGGACAGCAGTAGACAATGATAGAAATATAGACTAAAACACGTGGAAATAAAGAGATGAGACTTACATATACATATAAAGACAGAGATGCCAAATAAATATTATTATTATTAAGAGAGAGAGAGAGAGAGAGAGAAAGAAGGGGACAGATGTGGATATTCGATTATACAACCATCTTGAACCTCTCATATGTATTCAATTTCACTCGATATATCACAATCAACAGTTTATCGATAACTCAACAGTTTAAGGTGACCATGTTTGAGAGTAAACTTAAGTAGAACTATTTGCGGCGGTAAATCATATTTCATTAAGGTACCCCCTAATATTTTATGTCACCCAATGTATCATGTTTAGGGTGACCATATTCAAGCATATAAAACTAGAGCATGAGCCAATATATTCAGTTTAGGTTGACCATATTCAAGCAAATTCAAGTAGAGCATGAGCCAATATAATCAGTTTGAGGTGACCATATTCAACCAGTTCAAACTAGAACGACCCAATGTTCCTGTTTAGTGTGACCATATTCAAGCAAGTTAAACAAGAGCATGATACAATGTATTCAGTTTAAGCTGACCATATTCAAGCAAATTAAACTAGAGCATGACCCAATGTATCCTGTTTAGGGTGACCATATTGAAGTGTTTAAACTAGAGCATGACTAAAAGCAACGTATAAAAACATAATAAGTGCAACTACAACAAGGATACATCCTTATGGAACTTAAACTCAAGTTGCCGTAAGCAAAAGCGCCATCTAACGGCCATTACAAAGTTATTAATCAACTGTGACAGAAGCTTTAATGTGCCGCCAATCGCTTTTTCCTTCCCTGTCTCTCTCTCTCTCTCTCTCTGTCGCTCTCTTAGCACTGCACTGAGTCACCACAAATGGCCATTTTATTACTCCACCCCCTTCTTACATTGCCACTGGTAACCCCCTCCCTCCCCCTGCTCTGCCCTCTGGATTTGTCATCTTACAACATTTTCAATAACAAGTCACTTGGTGGGCGCCTGCTCTGCCTTCTAGCCATATTATGGCTCATTGTCGTTAGTCATCTGCCTGCCCCTCTCACACGCCCCTCCTGCCACGCCCCTGTGTCTAGGCAACCCTTCAGAGTCGGCAACAAGCTACGCCACTTAATTGCGTCTGCTCATTTAGTAATAAAAACAACAGGATTCATGCTTGGCCACCGCAGAGAAGAATTCAAGAGCAAGAGAAGTAAGTGCAAGAAAGAGAAAGAGGGAGAGAGAGAGAGAGGAGAAAGAGAAGGAAAGTGGAGGATGCCAGGGCAGTCTGAGTGCCAAGTGAATCGTTCTTTTTTCCTATTCCTTGCTCAGCTGCAGCCGCCAACTTAGTCTGTCGTCGCATTCGGAATTCAAATCAAAATTTTATTCAAATGCGCCATAAAACACATTATACATAAGCATCTCTGTATATCCAGATACTCGTATATATTGCACTATATAGAGGTACATCTATGCTAGTATATAATAATAATGTGCAGCATAATTCATTCATCTTTCATCGCCTTCGTCTTTCTTTTTTTGCTCCTAATCCGATTGTGCGTCGGGCAGAATTATTGTGTAGGATTTCAGAAGGTTTACAGTTAATGCAACTTGTAGATAGAGAGTAGGGGACGAAGTGTGGGTGGAGGGGCGACTGTGCGGGGTTTTACGGCTGGTTGCATGTGGCATGTGGCACTCTGCTAGATTTATGTTAAGTGGCAGACATTGAAACTAGTCGCATTATATTTTCACTCCATTGCCGAGTGCGTCCTCCACCTCCTGCCACTCCCACTCACATTCCCCTTACTCCCTACCTCCCTCTCTCCCTCTCTCTCTCCTTCTCTCTCCCTCTCTCTTTTGCTATACATTTCCCATTTGTCGCTGCCTTTGGTGCAGTCAGCAATAAAAATGTCGTTCCGCAATAAAAATCGAATTGTTTCCTTTTGCCATCCGCCAGTTGCAGCTGCGCTCAGCCGTAAACTTGAGTCTGTTTGACTCCTGGCCAAAAAGGAAACTAAACCTGATCTCAAGTAGGGACCAACCACCCCCACCCAGCACACCCCCGCACACACTTCCACTTTGAGTCGGGCTGAATCCAATCAAATGCTGAAAATTGCCGGATTTAGCTGCCTGACAGCACGCAGATTTATTCTCATATCTCTCTCATATCTAATCTGTATTTGTTTAGCAAAAACAAACTCAACACTACTCACACCCCTCCCCTCCCTCTCCATCTCCCTCTCCATCTCCTTATTTCTCTCTTTCCATTCGCATTTGTTCTTTGTCGCTGGTAAAGCAAATTGTATCACGCCTAAATGCATCCTCGACTCCGATTCAGAAAACTTGCCAACTAGTTCAACTTAAAGTTCCCCAAGAAAGATAGAGAGAGAGAGAGCACAACTTTTATAAGCGAACCGAATGCTGTCGCTTAACTGTTGGCCCGCCCACACCCTCTATTTATTTTTTTTTTTGGCTGGCACCATCAAGTTTGATGGGCCAAGTTTTTGGCCAGAAACTTGAAACCGAAACTACTTGGGTGCATTTAATGCCGCCTCCCCTTCTGCCCACCTCCTATCCACGCCCCTTCTTGGGCTTAGCTACTGCCACATGCCCGCACACAATCCTACAAAGTTTCCATAGTTTAAACTTTTGTTAAGTTTCACGAGGACAGGCGAAAGGTTTTTCCTGATTTCCCGACAACGACTCGACGCGTTTCATTCGAGATTAGAACTGAAAAAATCGTATAGGATTCTCAAAAAGTTCTTTCCCATCGAATTAAGTTGGTCTCAAATTCCGAAGGCGCTTTGTATAATACATAAATACATTTTATAATATTGTAAGATAAAGTTATATTGATGTGGAAAACAGCCAAATTAACTTAGGGGAACTGAAATCTTTTCAGATATCTCATTGTGAACTTGATTTCTTATGGGATATTTACATATATAATATTTAAAGACAATTCTATAATAATTTAACAAACGATAAGATAAAATTAAATTAAATTAATAATAATAATTAAATTAAATAAATAAATAAATAAAATTAGCTTAAGCAAGCTGGAGTCTTTATTATTTAAATTGATATTTATAATTAAATTAAATTAAATAAATAAAAATTAGCCTAAGCAATCTGGAGTCTTTACATTATGTTACTAATAAGCATAGAACTTTTAGAATATGGGAATACTAATATTGTGCAGGCAGAAGAAGGCGTTGCAGACTCCACAATGCATATATGTATATATTCTTGATCAGTATCACTAACTGAGTCGATTAAGCATCCATTGGGATTATCTCAGCTATTATAAAAAGCTAGAGACACAATTTGGCATTATGGTTCTTGTAAACCATATGCAGATCAAGTTGATTTTAAATTCTGTATGCCACGCCCACCGACCCTGCTTATTGGTAATTTGTGAATGTTAAGCATAATATTTAAGTTGGAACTTTCTGCTTGAACATGCATATAGATTAATGCTCTACACACAAGTCTCTTGCATTGTAATTTAATCGGAACTTAAGCAAGTTAACATTCTTTATAGTGCCGAAAAGTGCTGACAAAGGATGCTATTATATTAATGGACTTAACGTTATCTCACTGAGAAGGTTCTTAAAGAATATTGCTCTTTAAATGCATTCATGTCTTTGTTTTTTGAAAACATTTATTCTATTTATATTGCATACATCAAATGTTAAGACTCGCAGATAAAGTTTCGGTCTTGTTGCTATCCCATCTGACTAGTCTCAGATTTGCACACTCTAAAAAGCTGCAATGTGTTCCCAATCCCAGTTGCAGTTGAGCCACATCTGCCATATCTACGATATAAACTGCAGGATCCCATGGCATCCTTTGTTCGATTCACAACGCATTTTATGCTGGGTGCCATCAACCGACAACGAAGCCATCAACTTGTCGCCATAACTCTGTTTATGGCATGTGTGTGTGTGCGAGTAGGCGGTGGGCGTGGCTGTTCGTGACAGGCAGAACGTGGCTTAAACTCTGACATTTTATATGCGTCGCGTCCAATGACCTGACGTTCTGCAGGTTATTTTTGGCATTCTATTTATTTTTAAGATCGACCCTTTTTGAGGTGGGGTGGGGCAGGGGCAGGGACAGGGGCAGGGCCAGGAGTCGGGCAGGAGAGTTCCTCGACCTGCAGAGCATTGGGCAATTGACCTATTTGCGTTCTCAGACAATCCGAAGTGCCAAACTAATAATGCAATAGCTGAAGACAGCCCGACAGAGACTGGAGGCAAGGAAGAGAGAGAGAGAGAGAGAGAGAGAGAGAGAAGGCAGCCTCGAGTGGCTCTTCACGCTGCTGCTCTCCTGCTCCTCGCTTCCGGGTTGAGTTCGGTTCGGAGTCCGTGCGGTTTCCTGTGTAACCGAATGACCTGCACCGAGGGCAGCTCGACAAGTTGGCGTGCCGTGCCGTGTTATTTCACTTCACTTCCTGCACCTCTTGTTGTGCTTTATCATTGTCGCAGTGGCGCTTTGTCTTCGTCCGTTCCTCTGTCTGTCTGTCCACACTGCATTCCTAGCAGCAAATTGTTGTGTGCCCCTGGAAATATGCAGTGCGCATACCTGCCACATGCCTCAGCCTCTGCCTCGCACCTCGCACCTTGCCACTCCTCTTTCACGACTCGACTCGAGTGTTCCTGCAAGTGTTAAATGATGCTCCAAATGGTTTTGCTTTTAATTACACTAGTTTTTGCACCAATGCGCCTCATAACTTAGCCACGCCCACCTACCTGCTGCCCCGCAATGCAACCACATGTAATTGTCAGCAATTAGAATTGAGTCTTAATTACACAAGTGTAGCTAATTCAATATCATCATGAATGTGTAACATATGTATGTCTATATCATCTGTCATCAATGTATATACCATATGTAGCCAATGTGACTTAGAATTATAAGGATTCTCGTGATTCCAAACTTAGTTTCATCAACTATCTTCAAGTGATCAATATCATTTCATAGTTTGTTAAATTTGTTCTATGAATACTATTTGGAAAAACTATGCCAGAACACTTTATACCCCTTTAAGCTTAAGACTAAAGATTTCAATGATGATTGTTCCTATGCCAATTCTATATAAAACAGTTTGTGATAGGTTTATAAAGCTTCGTGGTTAGCACATGGAAAAGTTGTACAGAAATCTTTGCTTTCGACTGATTGTTTCAATTGAAGCTAACTGATTTTAAATAAAAAGAACAGTAGAAAAAACATCTGCATGAATAAATGTATTTCAAGTCAACAATACTATACAGTACTCATTGTTAGCTTGACCCACAAATGAAAGAATAAAACGATATGCAAGGAAAACCTTATCACTTAATACTATAGTTATTATTGTAGATACTTTAACCGTCACTGTAATACTAATACTAAACTCAATAATACTGTACTAACTATCAAGTGAATGATTATAGTAAATCACAAGGCAGAATAAACCCACAACACTCTCACACTCATTGTAAGTGAGTACATCAAAAATTGTACTCATTAAATGAATGATTCATTTGCCGTTTTGAATGCAGCCATGCAGGACTCTAGTACTAATGCTGAATTAAGTTGAGGCTAAATTAATATGCTTGACTCAAATAATCAAGAATTCTATGTATTTATTTATTTATTTATTTAAAGTCAACTAAAAAAAGTCAACTGTTGGGGAAAAAATTACTAAAAATGTAAAAATTAGATATAAAAATTAGATATAAAAATTAAATATAAAAATTAACATTACAATTTATATAAAAATTAAATTTAAATTGAAAGTTAAGAAATATATTCCTTCAGTATACATAACTTTAGCATAGCCTCGTCTCTTAGTCATTTCACTATCATAGCTATATTGCTATCTATAACATTATTTCAATATAAATGGTTGGTATAGATGGTATATGTTTGTTCCACTTCTAACTACATGTATTGCTATTGGCAAATAAAGGTGTTAGTTACAACATTGAATCCCTCTACTGGACTTGGGGTATTTCTTAGTCGTGGCTGTCTCTTCCAACATGTTACCTTAATCCATATATGTGTGTATGCATATTACATTCATGCTCAGCTTATGTGCAGTCAGTGCTTAACACGGGTGTCAGCAATGGAGCAGGGCTTGGGGTGAGGCAAGGGTGCGGAGGTGTCTAGTTAAAAGGCAACGTTACTTTAAACAGTTGCAGCTTAGTGCAAATTTAATTGAATTTACAAAGTTTTTGCAAAGTGAAAACTTGAACAGTGTTGGGAAGGGGTTGAAAGGGTTGGATAAAGTGAGGGGAATAAGCATAAGAATTGAATTTATTACCTCATGCAACAAGAAGCAAGTTTCTCATCTCTCTCTCTCTCTCTCTCTTTCTCTTTATCGCAGGTGCGTGCTATGGAGCAGCGGCTGAGTGAATGGCCAAAGCCCCAAGCACAACAACAACAACAACAACAACAGCAGCAGCAACACTCGCAGCAGAGCACAGCGACCAGTTCGCCCATACATCAGCAACATCAGGCAGTTGCTGCCGCCGCATTAGTGGCCGCCTGTCAACAGCAGCAGCAGCAGCAGCAGCAGCAGCAGCAACAGAGCCTGGTCGGGAGCACCAGCAGCACCGGCAGCACCGGCGAGGCGGCAGAGAAGACAATTACCTCGTTGGAGATTCAGGTGGAGGAACAGCGCCAGTTGCGGCTACACGACGCACGACAAATCGAGGCAAAGGCGGCCAAGATCAAGGAGTGGGTGAACAACAAGCTACGCGATCTCGAGGAACAGAATCAGCTGCTGCGCGAACAGAACATCAAGTGCAACCAGCAGCTGGAGCTGCTCAAGAATCACATTGCCAACCAGTCGCAGCGACACAGCATTGTTGGCCCAGTGCGCAACAGCCTGAGCCTGGATGTGCAGGACTTTGCCAGCACGCCGGAGACGCGACGCCGCAGCGAGAGTCTAGATCCGCAAGAGATTATCAGTCGTCCGCTGACCACATCGTATCCACATCATCAGCATCGTCGCAATCTATCGATGGAGCCGCAGGAGCTTGAACGCAATCTCGTCGCGGCTGTCGATGGCCTTACCCTGGCTCCGCTCTCGAGCATCTCCAGCAAGGTGTCGCAGTCGTCAGCGGCGCCTGCAGCAGCAACAGTTGCTGGTAGCGCTGGTGTCGCAGTCGTGGGAGTTGGAGCCAGTGCAAGGCCAGATAGCTCGGACACGGATACAGCGCACGATTATGCTGAGATCTATACGCCGTCGTGCGAGAAGCTGCCCGCCTGGATGAAGAACAATCCGGCACTGATGGCCAGCGGGGGCAACTCGAGCACCACCACCACAACGACCACCAGTGAGGTGGGCGTGCCACGTCCGCCCACACCGCCGCTGCACCGCTTCCCCAGCTGGGAGGCCAAGATCTATCAGGTGGCAAACGATGGCCTGGCCGGCAGTGGAGCCAGCAATGCCACCGGCACCGGCACCAGCACCAGCACTGGGGGGGGACAGCAACGAGCCGACACCGGATGTGCAGGATGTGCACAGTCTGACAGCGACGACGCTCTCGAACGGACGGACACGGCACACCACACATGGACACGAGGGCAATGCCAACAACGGCGGCGGCACACTCGGCAGCAGCAGCGGCACACCTCACACCCCGGGCACACCTCAGCCGCCGACGCGGCAGCAACAAACCGCCAGCGGCGGCTTCTGTGATATCTCTGTGCCGGTCTATGCCACGGTCAAGGGGCGTGCCTCCCAGATACGCTCGATGCCCTTTACGGGCGACTCCAGTGATGATTCCAGCGATGGAGAGGATCATGCCGTCATGTTGACCCACAACTCGCACAACTCATCTAGCACGGACAACACGGAGACCTCCACCTCGGGCAGCGCCTCGAGTCCCTCAAAGAGTCTGAAGACCTCCTCGAGCCTCAGTCCGGCCAAGCGCAGTGGCTCCGAGAGCCCCAAGAATGCCAAGGCGCGTGGTACGTAAACTAACTTCAAATTTACTTCCCCCCTCCCCACCTCCCGTCTCCTACTGCTCCCCCTCTTCGACCAGTAAAACGTAACGGTAGTGGTAGCTCTAGCTCTTTAGCTCCAACTGCAACCAGTTCCAAAGAACCATCACAGCAACATAAACTTAACACAGCTAAACCCACCACGTAACCATGTAACCCCAAGGTGAAAACCATCCCAGTTGATCTTGTCCCCCTCCCTAGTTCCTCATTTGCTTGTTCCTAACTGCAGCCAGTACCAAAGAACCAACAGAAACTAACCACAGCGAAACCCAACACGTTACATTAACCTAAGATTTAAAACATCCCAGTTGATACCAAGATTCAAACCATCCCAGTTGACATTGTTCCCTTCTAGTTCCTCATTTACTTATCCCCATGCAATCAAGTCATTGTCAAGGCATTTATATTGAGTTGCTAGCTCCTGCAATCAGTACCAAAGAACCATCACAGCAACGAAACTTAACACAGCTAAACCCACCACTTAACACTAAGCCCAGGTGAAAACCATCCCTGTTGATATTGTCCCCTCCTAGTTCCTCATTTGCTTGTTCCTAACTGCAACCAGTACCAAAGAACCAACAGAAACTAACCACATTTAAACTCACTACGTAACACTAACCCAATATTTAAACCCTTCCAGTACATATTGTCCCCTCCTAGCTCCTCATTTGCTTGTTCCCATGCATTCAAGTCATTTTTTTTTTTTTTTTTTAATATATATTTTTTTTCAAGTCATTGTCAAGGCATTTATATTGAGTTTCTTAGTTTATCTTTTCGTTAAGCTCCAATAATGGAATAACTCCTATAAGGTACTCGACTTTTACTCTTCTAGAGATTATACAGTTTATTTGTTTCTTTTCTTTGTATCATGTCAAGTTAAAATTGTATCAGAATCGCTAATCGAATTTCTGTTATTTAATCACTCGTTACAACTCTTTCGTTCGTATAGCCAAGATGCCAATAGTCTGGCATATACATTGCTTTATATTATTTCAATATATTAAATATTAAATATAAAAAAAAAAGAAAAATGCACTTGTGTAAATAAATGAACCTTGTATGTGCCGCCTTAAGTATAGTATATAGTACTTTATACTTATCCCCCCTTTACAATTCCTCCTTCCTTCCTTGTTATCCGAAGGACTGTTTTTAGTCCTAACTAACTTTTTCAAAGCGTATTCTAGCAATGAATCTAATAAACGGGTTGCATTTCCCTCGCCTTCGCCTTTGCCTTTGCCTTCACCATCGTCTCGTCTCATCCTCCCCCGGCTCATCAATAATTGTGTAACCCTCTCATTTGCAATCCGCCACTGATCACTGTCATTAACCAACCAACCTAACCTAACCATCCTCATAACAGTCCAATCACGCACAACCCCACAACAACAACCACAACAACCACCACAAACAGCACCTACTCCAACAACACCAACAAAACCATCCGCATCATCATCACACATTGCCACACACATTGACGCCGCCGCTGATGGCTGTGCAGCATATACAGAGCACGCTGCCACGCCTACATACGCCCACTGGCGCGCAGCTGACGCAACTGCGCGTGAGCCCCCACATGCGTGGCACAGTAATTTCAGATCTTTCCTTTGAATCAGGCCTCTCCGACGACTACGCCCTGCCGCCGGACGCTGTCTCCGAATCGACATGCATGGACGCCTCGATGCCCTCGCTGTTGATGCGTCAATCCTACGTGGATTCGCCCAGCAAGAAGCTTGAGTCTCTCGAGAAGGTAGGTTCAATTGATACACTATACTATATAAGTACTGGTAACTGATCTATCATCTGGCTTTAGATGGGGCACTTGGCCAAGCTGGGTGGCAAGCTGAAGACCTGGCGCAAGCGTTGGTTCGTCCTCAAGAACGGATCGCTCAACTACTGGAAGAGTCAGCACGATGTGCAACGGAAGCCGCAGGGTCAGATCCAGCTGGACGAGGCCTGTCGCATCAGTCGCGCCGAGGGTGCCTCAACCTTCGAGATAGACACTGGGAAGAAGGTCTACTACCTGACGGCCGACTCGCATGCCACCATGGACGACTGGATACGTGTGCTTCAGAATGTGCAGCGTCGCAATGCGACCAAATTACTGCTCAGTCGCGACGACCAGAAGCCCACCGTGCAGGGTTGGGTGACCAAGGTGAAGAACGGACATGCCAAGAAGTGTTGGTGCGTCTTGCTAGGCAAGATGTTTCTCTACTTCAAGGCGCCCGCTGAGACGGTAAGTGACTAGATGGAGGAGTGGGAGGGGAGGAGAGAGAGAAGAGATCTAATATCTGCATAACCTGCACAGAATCCGCTGGGACAGATTAACATGCGGGATGCTCGTGTCGAGGAAGTGGAGCATGTATCGGACTCGGATTCGGAGGAGCGCGAAGATGCTGCACAGGATCAGGCGCGTTTGACCGTCGCCATCTATCCGGCACATCAGGGACCCACCTACCTGATACTCTCCGGCAAGCCGGAGCGAGACAATTGGCTCTATCACCTGACTGTCGTCTCCGGCGGCGGACCCAGTGCGGGCACACAGTACGAGCAGTTGGTGCAGAAGCTGATGGAGACCGACGGGGATCCCAGTAAGTGTGCCCCAGTGCCCGGTTAGCCTTAACCTTATGCATTCTTCCCCCCCCCACAGACTGTGTACTCTGGCGTCACCCGATCTTGCTGCACACTAAGGACACCATCACGGCGCCGCTGTCTTCGATGCATACGGAGACAATGCAGCCGGAAGCCATTAAGCTATTCAAGGTTAGTAATGCTGCGTGATCATCGTAGTGCTGTAATCTAATTTACGGTCTCTTCTTCTTCCTCTTCGTCCGATCCTTTGCAGAGCATTCAGCTGTTCATGTCGGTGGCCGTCAATCAACCGGGTATCGATTACCATGTGGTGCTCGCCCAGAACGCACTGCAGCATTGCCTGGACATGCCGGAGCTGCAGACCGAAATGATCTGTATACTGATCAAGCAAACCTCCCGACATATGGGACAGAAACTAAGTGTCGGTGTCCAGGTAAACAAGAAACTGGGCAAGCAGACGCGCGTAAGTTTTTCAGTTGCAAAGCTTCTTATCGTTATCGTTATCGTTATCCTTATCCAAATAAAAGAGATAAGAAATGCTCTTTTAGTTTTAGTTGTTCCCCTTAGTTCTTAAATCTATTTTGTTTCAATATGATTTCTGTGTATAAATATGTTAATCCCACCACAACTAATCCAGTAAACTGAGCAACACAACAAGTTGCATTCATGTCTATCAACTGTTTCTCGCTAATTCCGACCGATCACAGCTCTATATAAAATACTCCAAATATATAATATACTCCAAAGAACTATCCTAAAATTCATACTATATATCATAAACAGATCAAGATGTATTTTAATGCAGCTTTCAACCGATATCTTGAGTAGGTACCGCACTATTATTTTTGTATATTTATTACTTTATCAATTCTATGACAATTTGCCGGCTTTTTTCAAGGCTTTGCTTCAATTAAAAAGCTCACGAACGCTTTCCAAACAAACATTTCAAATACTCTTTAGTCTTTAAGATCTTACGCTGAAATGTAGCGGATTTATATGATATGATATGATATATATGTTATACATATGAATGCCTGAACGATACTTGCTTCGATATTTCGTGTTCTCATCTAGTAATGCATGATCCCTTATCTTATCTACTTTATCTTTATCTACTAATCCGTAATGCCAGTTGACATTTTCTTCAATTATCTTTTATCTACTTCGTATTCTACTTGTTCCGTTTTTTTGTTTTGTAATTGACACAAACAATGAATTTCCCCCATAACTGTTACACACATTCTTCAGTACTTTCTGAATAGATGCTGCCTAACTATCGATAACAGCTAACTACCGATTGTCAATTAATCAAATCAATTGCTTAAATGTTAACTTCATTTAAAGCATCAATTATCTGTCAAGTAACTCTTTACACATATGTACATTTTAATGTAATGCATGTATATATGTGCAAAGAGTTACTTGACTCACTGTATATCTATATGAACGATAGTAGCATCGATAGTTTAGCAGCACATCAACTCATACACATGCATAGCTTCAAGATCAAGATCAAAACTTACTCTATGTGTATATATACTCTTGAATATATATGTATGTACGTATTTATTTTAGATCTGTTTATTGATCGTTGTCATTGTATAAAGTATTTGCTGTAAATTTCACGCACACACATATAAATACATGAGGTACAAAACACATACAGGAATCTCTCACACACACACACGTACATACAAACATACTGAATCGGTAAACATTAAGAACCATTCGGGGGCCCCCGTAATTAAGTATAACTTGAAATGGGTGTTTAATTGGCAAAATACTTATCCGGATATATCGTCAAATACAAGATATATAAACCATTCATAGTGGTATATATACATACATATATACTTATATATTCAGGTATATAACAAAAACTAAAAAGACGATTTGTTTGACTTTTGATAAATTAAATTGTTTGAACAATTGAATTCTATCTGAGACCTTCTAAGGGGCCTCGGGTTCGCACACTTCAGACTCCATACTCACCACACTTCACCACGCACACAACAACAAGAACACAGCGCTCAGTGTACAACTCTCTCTCTCTCTCTCTCTCTCTCTGCCATACTCTCTTCTCTTGTGCTACGTTGACACTGATTGCGATTGCAACTTGATCGACATGATTTAAAGTAACATGGCATATGATGATGAAGATTGTGATGATGATGAAGATGTAGATGATGATGATGAGTCTTCTCTGTTGATCTCTAGAGTTTTCCAACTTGTTTTTTATGGTTCTGTTTCTCGTTTCGTTCTTGGCTTTTGAATGTCTCGCATTATTCATAAACATAAAGTTAACTCGTTTTGCTTTGTAAAAAACCAAAGAGAGATCAACTCTTCCATTTAGCGTGTTCAAGTACACTGTAAAAAAAAACAAAACAAAACAATGAATAAATAATTATAGCAACAATAGCAAGAAACGAACAACAACAACAACAAAGTCAGTTAAATAGCAAAAATTGATCAGAAAATATTTTTTGGCTTCTCTTCTCCTTCTTCTCTTCTGTTTTTCTTCTTTTTTGTGTATGTGTTAAACGATTAAAAAAACGAAACAAAAAATATATACGTTGCGTTACGTTTGAAACCGACAAACCAATACCGATATCCGCTAATCGATAACCGATATCCGCTAACTGTACCGTACCGTTGACGACGAAATTTACAGCAACTACTTCTGTGCGCCACCCAAAGCCTGTTCACCTGTGACACCCAACAGGCTGGACAAGCTCAGGCCAACGGCAGCTCGCCCACATCGATACAGGTATGAGGGGAAATTTGATTGTTGTCAATCGTATATCGTATATCGTATATCTTTAATCGTAAAATCCTTAGAAGAGTCGTACGATCGTTGCTTTCAGTTCTTTTTATTCAATTTGTAGAGTTGCCTAATTCCAATTAATGAACTTGTTCAATTCGAATTTGCCTTGATCTCTCCCGCTTAATGACCTGTACCATTCTCTCTCTTTCTGTCTGTCTCTTAGGCACCCGTTTCGACGCCCATCATCGACTGCAAGTCGAATCCGCCGGCCTACAGCTTCGTGCAAGGCTGGCAGCTGCTCGCACTGGCAGTGTCGCTGTTCGTGCCCAAGTCGAGTCGGCTCCTCTGGTACCTGAAGCTGCATCTGTCCCGGAATGCGGATACCAAAACGGAGACGGGCAAATATGCCGCCTACTGCGAGCGTGCGCTAGAGCGGACACTGAAGAATGGCGGACGGGAGACGAAGCCTTCGCGCATGGAGGTGCTCTCGATCCTGCTGAAGAATCCATATCATCACTCCCTGCCCCATGCCATTCCAGTGCACATGATGAACACCACCTACCAGGTATGTAGCAGCAGCGCATGCGCAGTTGTGGAACCCTTTCTACACACTCACCCACCTTACAGGGTAGTATCCTTCGATGGCTCCACCACAATCGAAGAATTCCAGACCACACTGGCCCAGGAGCTGGGCACCCGCGACGCTGCGAATGGCTTTTGTCTTTTCAGCGATGATCCGATCGAAAAGGATCTGGAGCATTATCTGGAGCCGCTGGCCAAACTCTGCGACGTGATCAGCAAGTGGGAGACGGCCCTGCGTGAGAAGGGATCGGGCAAGTTCGAGAACTCACGCGTCATCCAGCTTAGCTACAAGAATCGACTCTATTGGAAGCATACCATCAAGTGCGAGACGGACAAGGAGCGCCTTCTGCTCTGCTACCAGACAAATGCGCAGATCGTCCAAGGACGGTTCCCGCTCTCGCGCGAACTGGCGCTGGAGCTGGCCTCGCTGATGTCGCAGATCGACATGGGTGACTACACGCACGAGAAGTCGCGCGATGTCGGCCTCAAGGCGCTGGACAAGTTCTATCCATATCGCTATCGCGATGCCCTGGGCAGTGAGCAGCTGAAGGATGTGCAGGAGCTGCTCATCTCGAAGTGGACACTGCTCAAGGGCCGATCGACGCTCGACTGTGTGCGCATCTATTTGACCTGCTGCCGCAAGTGGCCCTATTTCGGGGCATGCCTTTTCCAGGCGAAGCCGCGACAATGCGAGCCGCATGTGGCCGCTGTGACACCCGTCGCCTGGTTGGCCGTCGCTGAGGATGCCCTCAATGTGCTCGAGCTATCCACAATGGCGCCCGTCGCACGTTATCCCTACAGCAGCGTGATGACCTTTGGCGGCTGCCAGGATGACTTCATGCTGGTCGTCTCCCACGACGATGGCACCCTGGCTGGCGGCTGTGAGCAGAAGCTGCTCTTTGCCATGAGCAAGCCAAAGATTCTGGAGATTACGCTGCTCATTGCGGACTACATGAATGCGCTGGGGCACACGGTGCCGGGCACGCCACAGATGAACTCGCTGACGCGCAATGGTTCGCATCGTTCGCTGCGCACCTCCCAGCGGCCCATCGGAGGCAGCGCCGGTGGCGGAGTTGGTGGACTAACTACTGTCGGGGCGGGAGCCAGCAGCATAACGGGCTTCTCGACGAATGCAACCACAACGGCCCACAATACCCTCAACTCGCATGCAACGCACACGCTTAACTCGACGCATTCCCACACGTTGAGCAGTTCGCATCATGTGGGAGGAGGAGGAGGAGGTCGGGCCAGAGACGGGGGAGGTGGCAGTCATCAGGGTACACTCAGCTCACATACGACAACGGGCCACCATGATGGGCATCATCATCACCATCATCATCAGGTGGCGCATCAGCCGGACATACTCAAGAGCACGCCCGATCATCAGCGTATTAAGTGAGCCCCACGTTGGGCGCCCCATAACGAGAACTACCATACTACGAAGAGGCGACGCTTAACGCGCTACTTAACACTACAACGTTCTTTCCTAAGCTAAGCTAATAACGGTACACGTACTCTAACTCACACATACTTATAATGTAAGCACACCTTTTTTTTTACTAGTTGTAAAACGTACCCGGCAACAGGCTACTCACACAGGCATACACAGGCATATATACGCTATTTAGTGGGTGTACTTTTCCTATATTTACAGGCATATATATATATACAAATATATAGGTGTATATTTTATATCATCTTTGTTTTTAATCGACTCTTGTACAGCAATTTGTACGCAATAGTTTCTTGCACCCTCTGTCTCTCTCTGTCTTTCTGTCTGTCATATTTCTTCTTCTTGCTAGACTAGACTCTTGCTACGTACAATATGTACATATATATATATGATATTTAACTGCTTTGTCACGAATCTCACATTGTCCCTCCATGCTCAAAAACTGCCTTTGAATGTAGAAGACAAACCAATTGAAAAGGAAAGCAAAACCAAGAAGCCAAAAAATAAGAAGAAAAAATAACAAGAGAACATATTGAACATAACTAACATTAGGGTTACTCATGAGCAACAGGGTGGAAGAATGGCCGATATTTTGTAGAACGATGTATTTTTTTTTTTTTATTTGTACTCAACAGTTGATAAACTAGAAAGGAAAGTAAAATTTAAAGAACATATAGTATATGTAAATGTAGCTGTTAGCAACATTTAGAGATATAGTTAGGGGATACCTATCGATATCGACCCTATTCATTATGGTTTCCGCACTTGTCGTCCGAACTAGTTTCGCTTCACTTAATTTTTTGGCATAGATCATAGAATGCTGTCTAGAGAAACGAATTAAACGAAACGAAAGCAAGGAGGAGGTGTGTCAAGTGTATTCAGATAACTTTTATATATGTAGATGTATGTAATTCCGATCTGTTCCGTTTCGTAGTCTCAAACAAGAAATACAAAAAATAACCTCATCTTGTCATCTCATTTTACAGCTGATATTTGTTTATGTTATAGTACTATATATGTATGAATGTAATTTTGTACACACATGTTAAACGCAAACAAGAAATAATAAATACATATATACTATATACACAAATATATGTATGTAGCATATGTACAAGTCAAAAAGTAATTGATAGCCAACCGAACACAGCCAGAGCTTCTAGTGGAGAGCAGAATTTAAGAAATTAATGCGAATATATAGAAACTGCAATTGGTACTACAATATACTATACAATCTAAACGTAATGTATCATTTTCAATTGTGATTTATACAAGTCAAAATCGAAGTGAAAACAACTAAAGGACAGCAACGTATACAGTTCAATTTACTATATAGAAGAATATTGAGAGGAAATCATATATCCTAGTACGTCATGCAACAAAAATACTCGATATACAGCATAGTTCTTTTTCTTTCCCAACCATTTGGTATGAAAGTTCCGAATCCTTCCACTCCTTACCCCCATTTTGTTTGACTTCCTTACGAAACTTTGCGAATTCTTCCAATTCTCACTTCAGTTGAAGCTTAAGCTAAACACACAAGCTATTTACACTGAGCTACATATGTACTATATGTAATTCATACATACACACACATACATATAAAGGCGTACACACATATACACATGCATATATACATATACATATATTTAACGAAAAGGAAATTATACATGAATGAATATATAAAGATATACATATGTAACGACGATTGTAAATGATGACGGCGCATTTTTTTCCTAAATGTAAAAATTTGATATTAAAAATTTATATATGCAAAATTGCAAACCGGCAACGGCGGCATTCAACTTTATATGTATATATATACATATATATATTGTATGTAAAGCCGATATGGCAAGGAATTGGCGAATATATCATCAAACTCAAGTGAAAGAAAATATATAATGGAAAAATTAATCATTCAAAATAGGTTGTTTTCTTTTTGGGAATGCAAAAAATAAATCTCTGGTCTGGAATGGGGTAGAGATATATAGTACAATAAATATATACATATGTATATATACATATGTATATATATATATTATATTATACATATTATGTAAAGCCGATATGGCAAGGAATTGGCGAATATATCATCATCTCAAGTGAAAGAAAAAATGCAATGGAAAAATTAATCATTGAAAATAGGTCGTTTTGGGAATGCAAAAATAGATCATTTAAATGGTACGTTTTTCTCTGGAAAGGGGTGGAGATATATATAGTACATATATGTATATGTACACAATATGTAAGTGCAGCCTGAATATTTTTTTGTTTTTGCTTTTTATTTTCGTTCAGCTTCTGGATAGACAATCTATAGACAATCTACAGTTTACCACAATTAGTTTAGTTTCTTAATAATTTATGTATTGTATAAATTGCCTAAAATCGTATTTTATTGATGTGTTATAGACCATTGCATCATTAGTCATCTCTCCTCGACTGCCTCACATATCATATAGTACAATCTACAAGCTATACAACACACATGTCTGCATGGATTACACAAATTTACACAATCTTCGCATCGCTTCGCTTCGATTGGCCACATCATGCCAGCGAAGGGGGATTGGGAGGGGGAAGGAGGGAACAAACCGAGGAAAGGCAATGTTGCAAAAGATTGAAACAGAAAACACAACAAAAATAAATGCATTAACAAATGTGAACGAGTTTGCGAGTGCGTGAAGTTGCTTTGCAGTTGTGTGTGTGTGTGTGTGTAGAAATGAAATGAAAACCCATAACGCCAAGTAAATCAAAGTAATCGCAGAGCATGCCCCCATTTTTGCAGCAGTTGTTATTAACTAGTTAGTTGTCGCCGACGTTGTCTCTGCCACTGCTAAACAATTATTATATTAAATATTCAAATGTCTTTTGGCCTCTGTGATGAGCGGGGCAACTGCCAACTGTTTGCGTCGCGTTCCTCTTCTCTTTACTCTCCCTCCCTGTCTTTCGAACGCAACGTCTAAGACGAACACGACGACTAACAACTGCGCCAATTACAATTACGACTAACGAACTAATGCGACTATCGTACATATATACATATGCTATATATGCACACATTCACACACACATACATACATAGGTATATATATATAGATATAGTATATAGTATATACATATATAGACATATATGTATATATATTACAAAACCCAAAAGTATAATATAAACACTAGAAATATGGTGCCAACGGCCGCCGCCTTCATGTACATCGATTTGCGATTCAGTAATTTGGCATCCTTTTTTATACTTTTGCGACATCATCGAGAGGTTCTGCGTCTTCGTATCCAGTTCTGGAATATACACATTATGAAAATAATATTCACATATAGTTGGTCAGCTTGCAGCCACAGTTGTAGTTGTAGTTGTTGTTGTACTCACCCGCCAAGACTGTGCCACGTTGCAGCACATCGTCGATGTTCTGCACCATGATACGCTGCACATCCTGCAGCTGTGTGTTGATGTTGCTGATGTTGCGCCTGCGGTCGGTCAGCTGCTTTTTCGCCTTCTGTATATACACATCGAACTCTATGAAGGCGTAGGGGCGTGTCACCGAATTGACACGCCGTCCATAGTTCGTGTGAAACTCTTGCGCCAGATCCTCCAGGTAATTGAAAGCCAACCGCTTCGAATACATTTTATCAACCATCACCAGGTAGCAGACATCGTTCTCGATTAGATAGCTGTGTATGTGTATGTGTGCGTGTGTGTGTGTAGGGGTCAATTCATTTTCAATTCGATAGTGCGATGGATGACGACGCAATGAATGAAAAGAAACATATCGGGCAGCAGGTTAGTTAACTTATTCGATCTCAGATTGCATCATCCCATATGCAGGCTATATACATATGTATGTATATACTCACTGGAACAGATAAGGTCCTGTCTCGATACTGCTGCGCGCCGGCGAGTGTGTGCCCAGCTTGCGAAAGAGCATCTTAGCCTGATTTTGATAGTCCAGTATGCTGCGTCCAGTCTGCCAAGGGGAAATATAAGTGAAAGTGAAAGCGGGTACACATGCAATGTTGTTGTTGCTCTCTCTCTGTGTGTGTGTGTGCGTGTCTGTCTCTCTACAGACATGCTCGACTCACCTGTTCGTCGTCCTGCATGGTACCCACCAGGGGCAGCCCATCGATGACACGGGCAATCATTGTCAGCAGCGCCATTTCTACGGCTGTGTCTGTGCCCTGTGTAGCTTCGTTTGCTAGTCTCTCTGCCTCTGCCTCTGCCTGCACTGAGCAGCTTTAAACGCACTTAAGGTGTGTGGCAATGTATGTGTGTTGCTATTATTATTATGTTGTTGTTGCTCTTTGTGTCGGTGTCGTATTGTTGTTGTTGTGTGCTCGAACTGTGGCCACGGCTACAGTTTGATGCGAGGCAGCGGCTGCTTAGCTTTCCACTTGGTTTGTTGATGCCGTGGCCGCTTCTCTCCCCACCGGCCGTTGCTTGTTGTTGTTGTTGCTGCTGCTGCTCTGATTACCAACTTTCATTCAAGAACTGAAATGTATTAACATTTATCAAAAGTGACAAAAGTCGTTTAGCTCACACAGCCCTCACTCTCCGCAGAAACACTTTAGGTAACCCGCCCTCTCTCTCTTTCACTTAATTTCTCACCTTTTGAGCATTTCTTTGCTGCTTCTCGTCTCGATAGATTCGTGTTTTTGCACCGCCAGCTGCATAAACATGCAAAACTATTTTGAGTCTGGGTAAAACTAGCTCTGGATGCGTGTGTTTTTGTGTTTTGTGCCAGCAAACACGTCAGCGGCTGCTAGGGTTGTTGACGGGCCTCTCGCACACACTATCGCCTGTCTATATCGATAACATCGACATGGTTCACCACCACAGCAGCAATCGGTATTTAATTTGGCGCGCACAAATCAAAGTATGGCAACGCTATCAGGATGCCCATTCGATTCGCGATCTATTGCTGTTTTGAAATGTATCTATATCGATAACAGCGACATAGTTCACACAGCAGCCATCGGTATTTGATTTGGCGCGCACGAAGGAGCTCAAGCAAGGAAATCAAAGTATGGCAACTCTGCCAGGTTGCAAATTCGCTTCTTGCTCTATTGCTGTTTTGTTTGAAATGTACAAAATTCAAAATAAATAAATTACCTTTGCCTAAATTGTCATCGAAAACAAAGGCATGTACATGCATGTGTGTGTGTAAATGTATATGCATAAATTTCAGTGACGGGCAGACTTACGAATGTATGCGCAGCAAAAGAAACCAATTGATTTAGCAAAGAACTTGCAGAAATCCATATTTCCAGTAATGACAAATACAATTTTTCACTTTTTTATTACTATTATTTCATTTGAAACTGAAATATATGAAATTTAGCATGATCTATGAAAGTAATCGAAACTGAATTTACAGCTAGGCGGATGCTCCGCACCACTTAAGTACTAGTTATCGATTATAGTCAGCTGTGTGTTATCGACTTCATTAATCGTGGCGGCCACTTTGATTTGATCTTAGTTCTTATAGATAATTTAAAACTTTGTTTGTTATTGTTCTCAACAAAATAAGCGCATTCTCTTTTCCATTCTCCATTATCAACAACTGCAGCATATAACGCATATCGCTCTTGTTACTTGACTTAAATGTGAGTTCAAAATAAAAACAAAAACATAACAACTGATACTGATACAGTAATTGACAATTGTCTTGATGGTCAACGCCAAGGGAACTATCATCGTTAATCTCGAATTATTTTCATACACAAATGAATAGTCAGATCTGTTATAATGCTGTGTGAATAACATAAGATAAATTGTGGATCCAAAGGAGTACACATTCATACGGGCAAATGGGTGTGTACAAGGCACGATTGGCGAACATATTCGGTTCGGAAGGTGTCGGAGGGAAAAGGGGCTCATTCATAGCATACATAGGCGCCATAGCCTCGGCACAGCACAGCGCATCCTTGCGACACGCGCTGGCCGTGGATGAAGACGCGTCTGTAATCGAAACATTTGTGATGAGGGAAAAGAAGATAATTACAAAAGGAAGTATCAACACCAAAAAACCTGAATTCGTTCGTTCGAAACGCGAAAACTGGAAGAATAATAATCGGAAATCAATGCAATTTCATTTATTTAATTGATTATGAACTTTTGAACTGTTCATTTTGAATTCTTAAGTCATGTTTATGAAGTCGTTAGTTATATAATTATTTGAACAATCAGTTATCCTTAAAGCAAACAAACTGGCGAGCTTAGAGACTGATCCCCTCGCGATTTAAACTGCAGGCACTACACACGCCCCTCCCACTCCCACTCTCTCACACACACACACGCACTCACTCTCATCACCAAGCCCCGTTATAATTTATGAGGAAATCCATAAAAAAAAAAAATAAATAAATAAAAAAAAACAACAGCCGAACGGCGTCTTAACAATCTTTTTGCTGATACAGAGTTATTCCTTCTTTATATAAAGATATGTTTACGTACCACCAAGGGGGGCTCCTTATACAATTGAACAAGAAAATAATAAAAAAAAAAATAAAAGTAATACGGGAAATAAAGGGGGAAATCAACGTTTGCTTGCCTATAACAGATTTAACAGTTACTTATCAATAATCTAACGATAAAAAGAACTTAAGATCAAAGGCAAAACTAACGTTATGCTTATTGTATAAATAAAAATAATAATTATATGTATTGTAGATAAAGATTAAGATAAAAGACAACCGAGTGGCCAACAACAAATCGATGTGGGGGGTTAAGTGTTTCTTTGTTAGGTCTATTCAAAATGAAATATAAGTTGATGTATGTGTTATGTATGTATTGTATGTGTGGCATTAAATTCAGATCGTTATACAATGCAAAAGAACTGTTTAATTAAAATCATATTTTATGCTTAAATATAATACATTCACATTCCACTCAAGTATATACCCATACATACGATCTGTATATATGTATATCTATTGCATGTATGTTTCCATGTCTTCAACTAAATTATATATATATATATATATGGTATATAGAGAGGGAGGGTGGGCGGCAGGTAGGGAGGTAGGGGGAGGGGGGACATCATCATCATCTCTACGTGTGTTTAGGCTTACTTCGCTAATACAGTTTTTGTTGGGCTAACCACTAACTAGATCGACTAAAGACTGTGAAAGGTTTTGGATCTTACTTACACTAGATGTATCTGTATATGTATCTGTATATGTATCTGTATATGTATCTGTATCTGTATCTGTATATGAATATGCATGTATATATGTATATATAAATGTAAACTTTACACGTAATGTAACTAAATTTCGTTAACTGCTAATGTTGTTGTTTCTGCTTGCTCTAAACTCATCTGCTTGTAAACATAATCGTTATGTATACACACAATATATATATATATATATATATATATATATATATCATATATATAGATTCAGCCTATAGACTACATAAATACATGCCCGATTTGCACCCCCCAAGACACTTGACACTTGACCCTTGCTCTATCTATCTATCTCACTCTCTCTCTATCTCTCTTACTTCTTTATGTTGCACACACACAATTCTTCTTTATGTATGTACAAGTGTTGTTTGTGTGTGCTGTGTAGGTGTGTGTGTGTGTAGAGTAGAGCGTGGCGACAGGTTTACCAAACCTTGATCCTAACTCTCAAGCTGTAACTGTAATTGTAATTGTAATTGTAACCGTATCTGTAACTGCAACTGTAACTGTAGTTGTAGTTGTAATTGTGGTTGCTGGTTGGTGTTCTTGTTGTTGTTGTTGTTGTTGTTGTTGTTCTTGTTGTTGACATCACAGACATGTTGCGTGGTTGTTGTTGCTGCTGCTCCTGCTGCTGCTGCTGCTGCTGCTACTGCTACGGCGGCAGCATGCTGCACGCTCAATTCCAGAGGAGCCAACGTTAACTCTTCGTAATCTCAAGCTGCTGCTGCTTGCTCTCCCACCACTCCTGTATGCTGGAGATCATCTGATGCCGCCGGAATCGCATCGATTCACTGATGCACATATCCACAAAATCCGATCGCATCTCCTGATCACCCTTTATCAGATTCAAGTGCTCCAGCAGCTGGCTGTAATCGCGTCCAGGCTTTCGGATATCCCGAAAGATTTGCAAACGTAGATCGATATTGTGTTTGCGTGCCGCTTCACGTTGCTCCTCCGTCATGCCACGTTCCGGTGATGCCGCTAACAAGTCGCCGCCGCCGCCGTTGCAACTGTTGCCGTTGTTAACATTCGTGTTGTTGCTGTTGTTGACAGCGGTTTGGCTATTGCTACTGTTACTATTGCTGCTGCTGTTGCTGTGCGTTGGTGACGATGCCTTTGCCTCCAGCTTGGGGCTGCCGTTGTTGAAGTTTCTGTGATTGTTGTTGCTGTTGGTGTTTCTGCTGTTGTTGTTGCTGTTGCCACTGCTGCCGGAGTTATTCGTGTTGCTGTTGCTGCTGCTGTTGCTCAGATGATTTAGTCCGCTGCCCCAGTAGACATGCGGATTGCCGGCAGCTGTCAACAAGCTGCTGCCACTGCCACCGCCTGCTGTGCGCTTCAGTACATCGAAACTGTTGCCCAGGAGATCGGTGTCGACACCATTGCCGTTGTCCTCGCTGGCATTGCCATTTAGCGTGCTGCTGCTGCTGCTGCCGTTGTTGCTGATGCTGCTGCTGCCGCCATTGTGGCAAGTCTGCAAAATACGCGAGATTTCCGAGGCGTCGTTAATGTCATTGTGACTAAAGTAGGCTGTTGATGAGCTGCTGCTGCTGCTGCTGCTGGCTGCATTTGATGTTGCTGCTGCTGCTGCTGTTGCTGTTGTAGCTGTTGCAGCAGCAGTCGCTGCCGTTGCTGCTGTTGTGGCAGGTGCAACTGGCGGCGAGAGCATTGCACCACTGCCCACACCCACATGATGGCTTGTGTAGCCATTGGGCATCAAGAGCAGCGGCGGGGTTGCTGCAAAGGTAGAAACCTTTGCTAGGCCACCATGCCACCATGCCACCAATGCCACCCATGCCACCCATGCCACCAAGGCTACCTAGACCGATGCTGCTGCCAGTTGCTGTTGCTGGCATCATTAGCATCGAACTGTCCATAAGTGTTGCTGTCGTGCTGGCATTGCTGCTGTATGCGGCATGTTGCATGGTCAGTCCGTTAAGGGGCACATACAGAACGCCGCTGCTGTTGTTGCTGCAACTATTGCTGCCGCTGCTGCTGTTGTTGCCAAAGATGCTGCTGCTGCTGCTGCAACTGCTGTTGCTCCCGCTGCTGCCGATTCCAAAGTTGTTGCTTATGCTGCTGCCAGGCTCTGTGGCACCGTTGCTTGATGCCACTGCTGCTGCTGCTGCTGCTGTCGCTGCTGCATGTGTTGTGCTGCTTGTGGGTGTTGCTGTTGCTGCTGCTGCAGCTGCTGCTGCTAGGCCCGCTAAGCCTGCAACACCCTCGGGCAGCAATCGTGCCGATGCAGTGGGTGTTGCTGTCGATGCCGCTGCCGCTGCTGCTGCTGCTGCTGCTGTTGCCGTTGTGCTGTTGTTGCTGTTGCTGCCATTGGAGCTGCCATTGCTGCTGCTGCTACTGCTGCTGCCACTGTTGCTGCTGCTGCCACTGCAGCTGCTGTTGCTGCAGCTGCCACTGCTGCTACTGCCACTGCCACTGCCACTGCCACTGCTGCTGCAACTGTTGCTGTTGCTGTTGCTGCCGCTGCTGCTGCTACTGCTGGCGCTGTCCGGATCGTGGGCGCTGGCCTCGTCCGCCCCAATGCCATTGATGAAGTTATGCACGTAGCCATTGAGGGGCGTCTCATGCTCGCTGCTCTCCTCCTCGCTGAAGTCAAAGGACAATCGCTCCGGTGTCGCCAGACCCGAGTCCGAGGATGTGTCCGAGCCGAGCGAGGAGGCGTAGCTGCTGTTGCTGTCCTCGTCCATAAGCATATCAGCAACGCCACCAACGCCGGCCCCGCTGGCTCCACCTGCTGCCGTCGAACTCGAAGCGGAGCTAGAGGAGCTTCCACTGCGTGTTGAATCCGTGGAGAGTCGTCGGAATTCAAAGGCTCGTGGCAATGGACCCGCCTTGCGTTTGCGACCACGTGATTGGCCATCCAATTTCTTGGATATAGGACCACCCATTAGTCCGCCAGGGCCGCCCATCATGAGGCCGGACATGCCGCCGCCGACGCCACCACCTAGACCGCCGCCGCCACCAAGTCCGCTCGAATTGTTGCCACCGTTGCCGCTCGATGAGGAGGAACCACTGCCGCCGCCGCCACCGCCACCGCCGCTACCACCACCGCCGCCTCCGCCGCCACCATTGGGGGAATTGGGTGACTTCATGGGCGCAACATCACTGAGATCTGCCTCGTCCACCATGACCATGTGCTTGTCCTTCTTGTAGGGATTACCGAACATGTGCTGCCGCACATTGGTGGGTTCGATCTCACGCAACGGATTATCCTTATTCTTTAGATACTCCTGATAGTTGCCCATCTCGGCAATGGGCAGACAATGGCCTGAGTCCTTGGCCACCAGGCTGGCGGGTCGAAGGAACGCCCTCTCGCATGCGCGCGATCTCATCGATCAGATCCCGACGTGGTATATCGAACGGATTGCGATAGGTTTTCGCAGACGCCTGATGCGTTAGCTGCGGCACAACAATTGTATAGTTCTCAACGGGTTCAATTTCGGCATGCAGCTTGGCAAACGTGTCCCGCAACAGCGGATGACGCACCAGATCCCGACGCAGCTGGGCGCCCGTACAGAGTTTGGCTGTCTCCACCTGTCGATATGGAGGCTTCGGTTGCTTGAGCTGCTTGTAAACCTTTAGGCAGAGATTCTCCTGATCCTGTTTGGCCGTGTTCTTAATATGCTTCAGCTGATTGGCAATCGTTGGCGACAAATAGTTGTCCACATTCTCCGGCAAGAGGAACTGCAGCAGCTGGTACGGCACATTGATGTTCACCAATGCCTTGCGCAGGAACGGGCAGTAATAGGGGGGTATGGAGCGGACATAGGCATTGAACTTGTACATTAGATCATTTGGCGGACTCATGTTGTACTTGTGAATGAGGTCGTGCAGCAGTGGCAACAATGCTGGATAATTGTAGGCCAGCACATAGAGATGCACCTGGGTGAAGTTCGGTGCTGCCTTCAGGTAGCCAAAGGGCAACTCAAAGCCATGCATACCATTGGTGACGATCACCTGCCAGCACTTGTTCATCTCTCGCTTGTTGAGTATCTGCAGCGTGAGGGGGCAACCCTCGATCTCGTACTTATCGACCGGAAAACTGCGCACCAACTGCGGCTCATCCACGGCCGGTGTAAGGATCTTCAGCTTGGGATGTGCATCGCGTGGCGGCAATGTTATCGCCTTCGAGTCTGGCCAATATGGCTCCGGCAGTGGCCAATAGCCAATGGGAAAGGTCTTTTTGTGTTATGTGCTTCTGTACATAGATCATTTTCTTTATCGACTGGAAGACAATGTCCGGTGTGGGTTCATTTGATGACGATGTTGTTGATCCTCCACTGCCACCACCACCACCACCGCCACCGCCGCCACCGCCGCCGCTGCTGGTGCTGTTGCTACTGCCGCTGGGTCCACCGCTTCCACTGGCACTGGAGTTGCTACCTTTGCTGTCGCTGGCACTGCTGTTGCTGCTGTTGCTACTGCTGCTGCTGCTGCTGTCCTTGGGCACCATTGGTTCGAATTGCAACACCACACCCGGTTGCACCTTCTGCACAAGACTCTCGATGCATTGATTGAGCACGTAGTGGCTACGCACCCGATACGATCGTCCCCCAGTCACCTCGCACATCCGCTCAATGGGGGAATCATCGTGGGGCACCTTGCCGTCGACACGCTCATCGATCTTATTGCCAGGCATACGTAGGACCAGCGAGAAGAGACGCTGATCCCATCGGAAGGGCTCTTTGGTAAACTTAGTGCCGGGTATTTGATTGCTCAGCGGCAATATGATCTCCTGGTGTACACCATTGCGATACGAATACCGTCCACCGTCTGTGATCACAATGATAACCGATGGCTCCAGATAGAACGGACAACGTCCCTGGCCGTATGTATCGATGCCCGATTGCATGCGATTCAGATTGAGCAAATCGAAGGCATTGCGCAAAGATTCGCCCATCGAGGTGAGGCCGTGACTCTGAAGATTCTTCAGTTCGTTCATGAACGTCGCATGATTCTCCTTCCATCCGGCCTTGACATTCGCCGGCGGCTCCTCGAACGTAAGCAGCATGTAACGATCACCCAAACAGTCCTGGGTACGCTGGCGATACTTCAAGAATGTCTCCACAGCTCCTTTGGCAATGTCCAGATATGTTTTTGCACACCATTCACATACGCCTTCTGGCACATGGACGACGATGTGTCCACCAGGAAGAGTATGATTGTCATGGTTGCTCCTCCTCCCTCCACCTCCTCCTCCACCTTCTCTTTCTCCTCCTCCTCCTTCTCCTCTTCCTACTCCTCTTCCTACTGCTGCTTCTCTGCGTATACGTTGCCTACTCCTCTTCGATTCCGTTTCTCTCCAACTCTGAAAGACACAGCAAGCAACAATATATTAACATACATACACACACACACACACATACATATATACACGTATGTATGAAGAGTGCAAACGTTATTTACCGTTCTCCTTCGGCGTTCTTCTCTCTTCGCTAGTAAACTTGAGCGCAGCGAACGCGGCAGTGGGAGAGAGACAGAGAGAGTGGGAAAGATAGATGACGCGGGTCTTTCGTGTTGTGGGGGTGTGTCTTCTTCAGCCACTCTTCTGCTGTTCTTGTACTTATTATACTAATTATACTTCTTCTTATACTTCTACTTCTACTTCTTCTTATTTTTGTTGCTGTTTGTGCTTTAAACTTTGCTCAAACTTCGTTCCCGTTACTTTTTTACTTATTGTTCTTCTGTTTTTTGTTTTTGTTTTTTGTTTTTTTTGTTGATTAAAGCTAAAGTGGTGTTTTTGTAGCTCTTGTTGTTGTTGTTGGTTTTTTTTTATTATTATTGTTGTTGTTTTTGGTTTCTTTTTTTGTTTTTGTTGTTGCTGTTTTTGTTTTCCGCTCACTTCAGCAATCTATCGCTCTTTATTGATTTTGATGCTGTTGCTCTCTTCTTCTTCTTCTACTACTTCTTCTTCTTGTCTGCTTTGCTAGCAGCTTTCTTCCTTTTCCGTTTGTCCTGGACTGAAGCGGTTTGCTCTTTTTCTTCGTTTCACTGTGCTGCTTTTTATAGTACATGTTGCGTGAAACAGCTGACATTTGGATATTAAAAGTATTTGCGAATTCTGAAAAAACAAAAAACAAGAATAAAAGAGATGAGAATAGAGAACGAAGAAAAACAAAGGGAGTTAGTAAACGTTTTGCTTATTTCTTATTATGCATGTTGCGCATACGCACTGTGTACCCAACACACACACACACACACACACATGACTTTCTGCTGATTTTGTAATACAATCACACAGAGAGGAAAAAAGAGAAAGAGTGGGAGAGAGACGCACACATACGTAGAAATATATGCACATGCATATGCTGGCTACACTTATCATCTTCGTAATCACTGATAATGCGCAAACAAACACACACACATGCATGCATGCATACTTGTGTGAGGCAGCGAAAAACGCACAATTTGGACAATAAATGTGCTAATTTCGACCGCGACTTTACGATGTCTCTCGTTCTCTTCCTCTCTCTCTCTCTCTCTCTATCGCTCTCTTTCAACTTCGCCTTCGTCTTCTCATCTGTGGGAAAAGGTTTGACACAATTTCGCGATCGCGCCAGGCCAGGTCAGGCCAGACCAAAGAACCAACCAGGCAGTCAATGACTCCAATGCGCGCCCAGAGACCCCGCGCCATAGACACGACACTGAGACACGGTGCTAGATAGATATAGACAAGCCAAATCGGTTCTGCTACACAAAGTCATTCATTCAGTCTACACTTGGCTAGAGATATTGTGCTTTGCATGGTACTAGTAGAGCTGCTGGCATTAGAGATGAGAGCATGTGCGATACACTTCGATCACACACACAAACACGATCGTGCAATATTTCTTAGTGTTGATTCTTCTTTGCCTTTGTTTTTATTTCGATTTCATATATGTTTAGCACGCACATATCGGAGAACGTATTATCAACGCCATCTATGCACACACAAAAAAACACAAACACTGTGCACATGTTAATACGTAGTAATTACACGCAATGCGCACACACACACGTTGCTCGGTTTGTGTTTCGTAGCACGTGTGCAAAATCATCGTTTCCACCAGCAATTTGTCACGATCGTTTCACGAACACATCTCTAATTTGCAGCAATACATGCCCAAAGCAAATAAAAAATATAATCGAAAAATATATGAATTTCAAGTATAAAAGTAATCAGAGAATATATATAAGTAAAAATCTTTCTTGGAACTGCTGCCTTGGTTCGGATTGTAAGCCAGGTTTACGTAAATTTAAGATTACAAAATTTTTACCAACGCGGCTACATTTCTCTCGTTGTCATCGCTGCCGCCGCCTTCTGGCGACTAATTGACTAAGTTTTGAGTACAAAGCACTCAATTTCTATTTGAATAGGGAAACGCACACACACACACATGTGTATACGAAAACGTACACAACTCTCGTACACACACACACACACAAGAGCAGACCACATGCGTGTGCCGTGTGTACTATATTCACGTTCAACAGCGCAACATAGCGTTGCCAGATGACAAATAAAATGCACAATATGAAAAAAAATGCTTGCACTGAAACAAAATCCACACGTGGCTGCAATTAGAAAATCGCATGTGCTCAATAATTTTATGTCCTGTTAATTGTAAATTCAAACAATAATGCACACAATAATATTTGCATTTCACACTGATGGCAACGCCACCAATGATGTCGCTGTCGCCGCAAACGCCAGCAAGGTAACAAAACAAAGTGGAATGTGGGGAGTGGGGGTTGACCGTCGCCCTCTGGATGTTTTTCAAGACTGAATTACCACACTTCACGGAATCCAAATAGAAAACCTCAGCCTAAACAGTTTGGGCAGCTCACCACCGATTGATAAGCCACAAACGTTTGCCAGGCCACCAGTGCTGGGCAACAAACAAGGAACGACCTTGTCGCACAGGATCGCCTCAAAGTTGATGCAAGCGTGTGTGTGCGTGCATGCGTGGGAGGGTACGGAGGGGGGAAAGTTCTCGTCATTTGGCAAACTACATGATTAGAGTGACCTTAATTTTGAATGCGACATAGGCACGAATGAGTACTAATTTGCATGTGAGCTTATCGGCTACACGAAATCGTCTATCGAACGACGATACACAAATTTGCAACGTCGCTTTTGATTCACGATGATGGCGCGCCAAAGTTTAAAGTGATATTCTCGTGTATCCACGATTAGCACAGCTGATTGTCGATAGATGCATTGTTGTTATAGCTCTTAAGGTTATAACAACTTTGCAGCAACAATTATTTTGTAGCCGAGTTCTCTCTCTCTCTCACTTACTCACCCACACACGCACTCGTACACCGTTCACCATCTCTCTCACTCGCGCGCAGCCAGCATCATCATCATCAACATCAGTGAGAGTTGTGTATTAAAAAATCATTGAACATAAGCTGCGCTATTTACAACTAATGCGGCACTGCAACAGCAGGCGAAGAGTAGAAGAGACTAACGATGGTGAGGGGAGAGGAGGAGAGAGTAAAGTGCGTGACGATGTTTTGATGGCAATATTTATATTAATATTTATCAGAAATATGCAGTTACTGATGTTGATATTTTTTGGTTAGCCGAACGAACGGGATTGTGTTGTTGTTGTTATGAGCGATTTTTTATTCTGTTATATTTTTACTTTGTGCCAACAAAAAATTTATCACCACCTCCGCCGCGCGCGTACACTCCAACGACCACAGCCGCGCACTCACACACACTCATAGAAACATATATGAGCACACGACACATCCATATACGCACACACGCACACAAAGAGAGAAAAACGCACATGTGTGCATGTGGTTGTATTAAGGTGCATAGCCCGTAAGCACACAAACAACAATCTTTATACGCCAGCAAGCTCTCACTGCTCTTCTCTTCTCTTGGCTCGCTCATCCAAGCAGCCGCCCCCAGCGCCCCGCCACCCGACTCCGACCCACCCAGCCAACCAACCAATCCACTCGCCAACTGACTGACTGACTGTCGACTGCGATGATGACGACGACGACGACGACGATGGCGACCGACCGACCGACAAACCGATAGACCGACAGACAGCAGGCCGAAGTGACACGACCAGTGGTGGCATGTATGTATGTATGTATGTGGTTATTTGTATGTTTACTTGTAGTATCTCAGTAGGCGGGTAAGTTTGTTTCACACACACACTGTGCCTGCCCCCGTCACTCTCGTTGCGCCTCGAATTGTCGCCGCTGCCTTTTCTATTGCTTCTTCTAGACTGCCGCCGCTGGCCAACCAACCTCTCTGTTCAAAAGTAAAAAACTAACTGAGGCGCTGCGATTGTTGTTATTTTTGCTGAATATCGATAAATAGTTACGAGGCTGTTGCGTCTATCGTATATCGGAATGGCGCAGAGTTAGTTTGATTTGTTTCAATATTGTTATATGCAACATTTACAAAATCCAACTTAAGTAAACACATAAAATATGCAATTGAAGTTTAAATAACATATTATAATTTTAAATTTACAAAAATGCATTTAAATGTTATTAAATCCACATGTGCATTGTGATTTATCAAATTTATTAAACGTTTGTCGTTTAACGTGCCTGCTTATCGTTATCGGGAACAGTGCAGGGTCGTTTGTTAAGCGAAACACATGTTACTTTTGTTTTGGCGCGCGAACACAGTCCACACGAAACTGCAGCAACCGATATACAGCAAATGAGTAATATAAGCGGATCGATAAATAAGTTAACGCAGAAACTAATTACAAATATTCGTATTCACGCAGTACAATGCCGGAAAGCACTATCGCCGGCATTCCGGTGCATTTTCCCTTTGAACCGTATGAGGTGCAACGTGCCTACATGGAGAAGGTGATTATCTGCCTGCGGGATGGCACCAATGGCGTGTTGGAATCACCGACTGGTACAGGTAAAACATTAAGCCTACTCTGTTCATCGCTTGCTTGGATACGCACCCGCCAGTCTGAGATGCAGCTGAACATGCAGAAGATGCAAGCAGAGCAACAGAAGCAACTCAGTGCCGGAGCTGGTGGTTGTGCCGCTGCCGCAATGGCCAGTGAACTTACCAACGCCATGGGCAAGGCCAATAACTGGGGTGTGCCGAAGGTAATATATGCCTCACGTACCCATTCGCAATTGAATCAGGCGATGCGGGAACTGAAACGCACAGCTTACGCCAACATGCGAGCCGTTGTCCTGGGATCGCGAGATCAGATGTGCATACATCCGGATGTGATGCGCGAGGAGGGTAATTCGAACAAGGTGAACATGTGCAAGTTGAAAGTGCATGCAAGAACATGTTCGTTCCAACTGCGTGTCGAATCAAAGAAGGATCATCCCGATTTTCGCGGTCCCAGCATTATGGACATCGAGGACCTGGTGAAAGTGGGCCAAAAAACTGAAGATGTGCCCCTACTACGCATCAAAGGAGCTGGTAAACAGTGCCGACATTACATTCATGCCGTACAACTATCTGCTGGATCCAAAGGCACGCAAGGCAAATAAAATTGAGTTGAACAACACGATTGTCATCCTGGATGAGGCGCACAACATCGAGAAGATTTGCGAGGAGTCCGCTTCGGTGCAGATACGTTCCTCTGACGTCGCCATGGCCATTGAGGATGTTACACACATCATGAAGATCTTTGCCAGCGGCGAAGCTTTTGACAGTGGCGGCGGAGGCGATGAAGCCAAAGACTTCACACTCGATGATCTTACGCTACTTAAGGAAATGCTCTTGGAACTGGAAAAGGCCATCGATGGCGTTGTTGTAGATAACAAAGCGGAGGGACAAACCTACCCGCCGGCCTACATATACGAACTGCTGGGCAAGGCAAATGTAAGTCCAAAGTAATTAAAAATGAACTGAGATTCAACTGTTAATCCCTGTTCTCCTTGGTCACAGTTCACCCACGGCAACTGCGCCACTGTAGTTGCACTGCTGGACAAGCTGGTGCAGTACCTAATGGTGGCCTCGCAGCACACTACGCTTCGCAAGGGCGGCAGCTTCATGGTGCTCGCCGATCTGCTGAACATTGTGTTCGCCAACAAGGAGGACACGATGGCCAAGGTGCATCGCAGCTTCAAGGTGCATGCTGAGATTGAGGAGAGTAAACAGATCAGGCAAACAACGAGCAGCAATGCGAATACATCTGGTTGGCTAGGCAAGGGTAACACTACAACAACAACAAAGGCAGCGAAAGTGATCAATTTCTGGTGCTTCAATCCTGGTTTCGGCATGGAGCAGCTACTCAATACCCATGTCCGTAGCGTAATCCTCACAAGCGGCACACTGGCACCCCTTAAGCCGCTGATTGCCGAGCTGGCCATTCCGGTGGCACAGCATCTGGAGAATCCTCACATTGTTAATCAGTCACAAGTCTATGTTAAGATCATTGGCATGGGACCCGATCGCGAGCAGCTTGTCTCCAATTACAAGAACCGGTGCGTAACTACACTACACAACACAATAGTGTTAATCCACATCATATCTTTAGTTTTGTAAACCTCAAAAATCTTTATCAAATATTTTTATGTTCAATTTCGCAACTCATCGAAATGAAATCGAAACCGCGCATTAATTTTCAAGTGCGCTTTCGATTTATTTCTGTGTTGTCATCGATAGTTGCAATCGAATCTAAAGTAATTACTTGTTGCTCGACGATAATTTGAAACTCATTTCAGTTTAGTTAACCCGAGAAGAAGGTGGTGAGTCTAACTTTTTCGAACTAGGCTTATCTTTCGTTGAACTTTAACTTGCTCATTATAATGTTATCCAAGGTTATCGAGTGCACAATACCCATATTCAGAATACCCATTGCCACGTTTAATTTGTTGACGTGTCAAAGCCGAGCTGTATATAGTATTTCCTCTCTGACCCTTTCGATCTGATTAGGTTAAGTCAAAGCTTGAATGCTGTTGATCTTACGAATTTGGGTTAAATGCGATTATATTATACGCTGAATTAAAGAGAGGGAGAGGGTTTATTTATTCTGTAAATGATTTGACTATTGATCCTGAATATATATAATTCAAATATATTACATTTAGATTTATAGAATTTGCAAGATCACATACTATATACCCTCGATAATATTTAATACCCTTCTTCCATTTAATATTAACTAATGACAACTGTATTAAATCATCTCTCTCTCTCCTCTCTCTCTCTCGCTATCTATGCCTGCACATTAGTGATAACCCCAAATATATCAGGTCGCTGGGCCAGACAATTCTCAATGTGTCGCGGATAGTGCCGGATGGCCTGTTAGTCTTCTTTCCGTCGTACCCAATGCTGAATAAGTGCGTTGACGCATGGCAGGCGAGTGGACTGTGGGCGGACATATCGTGCCGTAAGCCGATCTTCTTGGAGCCACGTGGCAAAGATCAGTTTACGACAACCATGGAGGAGTTCTATCAGGCCATACGGGACTCGAAGGGTGCCTGCTTTATGGCCGTCTGTAGGGGGTAAAGTGTCCGAGGGTTTGGACTTTGCCGACCGCAATGGACGAGCTGTAATCATAACGGGATTGCCGTTTCCACCACTGAAGGATCCCAAGGTAATACTGAAGCGTCGCTATCTAGAAAGCAATCGCACCAAGGAGAATCAATTGCTCAGCGGCCAGGAATGGTATAATCTGGATGCGACACGTGCTGTCAATCAGGCCATCGGTCGTGTTATCCGACATCGCAACGACTATGGCGCCATCTTGTTGTGCGATTCGCGCTTTCAGGATGCATCACAGGTTCAGCAGCTATCCAAGTGGGTGCGTCGCCATTTGGGCGACAGACCCGCCAGTTCCCCATTCGGTGTCATTGTGCGTGAGCTGACAAAATTCTTCAAGAATGCCAAGGAAACAGTGAGTAAAATTGCACCATTGCCGAGCTAAACACTAAAGCACCACACCTCTCTCTTTCTCTTCTCAGATATGCAAGCCGGAGGAGCGTGTCGTTGATACACTGCTGCAGACAATCGGAAAGGACGAGCAGCCCACGCTGGCACCCATCAGCCAGATAAAGCGTGAACCCAACACCACGGGCGGCAGTAGCAAATTTCAACTAGCCTCGGAGCTTGCCACGTAGGTGACCATGACAGTTCTCAACCAGCTGTGCTTATCTAATTCTCACTCATTATAGCAAGGCTGAGATGGCTAACTCCATAAAGACATGGACACCCGCTGACTATGTCAACGCTGCGGGTCGGGGCTCACAAGGTCAACCGGCGCCCAATGCAATGGACTTTATGAGCCGCCTTAACTCCAATGTGAAGGTACGTGTGCAGCAGAGTTACTGTTCATCCATAAACTTATCGGTACTTCCATTGCAGAGCATTGATTTTAACTGCTCGGATAACAGCTCCAGTCTGGTGAAGATCCACAAGCGCGAACGTAGCTCCCCCACAGCAGCGACCAGCTCTTCATCGAGTCAGACAAGCATCAAGCGCTATAAGCTTGTCAGCAATGATGTGATTAAGCTCGAGCCAGTCAGTCAGGAAAGCATTCCGAAGAGGCAATCTCAATCTCAGTCTCAGCCGTCAACAAGTTTGAAGGGTCAGCAAAAGGAAGCGCCCAAATCACGGGCTGACTTTCTGCGCGAGGTCTGTATTCGCAATTGAGATCAGAGTAGAGACATATTTCTGCAGATTCTTCATATACTTTCTTCTTCATTTGCAACAGGTGCGAAGTGTGGTAGACAGCGAACAGTTTCGAGATTTTGGTGAAGCGATGAAGGCCTATATGACCGGCGGCAGGGATGCCTTCGAAAAGCTAATGATGCTGCTGTTGAATGTGCTGGGCACACCTCAGCTGCGTTATATTCTGAATGGAATGCGTCGCTATCTGAAGGCTGAAGACAAGTCCAAGTTTGATATGCGTTTGGCTAGTCTGGATTAATCTTAACTTGGATTTCCCTCAACTCCATCTACTGCTGTTTGCCAAGAAAGTATTTGGCTGCATCAAACGTGTGCCAATTGGAGAAGTAAGTGCATAATGTATTTACTGTACAATCACCAAATCACGATCTGTTTTAGTTTACCCAAACTTAATTTAAGAACAGGTCCTGTAGGTAGTAAATAAATGTACATAACTAGGCGGTTATTTTGTAAAAAATTTGTAAGACAAAATGTACATCTGTTTCAAGTGATTTATACAATATATATTTAGTTGTAAGACTCATGTATATATACATAAATATAACGTTTGTTAAATGCTACTATTTTATAAGAACACTTTGTACACACACCTACCCAACATACCATACCAACTAACATACACATCCAAAATTCAAATGGACATTGCTAAATCTCTGACTGAACAAATCCCTATATGGGCTACTCCTCTTTAGTTTCGCTTGACATTTAACGAAACTGTTATAGACCCGCAGATATTCTATCTAGTATCTGTATGTCTTTCGATTAGCTCGTTTTAAATTGTTAAACTTCCTGTTTCTTTTATTTAAAAAAAGCAATTACGTTGAATATTTTCTTATCCGAGGAAAAAATCCTCGTCAAAGGTGCCAAAACCATTCTTTTTTTATTATCATCCTGTTTTTCTATGAACCCTTGTTGCATTACCGTTCAACTAGAATTATTTAATAGTGCCTCACATTTGGGCACACTCTGTGAACATCTAAAGCTTATATAATCATTCCATAATGATCACATTTCTTTCGTCACCGTTTTTATGAAGAGTTCGTTCTGTTTCTTCAAAAGGTTTTGATTTCTATTTATATTTTGTATCTTTACCTTCCAGTATTCTCTGAATATTTATATATATTCAGATTTGATTTATGCAGAGACAGTACAGACACTTTCTAATGCAAATATTACAATTATTTAATTAATTGTCCATTTAGCAAGTGTTTGTATTATCGCATTTTACTGTCGTTTTCTTTCCCTTCTTTGCAATTTTATTCCCGTACACACGTTCTTTTCTATTATTTCCTGTCTTATTGAGTGTCGAAGTAACTGTTAATATCTTTTAAAAATCCTTTGTTCCACGACTATCTGTCATTTATAATACTTGTACATGCTCCATTAAGCTATTTAGCCTTATCGATATACAAGTATGAAATAACTGGAGATTCGAAATGATATGATACTTACTATTAAAGGGCATGGCACGTTACTTACCATTATCAATTAGTAGATGATTTCTCTTTTCCTAATCTATTCATATTCTATCACTTTCGTTCCATAATTAAACGAAAATATAAGTGTAATTGACCTATATTTACACTCTTATCGCTATTACTTGATATATGCCTATGCTAACTGAATTAATTAGCTTATAACTCTTGCACTTTTATACTTTCCATCTTGTTCTGTTCTATATTGAAGTCGCATACTCAAATTTCATCTTGGGTTGAACTGTTATTGGTTTTAGTTTAGAAAATTTAGCCATTTTCGTTTGCATACACAACAAAATATGTCAGAGTGTGTGGATTTGTGTGTGTGTGTGTGTGTGTACAATAGTGAAGCGAAACTACTGCAGAATATCATAGCATTAATTTCGCTTCAGAGTAGCAGTTTTTACAAGTTTACGCAAAAAAAAAATCGAAAAATAAATAATTATAGAAAAAAACTAAGCTGAGTTTTATTTGAATATCTAAACAATTCTTTTGAGTGAATATTTTCGTTGTACTTTCGTGAAATATTCAATTTGAATACTGAAATTTCTATGGCAATAGGGAAGGGAATAATATGTTAAGGCCCGCATTCAATTTGTATACTTTCTTTAAGTTTATTTAAAAAAAAAAATAAAAACACTTAAACTAATTGCTTAAAATAGATACCAAATAAAATGGATTTATATATAATATGTATATATATATATATAGTATATATAATTAATTGTAAGTATTTATTTTTATCTGCATTTGCTGTTGCTTTCGCTTTGCTGTAATTCGTTTTCTGTTTTGTTTTTTAACTTTACACTTAATCATTACACTTTAATTCGATTTAAGTTACATTTGTTGTTGTTGGTTGTTGTTGTTGCTTGTTTGTTTTTTGTCTACATTACGTTTCTGTTCGCCTGGTGATTTTATTGCTGCCGATTTAATGTGAAAGCTGTGCATGATTTTTCTTTGTATTTTTGGTTTTTTCTATTAATTTGGTTGAGTAACAGGCGGGGGCGGGGGCGGGCAGATGCAGTCACCAAAAAGGCAGGCAGCAAGGTGCAAGGTGCAACTGATCCAGCAGCCTCAGCCAGTGCGACAAGTTGCCCCCAAATTGGCGGCTGCCCAAAGAACTTCTTAGATATTATCAATTGGAGTTATCTCTCATTCTGTATCTGATGCTTGCTATTGTTTATCGATTATCAGTTACTTGCTTATTGTAGTTGCATGTATTTGTGTGTGTGTGTGTGTCTCTCTATGTCTCTATGCATGTATGTATGTGCTCTCAAAAGATATGTGACTGTAAAGATTGTTCAAAATTGTAACTATTGCTTAAATATGATCGGGATTTGAAATACTTAACGACAGCCCGATGAAAACATTACCATCGTGCAGCAATAGCCATTATCGCTCTCTCACTCTCGCTCTTACTTACTCACTCACTACCTTTCCATCACTAGCTCTCTCACTCTTCTACTCTCACTCGCTCTCTCCCTTTCTATTTTGTGGGTATAAAACGCGCCTTGATCGTCTGCATGGGCAAATGCAGATGCTGTTGTTGTTGCTGCTGCTGCTGCTGCTGTTGTTGTTGTTGTTGTTGCTGCTGCTGCATGTGCTGATTGATCTGGTGCTGTATGGAGAGACCACTGGCACTGCTGATAATATGCTGACTATGCAATGGCTCATTGATTTCGATCTTGATGGCCGTGGCCGCCAGTGAGGTCTTTTTGTTTTTGGGCGGTCTGCCACCTGTAAAAGAAAAGGAATACCTTAATGACAGTTCATCTCAAGGCAAATCGCAACACGATCGAATTTTCAATAGATCACAGCTATAGAGTTAACCCTTAAATCCAATCTGTGATCTCTTGAAAGTCTCTAAAAAGCGACCACTCAGCAGTAGTTGCGATCTATCTATGATATCTATGCAACACGATTGAATCTTTATATCTTCTAAAGATATTTATAAACTTGTCTAAGCTGATCTCTGAATTTCTATCTGTGATCTGTTTTGATTTATATTTCTAGATCACAGATGTTTATGTTTAAATACAAAGTCTATACAACAATCTAAGCTGATCTTTTGATATCTTCCTGTTATCTATTTCATCTATCTGTGATCTGTGTGTAGATCAGATCAGTATACAGATTTATATTCAAAATTCAATTCCAAATATCAGAGATGAAACTACCAAGTACACTTTTTAATCTAGCCTGATCTCTTGATAGTTATGTTATCTGATCTGGGTGTAGATCAGATCTGTATACAGATTTATTGTGTAGGCAACTGATCTCTTGATATCTATCTATCTGTGTACTATGATATCCCATATTTAATCTAAGTGTTGACGATTAGATGAACACTTACGCTGCCCCGTCGTGTGCTGCAGCGATAGGGGCTGCCCAATCATGGCCAGCGGCTGTTGTGGCGACTGCAGAGTCGTCTTTTGGAGCGCTTCGGGGGCGGCAGCTCGTGATGGGAGTGATTCGTGAGCAAATGCTTGGATAGATGCTGTCGCACGGCAAAAGATTCGGCACAATTGGCCACCGGACAGTTAAGATAGCGACCCTCGACATGGCGCTGCACATGCTTCTTGAGCAACGACTCCTGATTAAAGCTACTGGGGCATATATCGCATTTGAACTTGAACTCATCGTGCATCTTCAGATGCTGATCGAGATGCGATTGCTGCAGAAACTTCTCATCACATTTGCTGCACTCGTAGGGGAACGCCTGGCCGTGTGTCTTCATGTGCGTGTGCAGCTGCGACTGTAGCTTGAAGTTCTTCTCCGGACAGCGTGGACAATAGTATCCAGTGACGCCGGCATGCGCCTGCAGATGTTGATTCAACGAGGTAACCTGTGTGAACTTCTTGCTGCACACGTTGCAGCAATACTGCTGCACCTTGTGGTGTGACTTCATGTGATTGTTCAGATTGGTCACCTAAAACCGGGCATAGAGAACAATGATCATCATGAGTGTGATGAGTCTGTGGTGTCACCTTCACTACTCACCTGTGCAAAAGCTGCGCCCGCATTCGGGTTCATTGCACACAAAGGGACGCTCGCCCGTATGCAGGCGACGATGATTGTTAAGATTTGTGATTTGAGTGAAGGTCTTGCCACAGTCGACACACTGATACGGCCGATCGTTTGTGTGGATCCGCTCGTGGTTCCGCAAATTGGCCGCCTGCGTGAAGCCTATAAAGAGAAGGAGCTCCTTGAGTTAAACTGTAATAACAAATGTGCGATTCGAATCCCTATGGCACACACTTCAGCCAGGAATATACTCGTGTATTCTCATTTCATATTCCATAATGATAATCCATGATGCAAGCTGCATTCTGCCCCCAGCTAGAATGATACTTAACCCACCTTTGTGGCAATAGCTGCACACAAACTTGCGCTCCGCTGAGTGATTTCGTATGTGCGTCATGAGAGAGGATTTGCGCGAGAAGGTCTTGTTGCACAGCGGGCAGGAGCCCTCCTCGTTGAATATCAGATCCACCTGACAGAGAGAGAGAGAGCAATTAGTCGGCGAGGAGTAACGGCATTTTGTGTCAGCTCACTTCAAATATCACAATACACTCCACACACACACACATACACACACACTGCACTTACGCTCAACAAGCTATTGGTGGAGATTTGAGCGAATTTGTAATTATTCTTTGGCATAAAGTTGTTTTGTTTTCTGCTCCGATTGCTTATTGGAAATTAATTTAGTTTTATACGCAATTTAGTGTATCGCGGTTTTTTTTGTTTTTCTTGTTTTCTTTATGTTTTTGTATATATGTGTATTTTTTTTTGCGTGCCACGCACACCCACACAAAAGCGTCAACTGAAAATGAATTTTTTCGCTTTACACAGCGCATAAAACGTCGTGAAATCGACGTCGGCGTCGCAGTCGCCTCTGACGTTGTTCTGCCGCTGTCGCTGCCGTTGCTGCTGCTACTGCGACTGGCGTCGTGAAAAGCACAGCAAGAGAAGGCAAGCAAACAGCGCAGATATTAATGAAAATAAAATGAAAAAAAAAATACAAGCAAAAAAAAAACAAAACAAAATAAAAATAAAGAAAGAAAACGGGCAACAAGCAAAGGGAAGGCAAAGCGTAAGTACGCTACACTTGCCGGTATGAGCATATACGTTTTACGGAACGTTCTATAAAATGCCTATTGCACGATCTGCCAGAATTTACAACAACAAAACAATGTTATCCATTTAAACATTGATTCATTTTAAATGCATTCATGCAGTAGAATGCACACACACATGTATACAAATTATACATCATCATTAAAGTAAATGAGTACAAAACTGGGAAAGAGTAAAACATTCACATTCATTTAAAACTGTACTTATAAATTGTATCCATTTTAACAGTGAAAGAGATTCATTTGCCCTTTTGAATGCATTCATGCAGTACTCATTACATACACACATACATACACATGTATTTTAGTGCATAGTCACATTTGTTTATTCTAAGAACTATCGCCTACTATATGTGCGTATATGCTGATCACAAAATTCGTAGGGGATTCATGTTGTTCGTTGTTGCTGCTGTTGCCAATATTCTCAGTGCAGCGCGGTGTGAAAAAGAAAGGCACAAGCAAAGCGCAAAGAAGCCAGAGCCAAAGAAGAAGGAAACGACGAACTACGAGTGTAGGTACGTACATACGTACGTGTGCTTGTATATACAATAATACATATACACACATACATACACATATGTACGTATGCATAGAAAACAGACGTACACACATGCATGTTGTGTGTACGGTACATAGAACAACAACTACAACAACAATAATAAACAAGACAAGTGCAGCGCCAGGAGGTGCAGTAAATCCGTATGCATTTGCGCGCAGTTCTGTCTGTGTGGGTGGATGGGTGTGTGGGTGAATGTGGGTGAACGAGGGCTAGTTTGTTTATTGTTTCGTTCCCCAACACTGTGCACAGAAAGAGCGTAGGCGAGACAGAAAGAGGAGAACACTTACATCTTCAGAATCGTCCTGCGATTGCAGATTCTCGGAAGAACTTGATGATTGCAATTGCTGTTGTTGCTGCTGTTGTTGTTGCTGCTGCTGAAGTTGCTGCTGCTGTTGTTGTAGCTGCAGCACAGCGGCGACAGCGCTGCCGTTGGCCAGTTGTGCCGCCACTGCGTCACTATCATTCGCTGCCGACGAGGCGGCAGCGGCAGCGGCCACTGCAACGGCCGCCACAGAAGCTGCTGCTGCGTTTCCCTCCTGCCCCCGCACCGTCTGATGGAAGTTTGTGTTGTTTGTCAACTGTTCCGAGCAGCGCACGCACGTGGGTATGCTATAGCCGGGCACTTGGAATAACTGTGAACAGTGTAAAGAGAACAAAGGTTAGAACACATTAGAGAGACCGAAAGAGAGAATAGAAAGAGATAAACAGGGAGAGCATAAGTATCATTGGTAATAAGAAGACGCCAATCTCCTCCAATTGGCGAGCAAAGCAAAAAAGAAAAACCCAAATAGAAAGTCTGCTCAAAAATCTAAAAAAAAAAAGTGATGCCTAATAACTCTTGTGTCCCCCCCGCCCCCCGCTACCTACAATAATAACAGCCAAGGAACTGTTACACACACACACATGCCCCGAAATACCAGCACCAAACAATAACAACGACAGCAACTACACACACACACACTGACAATTTGTTGTTTTCATTTCATGTTTTTTTTTTCTTCTCCGTTGTTATTCTTTCGTTTGTGTTTTGTTTGCGACGGCCAGTGGCGTCGCTGCGCGGGGGCGCGGGGCCTATGTGTTTGCGAGAGCTTTGCTTAAGAGAAGGTTTAGTTTAAAAATAATTTAATTCTTCTAAAAAGCAAAAAATTGTTCACGAACTAAATGTAATAAAAGTTTTATTTATAATTTTAAAGTGAGATCGAGTGACCGTACATTACGAAATTGTATTACTTTTCGGTAATGATGAAAATTTTTTAAATCGTATCACTACGAGAGGATAATGCTTTGTATTTGTGATGAAAAAGAGGAAGAGATGACAAGAGGAAGAAAAAAACAAAAAGCAGAGCAGGTTTTTGATAAAATAAAAGTCTAAAATTGCATAATTTTGTAGATTTATAAAGTTTATCATAGTCTATCGATAATGTTCTACTGGTTATTTTAATGTTGAAAGTGTGCCTAATCGACATATGACAGTAATAACCAATATATCTGAAAAATTTTCTTGTATTATTATATTTGTATAGAAATTATGTGGTTGTACATTGATTTTAAGAACAATTTCATTAAAATCAGATCAGAAAAACAATTTATTTGAGCAATATAAACAGGACAGATTAACGGACAGTAGAATTTAGGGAAGAATAAATAGGACAGATCTGTTCGGAAACTGGGTGAACTGGCAACTCTGTTGTGGACCCTTTTTAGCAGACAAAGGTTTTTGATAAGTCTCCGTCTGAAATATCATAAAAAATACTAATTCTCCAAGCATCTGATAAAAAGAAACGGGACCATCGTATGTATGTTTGTTTATTGGTTCACAATATTAATTTAGCTGTTTTACGGCCAAAATGAAGACAACCTCCCCTTAACATAATATCATACGCATGTGTGTGCTAGCTGTGTATGTGTGTGTGTGTGAAACTGCAGCCTGCTAAGAGCTTTGCTTTGATTTAGTGTGACCCCTCCCCACCCCCTTGCGCACACCTCTGCTTAACGAAATTTTGGTCATATTTTGTTAGTATTATATGCCGATTGTAGTATGTGTGTGTGTATGTATGGATGTGTGTTAAAAAGGAGTCCAAATGAAAAGCAGGACAAAGCCAAATGCACAAATATTATTATTTTTTTTACTTCTTGTGTGTGTTCTCAAGTTGGCGGCTTGAGCAACTTTGGCTGAGTTGGCTAAAAATAAACGCCAGCAATAGTTGGGGGCCTACAAAGCAAACACACACACACACACATTCGCACACATAGATTTGTGTGTAATACATAGATACATATATATGTATTGTTATATATTGTGTGTGCGTGTGTGTTGCTTTGGGGTCGCTGAGTGTGTGTGTGTGTGTTGTGCGCGCGCTTTTCAACCCCCCACCCCAGCAGCGATGCAGCAGCAGAGGCAGCGGCAGCAAAAACAGGAGCAGCAGTGACTGCGGCAGCAGCAGTGCAAAATCCGCGCACAAATTCAATTGTTGTGCTTTTCCCCCCGTGACTAGAGACAAAAATCAATAAAAAAAGGAACAACAACAACAACTAAATACACAACATCAAGAATTGCTGTGCGTTCCACCGCTTGTTGCGCGCCCGCAAACTAAAAAGCACATCTACACACACACACAGACAATAAGAGTTGTACTAACTATCATAGTAATTCTTACTAACTCACCGTTGCTGTTTGAAAACACAGCCTACAAATAGTGTCCATGACTCTGCTCCAGTTTGGCGGCAGGGGCAGGACAACGTGCTCGCGCCTTGCGGTATTTTTGTTGTTTTTGCTGTTGTTGTTGTTTGTAGTTGCTCATGTAGCAAGGAGAAGGCGCAAGGTCGACTAACTTTACCGGTTCAAATTTACACGCATCTAAAAGCTTTAATTGCCTTGTTTTTTTTATTTTGTTTCTTTTTGTAGAATCAAAGCAATAACAACACTATACACACATACACACACGCATACAGACGCACTGATCTGCGTTTGTTTAGTTGTTGTTGCTGCTGGTGCTGCCGTTGTTTATGTTTGCCACTTGCTCTTGCCTTGTTGTTTTTGTTGCTTAATTTCTTTGTATTTTTTTTTTGTTTTCTGTCGTAGGGTTAAAACTGCACTTTACTTTTTTTCTCATTTACCATTCACGACGAAGTTTTTTGGGTCCGTCGTCGTTTTTGGGGCCCCCGATGTTATTGTTTAGGTGTGTGTATATGCGTATATGCTGAAATTTTTTTGTAAGTGCGACTATAGTTGCGCTGCTCTTACACCCATATAATGGCAACCATTCACACAGCAAGGTGCCGTCTCTACAAGTGACAGTGTTGTGCAACACTCTGACTTGCAGTGCGCAACAAGCGCGCGCGTTATTTGAATTTCAAAGTGCCGCGCATTATTTTAATAGAACAAAAAATAAAAATGACCAACATAAATACTCTTACCATATAAATACTCTTACCACATAAATACTCTAACCGCTGACTAAAAACAAATAAAATATGTAGTACATTAAATACAATAGACAAATGTCCAAAAAACCAAATTGAAAACTAAAAAAGCTATAGGGAAAATAAATCGAGCGCGTGTATCAATCCAAATAGCAATCTCCTGGGGCGTTAGCGTCGTCCAACCAGCGGGTGTAATGTCTTCCTCATGACCCAACTCCTCGGCAATGTTATTATTGCTGTTTTTGATATTGTTATTATTAGCACCCGCATCAGGCATATCCAAATAAATAGAGGGCACAGAGGTTGACGAGGTTGCTGGATTTGCATTGGCCCCTAAGGCATTATCCAGAAAAGTCACGTCAAGCTTTCGATTCGAGGAAGTCAGCATGTGCACGCTTCCCCTGCGACCTGGAGCCGATGTGGGGCCCAGAACTTGACCCTCGTTAATGGTTTTAATTGGCAAATTGACCGTTAAATAATTATTATATGACAAAGTGCCACCAAGCGAATTGTTGTCCAACTGCCGAGCAGATCCCGAGAAAGATCGGGAGCGAGCATGGCTCGAACGACGACGCATATGTGGGGATAGTGTCGACTTGAGGATATGCTTGCTGCTCAGCTTCTTGACGGGCACATTGTGCTTGCGACGCCAAATGCTATTCACAAAGGCGAACTCAACCATGCTGCCGAAGATGAATATGGTGCAGCCTAGAAACCAAACCTCCGAGATCTTGATATAGCTGACCTTTGGCAGAGTTTTTCCTGTAGAGAAACAGTCATTACTGATGAGGTGGGTGATTGCATTAGTGGGGTAATTTAAGTTGCCTACCCTGTGCAGAGGCCAACGTGATGAAGGTCAACATTGTGCTGCATCCTAGGGTGATGCGTGGTGGTGCCTGGTCCGCCTGCAGCCAGAAGGATACCCATGAGATGGCCACAATAAGCATCGATGGCAGAAAGTAATCCATCAGATAGAAGCCCACAACACGCGTCAGATGGACCGTGAAGCTTAGGGAACTGTAATTGCCAGCGAAGGCGCCATGCCGCAGATCACTGAGATCTGCATTGATCACGGTCTCATTGCACCAGGAGCGATGCAGCTGAAATTCGGTGAGGTGCAGCGCTGGATCATAGGTAATGGGACGCTTTTGCTCCCAATGCAGCACCAGTTCGGATGTGTTATACATCCAGCTCTCTAGCACTGTGGAGCAGTCCTGCTCATCAAATGGAAATTTCTTCAGGTTTAGCCAGCAGTAAAGCGTCGCCTTGATTCTTGTCGAGACAATAACCGTGCCGTCTGGTGAAATGGATGTGAGTATGTCCTTCTCCGAGGTGCCTAAGGTGAATGAAAGAAATATACGATATTATTGAGGTTGAGGTTATGGTTGATTTTTACACGTCTTACCCAAAATACTCGAGTCACGCTCGTTGGCTAGAAATATATGTGGCATCCAGAGGGAGTCGCGCAATTGTTCCTCTCCCAAAATGGGCTGTAGCCGCTTCGGCGAAACATTGCGGAAGTTTAAACGAGGATCCAAGTAGCGCATCTGCAGCAGTGCGTATATCTTAAATTGGAGATCGTGCGCCTCTAGGTTCTGCATGAAGTATATGTAGGCACGCATATACACATCCACTGGCTGACGAGATCCCGTTTCCGTGTAGGTGAGCGGACGCTCCAGTCGATCGTACCGGCAGCCGTGGGTTAGACGATCGATCAGCTGCGTCTGCGACAGACTGTCACCATTGGCGAGCGTGGGACACCTGTCAGTCATGTCGCTCCTGATGAGGCGTAAGCAGTTTAGCAGGATCAAGATAATCAAATTTAATAAAAACATTGCACGGCTGCCTAATAAATAAAAAAAATCTCATCTGGCAATGAGTTTGCAAAACGCGCACATTGGCAGCGACTTCCTAACGGTTAAAGCTAGAGTTGAGTATCGTTGAGTGTGGACGTGTGTGTGTGATAACTTGTAATTTTTTGCAACTATTGGCAGCACTGACATTTTGCCATTCGCCGTGAGCTATTACTACATTTTATTCGCGCCAGATGGCGCTCGTGCATATAATCAGGCGGTAGGTGGCGTGCGCACTTACCTACTGGACACAATTGAAACTTAAACAAAACTTATAGCAATTGTGCGTGTTATTTCTTGGCTATCTTTGTTGGAAATCTCTTCTTCTTTACTGGATATGCACTACAGCACTCACAATTATCTTAACTTCTAAAAGATAACTTAACAAAAACCAAAAATAACGAACCAAAAACCACAATTGTTCAACGCACCTTAGGATATATCTTCAACCCTATAAAACCCTAGACTTTATAAAGAGATGGTTTAAGGAGTTTGACAATTCTCATTTAACAAAGACTCTATACCTCAGCTGTTCGTGCAATTTTTGAGTACGGATCATGTTTTTTGTACGAAGTGTCCCTTAATTGGGATGTACATTTAAGACTTTCTTCTTCTAATGCTAGTAAATTTATAGTTTACCTTACCATGCTTTGTGTAGCATTTATTAATAACCTTATCCATGGTTAGCCGGTTACACTATATACCGTGTTTGGCCACGCAATTGATAAGAATTATCTGAATAGGTGCATTGAAAATGGTCACAAAATACAATTGAAAAACAAATCGATATATAGATATATTATATATATTTATTTAGTTATAACTACTTAGATAACATCGTTAACTCAAATAGTTATTGGCAGTTTTTTGCATATTAAATTAATTTAAAAGTTTGCTTTTGCTGCTTGCTGTTTTGATTTCATTGATCTTGAATTAGTTTCGTTCGTAATTTTTAATGAATTTACATTATTTGTGACAGATATACAATACATAATAAACACCCCATGATACGCAAATTGCGCGAGTGTATTTTATATAATTCCTTTCACAACGTCCACTCGTAAATTTGAATACGTGTCCTTACCTGCCACCGACAGTGTTGCAAATAAAAAACTAAAAAGAAAATCTATCTTCGGTAAGCCGAAGGTTTTATACCCTCGCAGGTTTTGACTTTTACCATTTCCGATTGTTGCTATACTAGTCATATATAATAGTACAGAATTTTATAACATTATTCATGTATTCGTTAAGAGTTTACTTGTGAAAGTTTTGAAATCTTCAATTCTGTTTCGACAGATCCTATATAAGCTATAGCATATAGTTGTCCGATTTAGATGAAATGGAAAAAGTACACATAGATTACTGTATAACTGTCAATGCTAAGTTGACTTAATTCGAAAATGAATTCTGGTCTTCATACAAAAACCTTCAATTCGGCAGATTGTTCCTATGGCAGCTATATGTTATAGTGGTCAGATTTCGATAAAATTTGACAAGCATATTATTTACATAGAAAACTATCGATGTAGCCATATATTGAAAAATACCACAATTCAGTTAAATACCATACCAGCTAATTATTATATCGGTTCGATCTGGCTCGTTCGCTTATTTGCGTGCAGCAATAAGGTTTCATCAAAATAGCTGAAAACTGAGAGACTAGAATGCGTTGCAACAGACGAACAGACGGACAGGCCTAAAATCGAGCTCCTGTTTTAATCCTGATTCAGATATATACACTTAATAGGCTCAGAGATATCTCCTTAGGTGCCTTATACGAACCTGACTGAAAAACAGTACACAAATTTGTTAGTCTTAAAATAATTTGATATTGTCTGGATCTCTCCTAATCGCGCTAAGTCACTTCGAATACTTGTGGTCACACTTTCGGGTATAAGTAATAAAAGAACACGATATATTTGACTGACTTGGCAACACTGCCTCGGAACATTTCAAATTTACAGTGGATTACTTTGAAAACTACTTTAAACAAAATAAGACAATACATGCTACTCATGAGATACCGACAAAATTGGTTTTCAATCAGTTTTCTTTGATTCTTCTGCTTGATTTAATTGCTAACATTTCGCTTTCTTTTCCTTTATCGGTTTCTTTTTTTTTGCAATTCAAAGTTTTCTTTTTTATAGTCTCGGTTATTAATCAATGAACTAAAAATATGTTCGTTTGCATTTTGTTGCCTTTTTTTGTCAAATAGTTTGCTTGCATATTCGTCGTAAGGTAAATTTCCATCAAATATTGTTTTTAAATATTTTAATAAATAACTACTACATTGAAAAGGGTGTATTACTGTGTGTGTTTTTTGTCTTGTCCGATTGTTTTTGGTTGCGCATTAGATAGATGAATCCTACTGTTTGTTGTTCATGTGTTACAATTTTTCTCATTTATTGGCAGTGCAAGTTTTTTTCCTTCTGTTCTGGTTGTAACATAAATTATACAAAATTATACAAAAAACAAAAAAAAAAGAGCCAAACTGCAGGTATAAAATGCAAATATAAAACTCACATACTATTACGTCAAATCAAAGCTACTGCTTACTATCAGCTGGATGCTTTTAAAGGTTGTCTGTCCGTCAAAAATTGAAACCAAATGAAAAGCAAGAACTTATGGAACTCTACATACAGGTGGTGAATGTAAGGAGGGAGGTGGTTAAATAAACAATTCTGATTTACTGTTACTAATGCGACCAGCACAGAGATCTCTCCAAGCACATTGAACAACGGCTATATCGGAGCTTTCGGTTTATGATGCCTGTTCAGTAGGTGATCGAGTGTTTTGCGTTGTTGTATATGTAGATGTGTGTGTGTGTGTGTGAGTTTCTGTGGATCTGTTCGTTCTATAAGATACAACGAGTTATGTACTATGTACTATATAATAGCATATACACATATGTATGTTGTGGTACTCTTAAACTTTTGAACTTTAGACTTGACTTTACTCAAGCGATCCCTGACGTTCGCCTGGCTGCCTTCCGAACCCTCACTTGCATTCGCATTCGCATTCGCTCTAGCTTACATTAGTCCAATGTCATTTTGTTTGTACTGGCACTGCCATCAACTGTCATCAACATTCATCATTCCGTTGCCGTTCGTTACGCTGTTGCCGTTACCGTTACCGTTGCAGCAATAAACGTATCCCATGCCTCTCGACCTGCCACTTGTCTGTCTGCCTGCCAGTCGTCTCCACCGTGCACCGTGCGTACGGCCAATGCTCAATCCCATCCGTTCTCCTTGATCATGTGTGCCAGCTCAATGATGAACTTTCCCTCCTTATACTTTTGACTGGACTCGTACGCATGCTCATACTTCCAGCCCAGCGGAGTTTTGCAACACTCGCAGTAGATGTCTGCGACCGCATGCAGTCCGGTTAGCAGCACACGCTCCTCTGTCTGTCCACATGCCACATTCACAACGGAATTGAAAAGGTATGCCGGGCCTTGGCTACCCTGAAACGACTTCGAAATTAGCTCGTCGTGCGAAGCGAGGTGAGCGCGGCAATGAACACATGAGTAGGTCCGGTTTGTGGACGGTAAGTATGCTTGAAAAGTTTTCACCATAGTTGCTGAATAATCTTTCAGTTGATAGATATATGTATTTCTCGAGAGGAGGAGTGCTTACAACTCCTGTGCTTTTTAATGTGTGAAGTGACTGCGCCCGTTGATATAATCCTGGTGCCTTCAGCAGGTCTTCAGCATATGGTTTGACTTAGCTTTAAGCAAAGATATGCACTTCCTGGCTGTTATTATTGGACCACTGTAAAGAAATGGAATAACTTTAGTTTCGAAATTCTGTAGACAATCTCTTTTTTGTTATGGGAACCTGCACCTGCCTAAGACTGATCAAAGAACCTTCCACAATGCGAGAACTAGTTTCGTGTATAAATTCATATAAATGAAAATTAATCAAATTATTAAAACATGAAATTTTAAATTAAGAAAGGCTAAACAATGTAAAGACATAGACATGAATATTTTTACGACTGTCAGCTTTAGCCCTAACTGATATCTAGCTGCTCAAACTGACAGAGATGCCTTTGCCAATACCAATTGCTAATCAATTTTATAGATGCTCCCTTCCGCCTGTTGCGGACATTCCGACATACACGAGACCATGCATTCTTTTTAAATTCACGAAATAAGTTACCTGTCGGTTTAGCGTATTTTGCACACTTCCAGGTGACACTTGAAGCCTTATCCTTATAATTATTGTGTTGATTAAAAATAAAATTGTACCCCTAAAAAAATTACGACTGTTATTCGATTTTTTATGTAGCGACGGACGGGCCCGTGGCCCCGGGGGGGGGGGCCCCGGCCCCCCTTTTATTTATTTTTTAAAATGCGTCAATGTTTCCATTTTCGCCACTGTATAAACGTTCCCTTTCTGTCTGTTTTATACATTTTTAATTTTATTTTCAATTGTCGAATAGTAAAAAGAGATAAAGGGAAAAAGCGTAAACAAAAATACAGCGCAGAAACAGCTGACTTTGGTGACAAGGCAATAAACACAAACACAAACATATGTTATGTACATATATATGCGCATCAGCTGTTTCGCGTGTTGTTAAAGTACATAATGTTAACACAAACATATTACATATGTTGGGGAAGCTACAGTAATTTATTTTAATTAATTAAATTATAATTCGCAAATTTATCGATTGTTGATAACAAACATGATTTGCGTACGGTAAATATAAACCTTTATGCCTTTTAGTATCTGTAGATTTTTTAGTTCCTAAGATCGGCGCGTTCATCCGGACAGACAGTGGGACATTTCTATATCGACTGTTTTGATTAGGAATTTAGATACTACTGTATGTATCAAGAAACACTTTACACATATGTACACAACAGTAACATGCACATACAGTGTAAAGAGTTATTTGACTCACTGTCTATGTAAAAAGTAACTCTTTACTTAAATGCACATGTTAATGCAAAGTACATATGTGTATAATATGTATATATGCATATAATTTATGGAGTCTGTCACGCCTCCTTTTACTTGTTATATAGTTGGTAAACTTTATCGAAAAAATGAAATGAAGTTTCACCAAGTGTTATAACAAAGGATAGTCAAACACCACCGTCAGACAAAAGGAATACCCGAAATGGATTTCTTACTCACACTGCCAATGGGTTAACGCGGTTTGGAGTTATTAAAAACGCAATTAGATTGAAGACATCTCATACAAACAAATGCTATTTTTACATATATACACACACCTATACAAATGTATATGATACATGCAGGTACACAAAGATACAACAAAGGTTGATAGCAAAAAGTTCTTGGTATGGTTTGTGTTTTTCCTTTTTTTTTTTGTTTTTTTTTTTTGCAAGCAGCAAATTGCGTTTCAGTGACACGATTGTTGTTCTTCTTTGTTGTTGGTACGGTGTGTATGTTCTGACAAAACAAATGTACACATGTTGTATACAATAAGCAGTAATACCTGTTTCGCTTTTTTACCGTCAAATCTAGCTATTCTTGAAGACCAACGGCGGGAAATATGTTTTAAGACTAGAATTCTTGCAATGCCTATAACGAAGTTAGCTTTCTTTCACATTTTCGCTATTTGTTCTGAACTGACAGCTCTGACAATAACCATTTGCATATGCATGTATGTGTGTATGTGCCTTACCGTTTGTACAATTTTTAATTCTATATTGTATTTCTATAAACATATATATGTAAATATACATTTAAATAAAGAAACATTTACATAAACTTCGAATGGTCCTCAGTATTACTATAAAATTGACAATCAAGGCACGCAAAAACTTTCGACAACTTACGATGCTGTTGAAATTGCAGCAGCAATTTTCTTTTGTTGTGTGAGATGCACAAACACACACACAGCCCCATATGCCAAAGCACAAAACCAAAACAACAACGACACTCTGAAAATGACGCTAGGCTGTGGATCTTCACACCGTTTTGTATATATTGAACTCAACTCGATTGCATTCTTAAAATTTTTCTTCAATTTATTGAACCGTACACAATGTTTGTTTGCGTTTGCTCATTTTGCGTGCTGTTTTGCTGCGGGCGCTGTAATTTTTGCATTTGGGAAGGGGGCCAGGGTAGCCGCGTCGATAACGATAAGATATACAATCGGGAGAATAAAAATACTAAAATATACCAAACAGTAAATGAATATATACCAACAAGTATAGAATTTTCGATCAAATTATTTTTCTTTTCACTGTTCTTTTTCTTCATACTCACCTTAAATTATTGATCATGTTAATTTACAAATTGCGTGATTGCTTTCCGGGAAAAGCGAAACATGGATATTGTACAAAATGAATTACTTTCCTATTGTACTTAGATTCCAGAAAAGCATTAACAATGTACAAAAAATATAAGGAATGTAATCTAGCCAAATATTAAACTCTAAAATTTTGTACAAGTCATAGCAAGAAATTATTGGAGTAAAAATATTTACGTTACTAATATATTTAGAAAGATCAATGTATCGATTTCTTCATTAATGTAGGTACCAGCATGATAGCCGAAAATAAACATCGATAATATGAAAAATTGAAAATAACTCGATACATCGATATTTTCATAGGTGTTTCTGCACCTTTTTTCCAGCACTATCTATTACTGCCCAAGAATTTCTTGTCAAGAAAGATACAGTCCAGAACACATACCACGCGCATTACAGAATTTGTAGATAGGCTAAAAACTTGTTGTTTATATTATAAAGTTATCCATTTAGCTTTTAAAACAACAATTAAGGTAACCTCATCAAACAAAAAAAAGAAATAATCGACAGGTGGAGGTGGCCCTGCAATAGTCCTCGTGTGAGGTAAGCAAAATAAGTGGCCAATGCCACTTAACTAGATTATAAATATTTTTATACATATGTACAATACATATATATGTAGGTGTGTTCACAAGAGTATAGTATCAAAATAGTGCATTTATGGATAAAACCGCATTTAAACGGCTACTCCATTTATGCAAGTTTCTCAAAGTATCCAACTGGTTATATATGTATGTATATGTGTATGAACATACATGCAAACAGGCAAAAATTCGTAATTATTATTTAGGTTCTTCGGAACAGCTGTTTTGTTCCCCTGTACATAAATATGTACATAATGAAACATTCTCTCATAGTAACCTTGTTAACATTTTGTATAACATGTAATTGCCTTGACTTAATTGAACATTAGATTCGAAACTTTCCTTTGACCAATTAGTGGCTTGTGAACTGTTTAGTGAAATACATTAGCACTGTGTTTGTTTATAACATTTAAGAGGGTATTATTTCATTCCACAAAAGTAATTTTATACATTATTAAGTAAACAGATACATACATACATACACCTATTGTTGTCCGTCGGACTATTTGCTCAATAGGATACATGGTATTTTTGTGGAAATGCCGAATATTGTTTTTGTTTACATTCTAATATATGGGGAAAACCTTGTAGTGCTGCTTCTTCCCTAACTAAATAATAACAATAATATACCCATGTTATTCAATGTCCAATATGTATATGATTAGCAAATGTACTGTGCTGCGACCTTAAAGATCTATTGTATCCCTGCTGACCTTAAAACTCTATTATCAGTCTCTATTTTAAGATTTTTCTTAGACTGTTTGACCTTATCACCTTAAATTTCGAGAAGGTAACTTCAGGGCCAACTCCGGACATACAGTAAGTTATGGTGTTTCAGTATATCGTTATCCCCAGTGTCCATCTTCGTGTGAGGGACTAGTTCTTTTCTAGCATTTAAAGTTTAGATCTAACTTTAATACTTGTGTCGACTTGAGCTAACAATACTAAAACATAATTTGCTTGCAGCAGCAAGGAGAAGGAGGCAACATGCTGTGGACAGTGCATCTGGATGGAGGCCCACAGCGTGTCAATCATGCGGCTGTGGGCGTGGCCGATTTCATCTACAGCTTTGGCGGCTATTGCACTGGTGATGACTACCGTTTTAACGAGCCGATCGACGTTCACGTGCTCAATGTCCACTCGATGCGTTGGACTCTAGTACCACAGCAGTGCGATAGCGATGACATTCCCCTCAAGTATCCCTTGGTGCCGTTCCAACGCTATGGTCACACCGTTGTCGCCTACAAGGAGCGAATTTACATTTGGGGCGGACGCAATGACGAGCATTTGTGCAATGTACTCTACTGCTTCGATCCAAAGACGGCACGGTGGACACGGCCGACAGTGAGTGGTTGCTTGCCTGGTGCTCGGGATGGGCACTCAGCGTGCGTGATTGGGAACTGCATGTACATATTTGGCGGGTTTGTTGACGAGATCAATGAGTTCAGCAGCGACGTACATGCCCTCAACTTGGATACCATGGAATGGCGTTATGTGCAGACGTTCGGCGTGCCTCCCACTTATCGGGACTTTCATGCGGCAGTTGCCTACGAGGAGGAGCGAATGTATATCTTCGGCGGGCGTGGGGACAAGCACAGTCCCTATCACAGTCAAGAGGAGACATATTGCCACGAGATTGTCTACCTGGATATGAAAACCAAAGTGTGGCACCGCCCATTCACCGCCGGCAAGGTGCCCGTGGGTCGACGCAGCCACAGCATGTTCGTGCACAACAAACTGATCTTTGTGTTTGGCGGCTACAACGGCCTGTTGGATCAGCACTTTAATGATCTGTACACATTCGATCCACGCACAAAGCTCTGGAATCTTGTGCGTGCTAATGGCCAGGCGCCAACGGCTCGTCGACGCCAGTGCGCAATTGTGATGGGTACACGCATGTTTCTTTTTGGTGGCACCAGTCCACGTTCCTCCATGTCTCTTACACCGGCTTCAAATTCGTGTGCCATCCAGCCGACGCCAGCGACAGCGGCAACAGCAGCGGGGGCCACCCTGATTGATTATAGTGATCTTCATGTACTGGACTTCGAGCCCACTCTAAAGATCTTGGCCACAATGGTTGTTTTAAAGCACCAACTGGACATCTCTGGACTGCCGCGCAGCTTTCGTTCCGATCTGAATATGCTCACTCAACCAAACAGTATTACACGTCCCATTAATCAGGCTGGCTAGCGTTTGTTCCTGTTGTTCCTGCTGCAGTTACGATTCCTAGAATTATGTTATGTAATCAATCAAATGGTAAGAGTGCTTGGCATTGTCTACCGCGTGCGGGTCACTCCGTGTCTTGTATGATACTCGGACACTGGACCCAAAAGACAACTTATAAAGCTCAAGAAACGTGCTTTTAAAAATAATAAATAACGCCTGCTGGTAGCGGATTTCTCTAGTCCAGTACCCAAGCAATGCATCCGATCTCTTCCGCAAGTGCTTGAAATACACACACACGCTCACATCTCATACGCATGAACGCACAACGACACACGACAAGAAACCAGTAATTAACAAATGCCGTTTCAGAAACTGGCCTTACACATAATACATAATTAGCTATAGTTTGTAAAATTTTATTATATATGTATATGTATGTATGTAATTATCATAAATAAAACTCTTATAACACGAAGATCGCTTCCAGTGATTCATTGGAGTGTCTCGCAAACTGGGTTCGATTCCCGTCACCGACATGAGAAATTACATTTGTGCATTGTACTTTATAAGTAAGGTAGTGCGTATATCACAGTCGGGCACCCTCGACTGTAGCTTTCTTACTAGTTGCTCTTCAGCTCTGGGCTAGCCTACAGCACTCGTGTAACCACGCACAGTCAGGTAGCCGTTAATGATGTCCGAGGGCATGTGCTGCATTGAAGCGTACTCCTCGGCGTTGGCATAGCGGAGTTTCGTATGCGGATCGCAGTAGGGTGCCGGCAATCCACTGATATCAGAGTATTTTCTGGGCGGCAGCAAAGAGGGGGGCGCATTAAGCATAAAGTCTGAACATGTAAAGATTAAAGCTATAAATTAACTTTTCCTGGATATATTTGGATTTATACATACAACTGGGCTGTTCAGATGGTATCTTCTGGCTGCGCTCCAGGTTGTGAATTTGTCGTAAGGGTCGATAGACACTGTTTTTAGGAAACGCAAATGGGCGTTTAAAAGAACGCTTTGCCTTAGATGCCGATGGCGCCTCCATTCTTTGGGTTTTAAATGATAAACAAAAACTATTTCGTATATTGTTTACAGCTGTTTTGGCTTTCGGTTTTGATGTCCGATAGACTTCTTATCGATAAGTTGTACTCTGCAAGTGATTCACAATATTCACGATGTTAATAAAAATATACTTGCTACATTTAATACAGGTTATTTAAAAAATTGTATTTTTCAACTTTTTAGTGTCCGTTTTTTGATGTAAAAATTATTGAGAAACCAATACACAATTTTCTGTTATATTTTCTTTAAGTACCAGGGCCTGGCGAAAATACATATTTTTCAATTTCATAACATCTGGCAACGTCACTAAACAGTTCAGTATTTTTTTTCCTCATCTCAGTACTGCATTAAAAAAACAAATTCTGACGGAAAATGTTTCGCCGCTATGTACCTCTCGCTCTAACCCGTAGCTCACAAATATTTTTCGTCAATCTGAGTAGTGGGCTTAAATAATTCAATGATATATTTGTTTATCTGATTGTCGCAAGAACGAGAATATTAGTTAAGGGCTGAATTGAACGCACAACACTGCTGAGCTGGCCGCTCTATAAGAAATTTGTGCGTGTGCGTGTGTTTTGTGTGTGTTAATTCCAATTGCATTCGGACACGTTCGTGTTTGCAAGAATGGCAAGAAATGCTGGAGGCTCTTCTAATAACAATATACCAAAATCAAACACGGCCGGCAACCAAACAGCATCGGCAGCATCAGCGGCTGCTGCTGCCGCGGCAGCTGCTGCTGTGGCCAGCGCTAAGCACAAGCGCAGCAGCAGCAGCAACTTGAGCTTCAATCTTTCCTCGAAGTTTATGCTTGATAAGTGGAAAACATTAATTGGCTGCCTTTGCCTAGCCATCGCCAGCTACTTTGGCTACCTGGGATATCTGGAGACACGCGTCAATACACCGTATGATAATCAAAAAATGGTACTGCGCACGGGACTGGACGATCCGGAACGCTATTGGGGCTCGTACCGACCGCAAACGTATTTTGGCATGAAGACACGAGATCCGAATTCGTTGGTGATGGGACTCATGTGGTATACTCCCAGCAACTTGGGTCCTGGCGGCCAGGGAATTCGCCACTGGTGTGATTTGGGTGACAAGCTGGATGGTTATGGTTGGACCCACCATGATGGCCGCAGCTTTGGCGTTCAGGAAATCAACGACATGCCGTTCGAGATAAAGACCTCGTTCATCAAATACAACAGTGGCAAGCAGTTTGGCGGTGATTGGACTGCACGGATTTCAGTCCGAAACACAACACAGGCCTGGGACCGTAGCATATCTCTTATCTGGTACGTGGCCCTAGATGAGCGCACCAAAGGCCATATTAAGTATGTCTCCGATGAGAGGAGCCCGGAGCCAGGTGTCTATGGCGAAACGCAAGGCCTGGGCGAGTTTCAAGTTCGCTTTCATCCGGCCAAGGGGCATATTCTTCACAAATCGTATCTGAGTACGGTGGCTCCAGGTTTGAATAAGCTTAAAGAGACAATTTTTGCGCATTTTAGAGCTTTCCCCGGTAAGCGTGGCCATCGATTTATTGGTCTGCCTGGAGAGATTATCTCCCAGAATGGTTTGCCGTCAACAAATCCAGAACCCAATTTAATTGCCATACAGATTACGGCAGAGGTGGACTTTACGCTGGACATTACCTACCAATCAACATCGGGATTCGCACTAGGCGAGTCCATACCCAAACCGCCAACAGGACGTGCCTACACGGATTCGCTTCAGTCAAAGATGAGGGAATTTTCAAAGCGCTTCGAGGATACATTTCAGCTGGCTGCCAAGGGCTATTCCGCTGAGGAGGTGAGATTTGCAAGGAACGCACTAAGCAACATGATTGGAGGCATTGGATACTTCTATGGAGCTAGCCGTGTGCAATCTGTGCACACACAGAATCCGGTGCCGTATTGGAAGGGTCCACTGTACACAGCGGTTCCGTCGCGCAGTTTCTTTCCACGCGGTTTCCTTTGGGACGAGGGCTTCCACGGATTGTTGATTAGTACTTGGGATATAGACATTGAATTGGACATTATTTGCCATTGGTTTGACTTGCTCAATGTGGAGGGCTGGATACCCAGAGAGCAAATACTCGGCGTGGAGGCGCTCGCCAAGGTGCCTGAAGAATTTGTGACGCAACACAACAGCAACGCCAATCCACCCACCTTCTTTCTGACTCTTCGCAAGCTCCTTTCACAGCACAAAGAGCAACTTTCACAGCAGGGGCGATTCGCCACGCTGGAACGCATCTACCCACGACTTCAGGCCTGGTTCGCTTGGTATAACACAACACAACGTGGTGAGTAGCAATGATTCTGTCACGTTTTGGTCTCTTGCTCTTTCTTTCTATATCATGGTCTTTTTTTGTTTTGAAGGCGACCTCATGGGCACGTATTTATGGCGTGGACGAAATGCCACCACACTTCGTGAGTTGAATCCAAAGAGCCTGTCCTCAGGGCTGGATGATTACCCACGCGCCTCGCATCCCACAGATCGGGAGCGACATCTGGACTTGCGGTGTTGGATCGCCCTTGCAGCCAGCGTTATGGCCGAATTGTCATCAATGCTGGGCAAAGACGACGTTAAGTACTATGAGACTGCGTCCTATCTGTCCGACAATGGCTTGTTGAATAAGCTTCACTTGGACCCCAATAGCGAGCACTATACAGACTGGGGCTTGCATTCGGATTCGGTGGTTCTAAAGTCGCCGTTGGCAAATAAGCGCATAACTGTGCAACGTGGCGGGGCTCCGCAGCAGCAACAGCAAGAGAAACAGCGCTTCACCTTGAAGACACCGGATTACAAGTTTGTGGACAGTATGTTCGGTTATGTAAGTCTATTTCCCCTGCTACTCGAGCAGCTGGATCATGATTCGCCGTATCTTGGAAAGATGTTGCGGGATATGCGTGACCCCAATATGTTGTGGACAAACTATGGGCTACGCTCATTGTCCAAGAACTCGCCACTGTACATGAAGCGAAACACCGAGCATGATCCACCATACTGGCGTGGTCCGATTTGGATTAACATTAATTATTTAGCTGTAAAGGCTCTGCGGCACTATGGTAAAATAAAAGGACCTCATGCCGCAACTGCTCGCAAAATCTATGACGAGCTGCGTGCGAACTTGGTAAACAACATATTTAGGCAGTATCAACGTAGTGGCTATATCTGGGAGCAGTACGACGATACAACTGGCGAAGGCAAGGGCTGCAATCCATTCACCGGCTGGACTGGTCTGGTCCTCCTCCTAATGGCCGAACAATTCTAAAGACAAGACCTGCTGTGAGTTCCTTCTGTGATAGCCTCACGCATACAACTTGAGAAACTATTCCGAAACTATTCTTGTCCACTATGCATGTGTTGCCTATAAACAATTAACTTGCGTAAGTGTCCATAGACTTTCATACTTGCTAGGTTTTAACATCTATCATACATATGACCTTTTATTTAGCTTGGCTTCTTCTGTACAAACTTCAATTCTGAAAACTTAATAGCGTTAATAGTCGGATTTAAAGTTAATAAACTAATAAAAAACTAAATAAAGATTGTCGCATTTTTATTAGATGGCACGTCTGCCTTTTTTTATTATTATTAATATTATTAGTAGAAGGAAGTCTTTGACGACTAGACTAGAGTCGGTTTGAAAGTTCCTCCCTGCCCTGACAAAAGCTGATCTTCTTTCCTTATGAAGCAGACCTAATCCTTCGTCAAGCCGTTAACGATCTGCGCTGGAACTGCAGATACTTCCTCTTAATCCCTACCAAGGCGACTATCCGCAGAATATGTGCTTGGTATTTTAGTCGTCTTCTTTGCATGGTCTGCACTCTGTATTCGAAGATAGACGCATTTTATTTAGGCGATAGTTTACCGTGTAATGGCCACTGAGGTAGACAACAAGCAGAGAAAGAACCCTCCTGGAGAGCAAACTATGTCTTCGCACAGCCAAGCTCCTTGGCCTGCCGCATCCTTGGTCTGATTATTCAGTAGCGTTTAGTCATTATATTAGCCGAAGTTCTTACCTTGGATCATCAGAGCGACCAGGTACCCAAAAAAGAGTGACTTTCTTCCGTGTGGAATGAGTCGATCAAAGATGCACACGCTTGCATAAAGTTATGGATGCTTGTTATTTAATTGAACTGTTTATTTATAAAAAGTTACTGCATCTAACCAATGGCCGGGACTTATTGCACTTAAGATTGAGGCCTTAACGAGCACATTACAAAAATAATTAGTATTAGTATTAAAATAAAGTACACGGAACGAAGTCATATGGCGGCTCTTTGAATTGGACACAACTCAGATAACACTTCATTGACCTCAGATTTGTTTAGATATACGATAGAAATATAAGTCATTAACACAGTTGGTAACAATTGGAGAGATATTAAGTCTAGTCCGTTTTATCCTTACTATTCTCGCTCTCAGTTGGCGCTAAGTTGGAACTTCTACGAAGTCTCCTAAACGCTGGCAGCCGATCTAGCAATGCCAGAAGTATGCTACCTGGTAGACGTTGATGTTGATTGATAAGATCTTCAATGGCTGTTGCCACCTGAAAGTTTTTGAAAAATAGAAAAACCGTATAGATAGTTAGGGGGTGTGCAGAATGAAATATTTATCACGCTAACCTTGATTTGTAGTTCCTGTGGAGTCAAGTTTTCATCATATGGAATGGGCTTCCCCCAAAAATGTGCGAAACTTGACCGGAAATCCTCCGTAGATGGGATACACAGGTATACGCACTTTGTTATAGAGTCGCATGAAGAACGTGCGAAAAATGCCCACTTGGCGAAAACCTTCACGCAGATTTTGCGTAAAGCACGGTATAATAGGAACCTTGGCTTCCTGGGCAACCTTCGCGAAACCGACGCGATTTCGCCAAAGCAACTCATAGTAATGGTCACCGAATTGCGCCTCGTAAACTCCACCCGGTGAAATTGCCAAAAGGTTTCCATCGCGCAGTATGCTTACACAAGATTGAACCGTGCCGGGACTGACATGAAATGCCTCCGATATGGTGCCCCAGCCAGGCAGTTTAAAAAGAAATCTATCCCCAATTGTGTAAATCAAGCGTTCACGCTGCAGTAACATTCTCGAGTTCAAATAATACATGTCAATGGGAATCGCGCCATGATAATAGACAATCAGCGCGGGTCCCTCTTGAGGTATGTTATCCAGGCCGATGACCTCATAGCCATGATAGATGCGCGCATGTGCATCCCAAATAGCAGCAACAATTTTGCGACCGACTTGCCAGAAATTCCGATCCGTTTGTACTGCTCGCAATATAACTTGCCTATAAGAAAAATAAGAACAAAATTCATAAAAATCAATGAGAAATAATGGATATGGCGATAAATAGTTCAAAAATGGAATACTAACTGTGCACACACTAGGAAGAGTTCTCCGAACCTATTAAGTGCATATATTTTTGATCATCGTCAATAGACAAGTCGAAATAGCCATGTCCGTCTGTTCGTCCGTCTGTTAGAGACTAGAGCAATCTTTATGAAACTTGAAACAAATGCTGCATGCTGTAAATAAGTCAGACCGATATATCTTTTAGCTGTCATCGGAACAATTGGCCGAAAAAAGGGGTTTTGCATAGAAAACAATAGTTTTTCGAAAATGTGCATCTTATCAGCATAAAAAAATGTTTTATTATAGCCTAGTATATCTTTTGCGAATCCCCAAAATCTGACTGATATAGAATATAGATTGAAAAAATTGCATGCCTGCAGCAATAAATGTTTTAAAACCTTTAATGAACACATGAGCAATGTTAAGAAACATTATACTAATATATATAATTAGCATAGAATAAGCCGGAATACTTAGGTTCAAAACTACAAGAGTATATAATCTTCGGCATGTAGGTGATGTTTTAATGAATCCACACAAAATAAATAAACAATAGACACAAATCGAATTGTAAGAGACGCCTTTTGTCAAAAGTAATACAAATTTTGAACAAGATGAGAAAGATTTCCAATGCAAATGGAAAGATATGTATTAAAACTTGTAAAATGTGTTTGCCGCCTTAAAGTGATACGGTTTACGATTTAATAGTTGCTGGCAAGCGCCTTCTCGGGATTCAGAAGATAAGGTCGATTAGTCCAGTTCTTAGAATAACTACACTGGATAGGAAGCTTAAGGCTCAGCAGGGGGACAATAGATCTACAAGCTCGTAGTATATATTCCCCACTCAAATACAAATAATGTATGTATATTGACAATACTTGGCATATATGTATGTATGTATGCCTTCTAAGGCTTTACGTATATGCTTTACGTATGTATATATGTATATGCCGGCTCTGACTGAGTAATGGATGTTTTATATGAGAAATTTTATTGTTTTTCTAAACACAGTAAATATTCAATATCATCAAAATAGTCACAGCAGTTCGTGCAGCAGCTTATCAATAGTTGCCAAGCGACATAGTCGTACCCCTATGCAGTTAGTTAAAATCAATGGAATGTTATTCTCGCCTTGTGGCGATAATTAATTGCTAAATTGATAATTATGTTTAAATTTAGTTTCTTGCTAAGCTGCAAAGTAGCATCGGTCAGGTGTTATCAGCATGGACCAACGCGTTAGCGTTCGCATATCAAAATCATAATAAATTACTGCATAGAAATCATATGAAGAGGTTACCAAGGCAACAGCATGCGTACAAGTATAGCATGGCATTGTTTTGATATTCTATAGCCAGAAGCTGTGTGCAATATTATCTGCACGTAAGTACAGTGAACTCCAACATGAATAATCTATTTAGTTGATTGTTCTTGTCATTAAAAAAAAACATATTTCTGGTTTAAGTTGGGCTCCTATAACTTACACCACGATACGAATTCTATAACAAACCTGATCTGCATGCAATAACACATATTTTTAATAAATTTTGTTAGCTTAGTCTCAGAGATATAGGTTTTCAAACGGACAGACAGACATTGCCATATCGACTTGGCTGTTGATGATGATGGAGAATATATATCTTATCTGCAAACTTAGTGTCGGGTTCGTTTGGTTTATATGTGCAAATGGGCTGTTCTTATAACTATCTTAAATATGAATAATAGGCCAAAACCAAAACATAAGCAACAACTACAACTCAAGACCTACATCCGTCCCGGAAATACCCATATAATAATAAGCAGCAAGCCACCTACTTACTTACTCGCTTCGCATTATGGAATCAAAAGATAATGCAGTTATAATGACGCCTATTACATTGATAGAAACTCGACATTTTTTACAACAATTTTAATATTGGACTGAAAACGAATATACGACAGCACTTAACTGATATACGTAGCTGACTCTTCTAATTATACCTACTTTATCATAACTATTATAAACTATAATACGCTAGAAAAAGTGACTAGTTTGGAGTAGGTCTAAGTAAACTTTACATTGAAACCGGTTTTATAGTTATGCGTATAAAATGCCTTTTTATACCCTTGCAAAGAGTATATTCATTTTGGCTAGAAGTTTACAACGCACCTTAGGAGACTTTTCCGATGAAGAATATAACGACAGTGTAGTCGAACTATCCCTATCCTAATCAGACTGATATATCGTATAGCTACATCCTACATACAACATATCGGCAATCAATCAAATCTATATATATATATATAAATATATATATATATGTATATCAATAGTTTTCTATGTAAATAACATGCTTCAAAAATTTCATCAGGCATATTCTGTCGAAATGAGGGTTACAGTACTCTTTGTTTTGAAATAAGTCAACTTAGCATTATCAATGAAAGTTTTGCAGTAATTTTATCAAAATCGGACAACCTATAGCATTTAGAAAATCTCAGTCAGACATAAAGATTTTCATAAAAGAATTGTTTATGGTATGTTCAGCGATAACAGTTATTAAAGCTCTTAACGAATACATGTACAATTTAATAAAATACTTTAAAGATGAGATTCCTCAAGTAAGACTATGGACACAAAATACACGGGGAAATTGGCCAAAAAATTGGTTTTGCTGATAAGAAAATGTAGGTGTTTGGAGGGTCCGCCTAGTCTCTCAATCATCGGTGAATTCGACAGCAAAGTGCAATGTCAGCTGGATTATATGGCTAAGTACACGATATATGTTCATGTATGTTATACATATATACACATATGTACATAACTTATAAATATATGTGTGACAAAAGAAATGTATTTACTTGTGAGCTTGTGCACTGCGCCAACTTGTTGACGTAAGCACTTTTCTCTAACTCACCTGTGCAACTTATAAATGAAGAGCACCAAGAACGATATATAGATGAGTGCTACAAAGACTAGGGGCAGCAGGAATGTCAAAATCAGCGGCGTTAGAAAACGGTAAAGCCATATCGAATAGTCCAGGTCGATATAGGTTGCTGTGCACAGAGACGCAATTAAGAATATATGTTTTTACACAATTATTTATGTTGAAATCCGTATGTATGTGTCAATGTACATACGTATATATATGTGCATATAAATTATATATATACAGTATGTCAAGTAACTCTTTACACATATGTACATAACATTAACATGTGCATTTGAGTAAAGAATAACTCTTTACACTGTATGTACATGTTAATGTTATGTACATGTGTGAAAAGTGTTTCTTGACATGCTGTATGTACATTGTGTAAGTGCTAGAATACCTGTTAACTTACACAACATGCTTTGTGGGTTCTTGATCAAATTAGTCATAAATTCCATTTTGAAATGTTTCTAATGCTTATGGCAGAGGTTTCATGGATAGAGCGGTTTATTCTTTATATGTTTTCTGTTTGATTTGGTCCGTTTTGTGCTTCTTTTTCTGATTGTTTATTAAGCAAATGTTGGCCTAATTTTTAGTCGAAGCTCACTTTCTTTCTTTGTGCTTTGCCAACTTGATATTTAATTCGTTTTTGCTTCTCACCGGCTTTTCTAAACGGAGGTTAAGTCTTCGGTGTTGATTTTTTATTTTTGTTTGTGTGTTGTTGCTTCCCTTGATTCCCCAGTTTTACTGCTTTTGTGCCTATTTATACGATGGCAACTCATTACTACTCAGTAGCAAAGATATATATATAGGTGGGGAGGTGAGCGCCAGGGTACGTTTAATATTTACATGTGAGCATTTAGTGCATTTTGTAATTTCATTTCATTCTGATTGTTATTATTATCACGCTCTTCTTGATGGACTTATCGTTTCTTGAGTTGCTCGTCCGTCCGCTTGCATTAGAGACAACTGGGGCCGAGCAGCGTCTGTCACATTTTATTTTGACTACGCTGTTTCTTTCGTTATCTTCTTTTTATGTTAATAATATAAGATTGAGAGCGCAAAAGTATTGCACGAAAGTTATTTGTTTTCATTGTAGAGAAGGGATAATATCGATAACACTATCGATAATCGTTCGGCCAGTTGGGAATTTATGAATAGTGTTGCCCCACGTGTGACACGTAGGTTTTGACTTCTTTTAAGAACTAAATTCAGTAGATCCATTTTGAATGAACTAGTTCATCTATAATTTTTTTGCAAATATGTTTCTCTTATTCAAATTTCGTTTGCTCGTTCGATCATACGATTGCCATACCATATCAATTTTGGCGCCATCTGTTACCACGTTTATAGTACAAATGTACCATTTCATATACAGTTTGAATACGTAAAATAAAAATAGCCCTTGTACAAACAACGATAATATAACATATAGGAAGGGTTCTACAGAAAATTTCAATCCTCACTGGCCTCTCTAACTAGCCATCATAATATACTAAAATAAAAAAATAAATTTGCATTAAAAATGTAATCAAAATCGGACCACTATGACATACAGATGCCACATGAACAATCAGCTAATCCTATAGATGTTATAGAAACAATCAGTTTAAAATAAAGATTTTCATAAAAAATTTGTGTGTATCCAGCGATAGTAGTTATAATAGCTGTCATTGAATATAACTATAATTTTCCATTCCAGTTGACAAAATAACTTCACTTCTCATTTTTTGTGCCTATCAGAGTACTGATTGTTTACCCCTCGCTCTAACTCATGGCTGACGAACATTTTTCATCGATCTGGGTACTTTGCTTCAATTTAAAAATCGATAACATCCGATAACAAAACACACAGCTCAGCCTCTGTGCGCTGCACGTGTTTGATTCTACATACAACATTTTTTGTGCTTGTCGTTTCCATTGATAACTGTTGACAATGGGAAAATTCAGGTCGAAATTGAAGCGCCATGTCAAAGGAAAAAGCTGGAGCAAGGGACAGTCAGCAATATCAAACCCCGATCAAATGAAACACCGCATAAAAGCAAAGTCTCGATTTTTTCAGTCCAACTTAAATTTGCGTAAGTTCTTCAGCAAAGATTGTTTTTTTGAATCCACTTTTTATTTACTGGCGCTAATCCCATATTGTAGCTGCGGCATCTAGCTCAAAAAATGGACTCACAATGGAAGCAGTCCACCAACACGAGCAGCGTGAGGCCTACACCGCAGAGACGACTATCATCAACGATGTTGCCGGCAGCCTCAAGTCGTTTACACTAGATGATGACGATATGTCAGCAAGTGGGAGTGGTACTCAACCAGGAACATTTAAGACCTTCCACACTTTTGCCTCGAACTACAGCAGTTGCAGTAACGTGAGCTTTAAGAAGCTACTCACTGGCTTTCGAGTCTCCTCCGATCTGCACAAAAATATGTTGGCCATTTTAAGCGCCTTAACGGAAATCATACGAGAACGTGGTGGTAATGAATCGTCCACGGAATACTTTCTTCTTCTTATAAGCCAAATAGAGGCAGCTACCGATGAGCGTGATATCATTGCCGGCGTCGCACTGCTCTCCATGGGTATTAAATCGGTGCCAGCGCCAGTGTTGCGCAAACGTTTTGATCAAACCGCAGCTACGTTGCAGCAACTGCTACACCGGTTTATTGAATCCAGCACTCAATCTGTCATACGCCATGTAAGTAACAATGTCATTATTAAAGATGGGGATCTGTACTGCGACCTACACTCAAGAAACACATAACATTAACATAACTCACTGTATTTGTAAATAGTAACTCTTTACTCAAATACAAATGTTAATGTAATGTACATATGTGTAAAGAGTTTCTTGACAGACTGTATAATGTATATATGTGTTTTGGCGTTTAAGCTTCTTATTTTCACAATCTACACGTCACATTGCTGACTATTCTTAGTTTTTAATGGTCTGTGAGAATTCTCAGAGAGTTCTTGTTTAGCTCTTCCAAGTCTTTCGGGTTATACCAACCTCAAAGGGACTTTGTTTGATGCAGAACTAGTATTAGATCCTTGTCTGTTTCCCTTATCCTTGTTTAAGTAACGTGCGGTTGAATGAGTGACAAACTTCATATTATGTTGAACCCCAATCTAGAAGGAATTCTTTTCTGATTTTAGTTAATTGGATGTTTGTCGGTGCTGCTGCGTGCCCAGGAATACTCAACGTGGACTTATAGCTCAACATATCAGTACTTTGATGCACTGCTAGGATTTTGTATTCATTCTAGACCGAAAATTCGTAAAGCAGCTCAGCATGCCGTTGTTTCAATAATACATGGCAGCTATTTTATGTTACCACCAGTCGAGAGTGACAATGCCGACGATCAGCCACAAAAGAAATTACATCAACAACAACAGCAACAAGTTAAGAATCATCCGGCCAGCAAACGTGTCACGAAATTCTGTCTGTCACAATTTAAGCCTGAAGTGCTTGCCAATGCTACCACAACGGTACTGCATACCCTTGCTCTTCTCAAGGACACACTCTCTGGCTTCCGCACCGATGACATACGTCTTGTTTGTGAGCACCTATTGTCCATAATGACGGCTGCCAATGTGTTGGTACGCACTAACTGCTTTCAGGCCTTGCATGCGCTATTTCTCTCTCGCAGTGTTAATTTGAATGCAACGCTGTGCGCCAAACTGATTGCTGCCATACACGAGTATCGGCCAGATCGCAGTGATGTGCGCCAAACAGTCGCCTGGATAACTGTCCTCAAGGAGGGTCATTTACATTTGGCCACGCTGCAGTTCGATTTGTGCATGCAAGCGCTGCCAAGGTTCTTTGAAGTCTGCACCACTGACCTTTGGCTATCAGATCGTATTGAACTCGTCACATGTGTATCCAATTGCATCAAAGAAGTGTTGCAGGATTGCGTGGCACGTGTCTCTACCACACAGGACCTGGCTGATCAGCATCGGCAGTCAGTAGTTAAAATCATATCCATCCTTCACAAGGTTCTTAACACGCCATTTGGTGAGGTTTCCAAACATGTTATACTTATTTTCTCAGTTGTCTTCGAGTCGTGTGGAAAATTCTTTGGGTAAGTAAAGCTCTTTGACGTCGTCAAAACATACTTTTCATATATATTATCTTTACTTCAATATTACAGTAATGAACTTTTGCCTTCGCTGACAACAATTGGGAAACGTTATGAAAGCCAGGGCGCTCTACGATTGCAGATCGAGCACACACTGATAAGCGCCATTAAGGCTCTTGGGCCGGAATTAGTTTTAAAGGCAATACCGTTAAAGGATTCCACTGGTGGTGTGTCTTTGGAGCGCTCATGGTTGTTGCCATTAATGCGTGAGGGCGCCAATGGAGCCAGTTTGCAGTTCTTTAAGGAGAACGTAGTACCGCTGGCATTGAGCTGTCAGCAAAGTTGGCATAAGTTTGCCGCGGAAAAGGACACTGGCAAGGCCCACATATACGAGCTATTATGTTGCCAGCTATGGGGTTTGTTTCCTGGATTTTGTCGACGACCCCGCGATCCCGAATACTTCCGAAAACTGGCGTCCACCCTTGGCAATGCCTTACAGCATAATCCAGAATTCCGTGCGCCCATCTATGATGGTCTAATCGAGCTACTAGACGAATCCCAGAGTCCTGAATGTCATGAAGCAATTGGTAGTTACGCCCGAAACTTTTTGCCTTGTCTGTTTAACATTTACACACAAAAGCCAACTGGTACTTATGAGGCGGACTTGCGGAAGCGTTCTTTAGACGTCATACGGCGATATATTGCACGTGCGCCGACAGATGTTCAAGGTCAGCTGTTTGAAAAGGCCCAGGAGCTATTAGCGGAAAGTGCACTGGCGTCCTTTGAATACGATTCGTACTTTGACATTAATGCTGCCATTGTAAGTGTGCAAAAGTGTCGCGGCATCGAACATTTCTTCGAGAAGTTCATGGCGCCGATTCTTCGTAACGATAAGTCGAAGTTGGTCGCTAAGGATGAGCAAAAACTTAAGAAGCAGCAACGCAAAACATATGAGTAAGTAAAATGACATTATCATTCATTTTATTATGTCCTAAATCTCTTATTTTTTAGATTGTTGCGTGAACTTATGACCTCAGAACAGGCATCTTGTCAGAAATTCACACGAAAGAATTGTATTATGCTACAGCAGATACTCCTGGAGGCCTTCACCACCAGCTGTAACATTTCTCAGGCTGCACGACTACAGTAAGTTGAGCTCATATGGTTTAAGAGAAGGTTCTCCTTTTTGTACAAAATCAAAGCTATATATTTGTGTATTTGTAGTGTTTCTTATAATATTATATATATTTTTGCATTAATTTGACTTTTATCAATATTTTGCAGCTGTCTCAAATCACTGCTGGATTGCAGGACAAATCTGACTTACAACGATCAACTGGTGATGAAGGCGATTCCCGAAGCCGTGCTCAATTATAAAGAGTTTTCTACTCGCAAAGAGCCGGTTGCCGAACAACTAATTAGTCTGATTGCCAATTTGTATCAGGAGGCAAAAAAGATCAATGAGTTTGTTGATATATTAACTGCCGGCTTTACTGGTGACGAATCACTGATCACCAACACGATTCTTACCTTCCGTGCGGTACTGCAGCATCAGGGCCAACATCTCACTATTGCTACACTTGAATTTGTACTACAACAAGTTTCTGTATTTCTTGTGCAAAAGTCACGTAACCAGGCCGAAGCAGCAGTCGCATTTCTTATCACACTTATTAAAGTCATGCCCATACCGCTAGTGTCCAATTATTTGGAAACGATTGTAAGTATATTTCAATCTCCTACTATTCTCCTGTAGGAGTCGCCCTTTTACTAATAACATTATATGTATATCATCCTTTAGATGCGCTCACTGTCGGCTATGACGAAGGACACGAAACGGTATTGCCGCATACAAATTGGTTACTTTTTAAAGAAGCTCTGCAAACGCTTTACTACAGAGGAACTTGCTCGTTTTGTGCCCGGTGACGATGAAGTTACCCATCGCCGACTCAAGAAAATACGTAAACAAATGCGACGCGATACGCGCAAGAAGCAAAATGAAGAGGCACAAGCTGAAAGTTCAGATGAAGAATTGGGTGACGATCTAGAGCCGAAGACCTACACGTGCGTGCTATTGTAGTAGTACTTATCATAGTTTCCTCGATTACAGTTCTTCTTTATTCTCATTTCATATAGCATTGATGACATCTTAAGGGATTCGGATTCAGACCTACCCGAGGATATGGATACAGAGCAGGATGGTGGTATCAAAGAAAAACGTGGAGTGTCCAAATCCAAGTCCAAGTCAAAACAAATGCGTAGCACGTACATACGCGAGGATGCGGATGAGATTGTTGACTTAGTAGACCTTAAGTCTATCAGCAATGTGTTGAGTAAGTGCAAAATGTTTCATTCACTGTCTTTGAAAACTGAACTTACAAAACTATTTATTCTCTCCTCAGCAAGTGGCTCTGCTGCTGCAAAACCAATCCAGGCCAAGCCCCAGCCACAGATTGTAAATGGAGGCTTCAAGACTGCTGATGATGGTCGCCTTATCATAAGCGATAAGGCATTCCGTGGCAAAGGTAAAAATATTGATGACATTGCTGACGGAACAGAGAGTGATGACTCTACCGGGGACAGTGGACATGATCTTGGTGGTGGCGGTACCAAACCCAAACGTGGCATGGAGGATGACTCCAGTGATGAAGAGGAACTGCGAAAATACCTAGCGCGAAACGCAATCGTAAGGCTAGCGATTCAGTTAGTATGCGTTCAGGCAAAACATCGACTACCATGCGCAAGGGTATCCATCGTTCTCTTGGGGGTACAGCAGATGACGCAATGTCTGTTAAATCCGTCCAAAAGGGCAGCAACAAGGCTGCCGGTGGCGAATACAGCAGCAAGAAGGCAAAGGGAGACATGAAACTGCGTGGAAAACTCGATCCATATGCTTATATCCCGCTTACGCGAAATACACTTAACAAGCGGTAAGTCTCTTTGATCCAACTAACAATCTCTCGTTCAACCAACTAAACGAATCAAAATATTCTAGTAAACGTGCAATGAACAAGCGGAAATTTAAAAGCGTTGTCCGTAGTGCCGGTGCGAGTGAAACAGGACCCGAGGGTACATCACGCCGAAGTGGAAAAGGTGGCCGTGTAGAAAAGAGTTATAAGTAGGAGACCAGCTATTGAAAACATGAAAACATAATATTGCATTCATAATCAAACATGATAATACGATATTTGATTCAATTCATAACTTTTGCTCGCCCAAGGATTATCATTTTAATAATTGTTGTGATCAAATTCTTCTGCGGGCTTAATCGTGTCTTTAAAATAACTGCTATGTATATAATTCTGCAAAGCTCAGTTTTAAATTAAAAACCTAAAAAAATAGAACTGGAAGTGGTTTTTCTGTGGCACCGCTGGGCCAGCTTGACTTCTATATATTCTCAGTCTCGAGAAATCCATAAACGACCTGTGACATCGGGTCACGGTGTGCCGAAAAAGCCTTTATGCTAATACCATCTCTTCTATTTCTAAATTTCCCGCCATATTGGCAGAACGATAACAGTAAGCTGTGCTGCCAACTTGCAACTGTATCAATAACTATCGTTGTGCACAGTATTTATCCGCAGAGTGTTATTGGGCTGTGTGACCTGGACCTGACGCTGTATCGATAACTATCGATATGACAGTATTTATCCGCCAAGTGCTAACGGGCTGTGTGACCAGAGCTGTGTTAGTCTCAAAATACCCGTTTTTAAGCCATTTCATTAGAAGAACTCCACATCAGCTAGAATAACAGAAAAACAAGCAAAAGAGCTGAGTGTGGGGCAAAAAAGAGCGATTATTTTGCCAAGTTAATTACAATAGTTATGTCCGCGGCTGGAGTTGATGACGCGCTAAGCGCTGCGGGGCCACAACAACAGCAGCAATTGCCGTCAACAACGGAAACAACAATGGCAACAATAGCAGCAGCAGCAGCCATCGCAGCAACAACAACACAGGCAGCCGGAGCATCAGCAACAACAACAACAGTAGCAGCGGCTATCGCAACGTCAACGACAGCAACGGGAGCAATAGCAAAAACAACAACAACAGCAGCAACAACGATGCCGCCGTCGACACCAGCCGTGGCCGAAATAGCCGCATCCAGCGTAAGTACGAGTAGTTGGCACAGTTGGTGCTGCTGTTGATGACGACGACGGCGACGGCGACACGTCACATTTTGCTTATTCTTGTACCAATTGTTTTTCTTCTGTTTGTTTACCTCCCCCCCACCCCTCCCCCATTGTGTAGATACGCTCGGGCCTGGCCGAATTAGAACTGCGCTCTTCGCAGGTGCTGCAACGTCTGGAGAATGTAAAAACGGTGCCTGGTTCGCCCAGCAAAGTGATCAGCGATGATAATCAATCGTCGCTGTCGGAACAGCAGGATCGTGACGGCGCTGCTGAGGTGGAGGGAGTGGGAGTGGGAGAGGGGGCTGGCGCTGCTGACGTTGTGCTGTCTACGCAACTGAGACCGGAGCATCGTGTGCCGTCGGACATACTGAAATCACTGGAACAATTGGTGGCCTACTCAGACAGCGAGGATGATCCAGAATTTCCACTGCCAGCGCTCGATGATGTCTCGCATCTGGCGCTCATCTCGCACAGCATTGTCGCCTACCTCTCCCATTTGGATCGACAGCATTTGCTGCGTGTGACCAACAGCATCTCCGGGGATGCGACACGTTGGCTGGGCGCTCTCTTTCACTTTGGCAATGCCGCCAGCAGTTTTCATGCGGACAATGCCGATGCCGTCCTACGCACAGTCCGTCTGGCCATCGTGGCACGGTGTCCGGGTTATCTGGAGGGCGGCATTCCGGCGCTGGCACACCCGTGCTTCTACATTTCGGAGAACACAACGCCGGTGCGACTGCAATACGCCTGCCGACAGCTGGGCATCTCGCTGGAGGCCATCAAGGTGATACCGGAGGACATTAAGTACGGGACCATGGATCTGGTGCATTTGCAGAAGCAAGTACAGCTTGATTTGGCCGCCAGTCGCACGCCGCTGCTTGTTGTCGCGGACATTGGTGCCTCGCTTTGCGGCTACGTGGACAATTTGCAGCGTCTGCGTGACGTCTGCAAGGCGCACAACATGTGGCTACACGCCAGTGGGCATGGCTTGGCCGCCCTGGTCTGTGCCCAGAGTGCGGGCAATGTTCACGATGTGCTGCACTCGATGGCGCTCAATTTGGGCAGCTGGCTGGGTGTGCCCAGTCTACCGATTGTGCTGCTCCATCGCCCCTTGCAGAACAGTGCTCTCAGTGCCTTCGAATCGGATCCGATCCTCTCCAGGCGCCTCAATGCGCTCTCGCTGTGGACCAGTCTGCAAGCGTTGGGCAGAAAAAGCAATTGCCGAGCGGCTTCACGTTGCATTCCAGACATGCAGTATTCTCTTCGAGATTGCCTCCAAGTGCGAGGGCATTCGTGTCCTGGTAACGTATATAGCAATGCCTTTCAATTCATCCCCCATCTACGACTTCATATGTATTCTTCTATCCATATATATCTACCTATCTATCTGGCATATATGCCATGCTGTCTATCTATACACATCTTTCTATCTTTACACATCTTTCTATCTACAAGTATACATATCTTTCAATCCATACACATCTATCTATCTAAACATAACTCTCTATCTTATATATGTTTATGTCTGCTTTTACATATCTACACAGATTGTTATCTATCTTAAACTGCATGCAACTGTCTAACTAGATCTATCTGCTTCTATAACTATCAACCTCTAAACATTAGGCATATATCAAGCAAAGTCTCAGTCAGTATAAACAGATAATCAAAAAATCCCTCATTCATTTTGGCAAATTAGGAGTAGTAAGCAATGCTACAAATATATTCCATAAATATATTATACTATATAGTACTTACTTACGTGATGTGACGAGAAAAGGTCTAACAGTTGTGGCAAAAGTTCGAAAATGCCAAGAAAAACTCAACTGCAAACAGATCACTAGTTACGCTTGTAAGGGAGTTTAAATTGGTCACAGTACAGTTTCTAATATATATATATATATATACATATATATATACACATGTACATTTAACTAGCTTTATGCATCTAAAACTTCCCAGCCCAATTTCTTATCTTTCATTTACATTAACTCGGTTTCTTTTATAGGTTTTCCCTAATGAGTTGCATACCAAAAATCAACACGTTTTTATCGCTGTTGCGATTAGTCATCAAATGGAATTGTTTTCTTATAGTGCCCATTAAAGTTTTCTGTTCTCAACACGTTGCAATACATTTAATTATAATGCTCTATCAAATATCATAATATGCTGTAGTTCTGTATAATATTTAATGCCAGCAGCAGTAGTTTCATCACATCAATCACAAAGATAACGTTTTCCACTTCCCATTTCGAGCAGTTTTTAGATCAGCATTATCTCATTTGGAAAGAAAGCGAAAACTCATCATAAAATACAGTTTTATCAGTGAGAGAAGTATAGATAAAATAGGGCAAGTTGTAGTGTTGATATCAGCTAAGGTTCTACCTGAGACTATCTGTAGGAGGAACATAGTTTATTAATGGAATCATTTCAAGAACTCTGCGGGGGAAGGCAGCACAGACAGGGCAGACTTGGAGGGAAATAACACATTCTTAGGGCTGCAAAATTAATATACAATACGTACATATATATCTATCTACATCTATACATATATATCTATCTATATCTACATATATACTATATAGTACATATCATCTACTATATCTCTGAATCTATAGTTAAATCAGTTGATAATAGATCTTCTTTACCATCTTGTTCCCTCTGCAGAGCCACACACCGGGAGCTCAGACCGGCGCCGCGTTGTCGGACATCATTAACAGCCCGTTCGATGTAAACGCGCTCTTCGATGCTGCTGCTCCGGTGGTGGTGTATCAGTTCGATGGCAGCACAACCATTCCAATTGCATCCGGCGTGGAGCTGACAACAGCTGCCGAGGCGGGTCTGAAGCCGTTGGAGAAGATTAACAATGCCTCGTACTTTGATCGCCTCAATTCGTGGCTGGGCCAGATACTCCAGCGCGACTGTCCCAATGTAAGAAGTCTACCTACTTACCTCCCTCTCCCTTTCTCTTGATCTGATCACTCTTGATCTGATCACACTTGATCTGATCACTCTTGTTCTGCTCCCCTTCCAGCTGGACTTCGAAGTAATTGAACATCCGACACACGGCAGTTGCATTCGCTATTGCCCACTGGAGCTGGGCCTGGGCGAGCAGCCGCCCAGCTCGGAGAATCTGGAGAACTTTGCACAGAGTCTGGAGGCGCATGTGGATATATTGCGTGCCACGATCAAGCATAAGGCACGCTTCATACATCTGGTTGATCGCAGCGAGGTGCTGCGACTGGTTCCGCTACCCGAATGGGCCGGCATGGGGGGTGTTCGGTTTGTGCCCGAGGGCTGGGAATCGCTGCTCACAGATCAGGCCAAGACGGAGCTGAATAAGTTGAATATCGATCTTGTGGAGGCCCTGAAATCAACAGACAACGCCTTCTCGCAAGGCGAGGGAACCGATGGCTTGATCTGTGTCCGCTTTGGCATGGTAACACACGAGACAGAGGTGGAGGAGCTGCTCGATCTGGTCGTTACTGTGGGCAAGAGTGTGCAGGAGAATTCACGCGTGCTGGACACCATGTCGGAAATTGTCAAGAAGGTAATCAGTTGCAAGAAGAATTCCATTTGAATACTCAGAGATTATGGCACATTTCTCACTCTCTTTCAGGGCATTGAGGCAGCCACAGCGGATCTGCAGCGCGAGTCCGAGGAGAAGCTCTGGCAGGAGGGTATATTGCGGCATGTGCCAGTGGTGGGACGTGTCTTTAACTGGTGGTCACCGCCCGCCAAGGAGACGGGCATCAAGGGGCGCAGTCTTAATCTGACACAGGGCGTGGTCGAGAGTACCGAAAACATTTACAAGTAAGTGCGCTGCATGTTCCCCTCTCTCTCTCTCTCCCCCCAATTCACACTGCTCTCTCTTCATTCCTTTTTAGATATCACATGCAAATGTCGGGCGAAACTGCTCATCAGCTGCCGGCAAATCGTTCGCCGCCCACGCCCATGATCCAGACGCCGGTGGTGTCGTCATCGTCATCGACGCCGCCCGTCTTTCCCACAGTGGAACCGGTGCCGTGCGAGGCAACCGAGTTGCCCGAGGCACCCGAGGCCGCCACATCTTCGCAAGCAACAACAAGCAGCACGCCGGGCAGCGCAGTGGCAGCAGCAGCAGCAGCCGTGCCAGCTGGAGTATCAACTGGAGCGGTGGCCAATCATGTGGATCATGCGCGCACTGTCAGCCAGAGCAGCGCCAGCTCATCGACGGTGCCGGAACTGGTGGCTGTAAATAGTGCAATAATCAATAACTAAATACACCCCTCTCCCATCCCCCTTTTCCCCCTTTTCCCCTCATCTACGCCCTGGCGATCCCTTTGCAAACTAACTTGATAACTTACGATTAAGCCTAAATATCCAGAAAAACTATATAGAAAAAAAAAGAAAAAAAACAACAACAAATAAGAAACAAAACTCCAAACGCAATTCTGTAATTCCAAAGAAATCTTAGATCTGAGAGAAAGAAGAAAGAGAGAGAGAAAGAAAGTGCAGGGACAACGGTGAATTCCCCCTCCCAAACAAAACTAAAAAACAAAACAAAAAAAAATACAAGACACCATTTGCTTTTTTTATGTATTTACTTCACTAGAAGTATATATATGGTATTTGTATAATTCTACACTATATTGTATTATTATTTACGGACTACTATACACACTATACTACTATATAAACTACACTATACTACATTATACTTTGTATTCCCCAACTTGAATATGATTTGTCTTCCTTCCTTTTTTGTTGCTTTTCTTGTGCTGCGTTGTTGTTGTTGCTGTTGGGGAAGCGATTCCCCTTTCTCCATTTAACACCCCTTCCCCGCCCTCATGGCAAGTACCTATCTATATCTATATATATATCTATCTATCTATCTATCTATGTATGTATCTGCAAGCGGAATAGTCGAGCAAGGCGTGTAGCAATAATTTGCAACATTTTAAACTAATTCTGTTTAGACGCTAAGTGAAAATCAAAAATCGTGAAACAAAAGCAAAAAAAAAAAAAAAACAACAAAAAAACCAAAATCTTATATACACAAAATGATAAATATATTTATTATACAAGTTAAAATAAAATATGCTGCTGAGAAATATGCACAATTCAAATGATCAAATGATTGATTTCTTTGCATCGTTTCAAATTAAAAAGAGACAGACTGAGCACCAGACTGTTGCTGTGCTGCTCATTTTCATTGGGTTTCAGGTGTGGAACTGAGGAAGAACATTTCATAAATTATATTATTTATTATGGCACATATTTCTTTATATTTCAAGATAATTTCTAGTGAATGCAAACAACATTTGTAATTGAATTTTATAATATTTTATTTTTATTAATATTTGTCGTTTTGTTTTTTTTTTGTTGTTTAATTTTTACGTTTGCCGCTTTTTGCTGGAATGTAATTTGTTGTCGGTTTCTTGTGAGTTTGTTGTTTGTTGTAGTTTCTACTTTTTGTTGCGCATAAAATACCATATATCATATATATATCATATACCGTTTTAACGCTCGTCTACCCAAAACTGACAGATGAACCGAGTTCTCTTTTGCATTCAAATAGATTGTTTTCCATCTTAAGAGCAAATGAGACTTTTCTTACAAGAATTTCGAACTTTTCTTACGATTTCTTTTTGCTTTTTGTTATTTTCTTTTGTATTACTTTGTTGTTGTTTTTTTTTTTCTTCTATCTTGCTTTGTTTTCAAGCTTGCTCTCTCTCTGACACTCTTTTTAACTGAGTTTGTGTTGTACAACTTGATCTTACCACGCCCACAGATACGAATATAATCTACTCGACATTTTTCAGTTTTTCTTCTCACTTCTTTTTCCGTTTCCGTTTCCGTTTTGTGGTTTTGTTGGTTTTCCATTCGTGGATTTCGTCGATTTGTTTGTTTGTTTTTGGTTTTCTCAAATTTTGCCTTTATTAACTACAACGCGTACGATGACAACATTTAACACAGAAATATATTTACGAGCTAGTGTGTTATATATATGTATGTATTTTATGTATCTATATATATATATATATGTATATATAGCTTCGATCCTTGTCTTGTTATGATACCATTTCATTGCGTTCCCTCTCCCAATTCCCATTTCTTCCATTTGATTCCAACAAACCCAAACCTTCTAATGTCTTCCTTACTGTACCATATATATGAATATATGTATATATATATATTCATTTAGAGATCGCTTCGAGTCCGAAAAAATGTTGATGAATTAATTTGTTTTTGTTTGTTTTCGATAATTTATATAACATTATGTATCGTAATTGTATATAAGCGAATAAAAAAACTTGATTAGGTCGTTTCGTTTTTGAAGTTACTTTACAGATCTATACATATGCATTAATTTTACTTAAGAGTGTAAACTTCTTTATTTCTTTTCTCTCTTCTTCTTCTTCTTCTACTTGTTTTCGTTCCTTTCTGATATCGAAAAAGGTTTTGGGGGTTCTATGCATTTCGTTAGCTATATATTTTACCTTTTTTTGTTGTATACTATATATCATACATTTCCGATGTGCTCTATATAGTGTACAGTAGATAGTCTAGTATTAAATCCTTATTGAAGTATGTATAAGTATTGTGTGTCTGTGTGTGTGACTTGTCGGGCAGTGCTCGAGCGATTCGCTATATAGTTGACTGACCTTCTTCCTCATCTGGTCACACTGTGTGTTTTAAAATTCCACTAACAACTCCGCTAACTAACTACATCATTGTATTAGCTTCCGCCTTGTCTTCATCTTCATCTTGCTCGTCTTGGGCTCATTTGTTTTTAATTTATCATTAACTGTATTCAGTATATATACGAGTATATGTATACATATTAATATATAGATGCGTGTATGTATATATATTGTATATTTCTATATAACTTTGTAGTTGTTGTGTCTTGTCGTTTCGTGTCTCTGTTGCGGTTTGCTTCGGCTCAGCCGAAAGTGGGGGCAGTACTTATATTTCTTTTATATTGCTATTCAAATCTCATTCAATAATCGATAATTTTCTAATTCCCGATTATCCCCAGTACCTTTCTGTGTGAGTTACTTTGGAAAACTGCCAAGTAGAAAAGATGTTTGAATTTCCAACTCAAATTAGTTTTGAAGTTTCTTATTTATAGGGAGATATAGATATACAAAATTGAACAACTATATAGTATATAGTTATGTAACGACTACGCTCATATATATGTACATATTCCATTCATAAACTAATAAAATGAAAAGATCGTTACAAGGAGCGGACGCACCGCAACTACTCAATGTACACTGTTATAGTACTGTTAAAGTCAGAACGTCAGTGTCATTTGGATCGTGACACGAAGTGCAACTAATCAACAACTCAATGTACACTGTTATAGTACTGTTAAAGTCAAACCGAATTGTTTATTTCTATCGATTATTAATGTTGACTGCTCAAGAGATTAGATCAACATTAATACCTTTAACTATGTATATAGGTGTAGCTGTAATAGGAACAATCTAACTAAAATGAAGTACTTTATAAATCAAATCGGGTTGCATTCCTGGTGTTCTATTATATATGGAGATAACCACAATATCATTTGTGAATAGAATCGTTTCTTTCTCAGCAATTTTCCATTAGCTCTCACTAAATAGTGTTACTATCTTTCTCTTCTAACTCATTCTCGTTTTCCGTTTTCCATTTGCATTTGCTTTAGTTTATGGTTTAATGCTACGCTTGACTTTGGTTTAGCTACTGCTATAATAATATACAGTTACTTGTATAGCTAATACAATAGGTGTACCTATATATGCGTCTCTATATGTCTATTTGTATATTGTATGTCTTGTTTTCTGTATCTGTGTGTGTGTGTTTGTGTGGGAGTGTGCTAAGTTGTTGTTGTTATATTTAATAAATGCATTTGTTGTTAAGCTTAAGTTACGTTACTTTTTACGGTTAAGTACAATAAAATCAGGCCAGGCCAGGCCAGAGCTGATCTGATCCAACGCCTGCACCTAACGTTTCCAGGCAAGCACAAGTATATAGAAGTAACTCGATATATACTATATATATATATATGTATATATATGTGTGTGTTGTATAACGGTATACCAGTCTAATATACCAGTATTCCACGCCTGGCGCACAACCCAAACACCCGCAAATCGAGCCCCGAGGATCGTTCTTTCTTTCTTCCTCTCTCTCTCTCTATCTCTCTTGATCTCCCGGCGCCCATTCGCGTCCCTCTCTATAGAAATGACGTGCGTTTTTATATATTATATATCGAAAAAAAAATTGAGTTATAAATTTGAAAAATATTTCAAAAATGAGACAAAAAAATTGACTTCGACTAAAGAACAACAACAACTGCAGCAGCTACCGTTAACTGTGCTGCAGCTGTTCCCACTTCAACTGTTCCCACTAAGCTTAAATATATATGTATGTATATTGAGTTAAGAGTATTTCTAAATGCGTTGTTTCCATTCTTCTTCTTCTTCTTCATCTGGTGGTTTCCTTAGGGGTTTTCCAGGGCGGGGGGAGGGGTTAGCTATCTTCAAGTCAAGTGGCGCTGTGTATTTGCTACATAGCGCATTATATAATACAAGAGGTTCTCTGCAAGTGGGATTTTCTCTATAGATCAATGCCCCAAAAAAGTATGCTATACATATTAAAAATCACTCGAAACTCGCGCAAATCGTATTAAAATAGGAACAGATCTATTTGAGACATACGATATGAAATCATTTCGACTAACTAGAGAATTCTATATTTATCTATTGAGAAATGATTTCACATCTATCTGCTTCAATACACACATATGTATGCATGTATGTGTGTATGTGGTTCTACATCTATCTATCAAGATCTGCGCGAGTCAAGCAGAATACGTGGAATGGGCATCGCACTCCCTATCGAGTAGTATTATGTTACGCACATATCTTTCATATTTTGTATATATATCATTTTTTGTTTCCTGTTTTTCGGTTCAGCTAAAAGTTTTGCATTAAATATGTCGCGATCATAAAAATGATTACTATCAAAAAGGAATATTCATACTAAATTTAATGTCTGTGTGTCTCTCTCTGTCTCTATGTGTGTGTGTGTGTATGTGTGTGCTTATATATAGATAGTATATGTATGCATCTGTGTTGTTGTTGTTGTATTTGTGTCTGCTTGTTTTGGGTTATATACAAAAAGTCGAAATTGCGGGTTGTCTTCTCGTTTGCTTTATCTTTGGCTAGACCTAATCGTAGGATGCATAAGGAAGGATTCGCATGCGTCAGCCGCGCACTCTCTCTCTCTCTCTCTCTTTCTATCTCTCCCCCTCGCTGTGTGCCCTTGTTGGCATCTCCTTGTTCCTTCTTACAGCTCAGTGACCGCGTAGTTGCTCTCATCGGTTATCGCCGGCGGTGGCGGCGGCAGATCGTCATCGTCGTCCATCACAACGCCAGCAGCCCCGCCTGCGCCAACAGCTGCCCCTCCAGCTACAACGCCACCAGCGCCGCCATTGTGCAGCGCCAGCCCGTTGCCCGGTTTGCCATTGGCCGCCTGGGCACGTGACTTGGGGGGCGTGGCATCGACAGTGTTGGCCAAATGTGTTTGCTGCGCCTCCAGTGGCGGCGGTGGCAATGTGGCATCATCCATAATGCTGGTGGCACCATTGCCAGCAACGCCCCCGACTCCACCTCCACCATTCTGCAAGGCTGCATCCGTTGCAGGCTGCGCAGCTGGCGGCGGTGGCGAGGTAGGCGTGCCAATGCGTGGCGGCGGAATCGCTTTCATCTGTGGCGGCAACTTCATTGGAGGCCGTTGCAAGGTTCTGCAAAGAAGAAGGGCAGGGAAGGAGCATGACGGGGTAGAGAAGGACAAGAGAAGGGGAAGAGAAAGGGGAAGAGAAGGGGTAGACAAGGGGGAAGAGAAAGGGGTAGAGAGAGGGGAAGAGAAGAAGAAGAGAAAGTTTGAGTCGCCGCACAGCTTGGTGCATCAACTTACTTGGAGTAGTTCTGTGGCTGATGATGCTGCTGCTGCTGCTGCTGGTGCTGTTGCTGCTGCTGCTGCTGGTAGATAGACTCCACCTTGGGCTGCTCCGCATCCTTGGGTATCTCTGGCAGCGGACAGTTCAGTATTGATGGCTTGTACTTGGGATCAAACTTGCCGCCCTGTCGCAGTGTGGAGCACTTGTAGATCTGCTTGTCCCGATCGTAGATTGAGCTATCAATGCTGGTGCTAATCGGCACCACCTCCGTCTCTGGCGGCAGCTGCTGCTGCTGCTGCTGGTGCTGCTGGTGCTGCTGCGGCGACTTTAGCTGATGCGGATTGTGATGGAGCTGCTGCTGTTGCTGCGACGGCGGTGGCGGCTGCTGTTGCTGCTGTGGATGCGATTGATGCTGCTGCTGCTGTTGCTGGTGGGGATGGGGATTGGAATTCGTATTAAGCTGTTGCTGGTGCGGATTCGGAGGCGGCTGCTGCTGCTGCTGCTGCACCGACGCCGCATGATGATGCGCTGGTATCTGGGGTCCGCCCTGACCTTGGCTATTCTGGCGTCGCATCGTGGCCAGATTCGATACATAAATGGATCCCTGACTGACTGCCACCAGTGGCTGATAGATCGAATGCGGATTACCATTGGGTGCCAGCTGGCCGGCCAGATGCGCCGGTATTTGTTGATAGATCTGGCTCTGACCCGGCGGCGGCATATGATGCTGCTGTGCATGATGTGCTGCCGCTGCTGTCGTGTACGTGCCGTAGGTTCCATGCTGCGCTTGTTGCTGCTGCTGCTGCTGCTGCTGCTGTTGCTGCTGGGCCTGCTGCTGATGGTAGATGGCGTGTTGGTGTTGCACCGCTGCAGCGACAGCAGCGGAATGCGAATGCGGATGAGGGTGTGGATGTGCGTGCGGATGCTGATGCGGATGATGACAGTAGATGGGCTGCGGCCCCATCGGCTGTTGCTGTCCCAGTTGCTGCTGTTGCTGTTGCTGCTGCTGCTGTGCCTGCTGCTGGGCGTGTGCATGCGCCTGGGCCACCTGGGCCTGTGTGGTGGGCGGCAAAGACGAAGCGGCTGCGGCTGCGGCGGCGGCGGCGACGGCGGCGGCTGGCGACGATTTTCAGTAAAAGTCATTGGCTTCCAAAGTTTTGCATTGTTTGCTTAGGGTTGCATATTTACCGTTATTGGGACCTAAAATGTACACACAATTAGCAAGGCGGATGAGGATACGGATACGGATGCGGATGCGGTTGCGGTTGCGGATGAGGCGGATACGTGGATACGCAGTTAACGACGATGGAGACGCATGGAATGAGAATCGGGTCAATAAATACATGAGGAAGCAAAGCTAACTGAACTATGTGAAGCTTCAAGGCGGAAGGTTCTTAAATCTACAAGAAGTCAATTAAGTTTTGCCTTTAATAAAATTAGAACAACAAAAAACATTCAATTTCATTTGTTACATTTCAATTAATTCAAGGGGATTGCGTTTAAGATTCCCCTGTAAGTCCTCACAGGATCTGAAGTGTCTTAAGTAACTGAAATTACAGAAATTCAAAACAGAAAAGGACTTTCAGAAACAAATAAACAATATGTAACAATAAATCATATGTTATAGATAATAAATAATATATAAATAATACAAATAACAATAAATCATATATTATAGATAATAAATATTAATAAATAATATATAAATAATACAAATATTAACCTATATTATATGGCAACAGACTCTAAGGTATTTCAATTGAGTTCCCAAACAACTCTAGAAATATGTATCAAGAAATAAGGGAATCTAAGAGACCTAAGGGAATCTAAGAGCTCTCCAGATATTCCTTTTAATGCTGCAGAAAACTAAGGGAATCTCTTGAGATGTCAAGCAATCCAAGCAAACCAAGAGATCAGCAGAGAGAAAACTAAATGAACTCAAGGAATGAACCAAGAAATGCACAGAGTTGCACAATAGATTCCCAGCGATGCTTGAAGAGAAAAAGAACCTACAAGGAGATCCCTAGAAATATTCAGCATTTATCAGGCATTCCTCAGTTATGTTTGGAATAACCCAGGAGATTTCAAGGGATGCTAAGAAATCCTCACAGACTTTCCAAGCGATCCTTGAGGAACCTACAAATTATCAAGAGATCTCTAGAAACATTCAGCATTTATCAGGGATTTAACTAAGAGATGCACAGACCTTTTTCTGTAACCACTGAGATTCTTAGAAGTTACAAGAGATCTCTAGAGAAGCCTTAGGGATAACGAGAGATGCTCAGAGAACTAGAGAATTAGTTGCATTGAGAAAGTCAGCCAGATAAAGCTCATTCTGTTTTCCACGCTAGATCGACTCGTAAAGGAAGTTGAAGAGGGGAGGGGAATGGTTGTTAAAGGCAAGAGGGAGAAGGGGTAGGAGTAGGAGATAAATGGAGCAGAGAACGCGATGCTAATGGTGAGTGCCCCGATGCTGGTGTGGGTCTTAAGGGGTGGGGGAGGATTTTGTGGTTTTCTTTTGCTGGTCAGGTATGGAGGTGGTGGTGTTGCTGGTGGTTGGTGGTTGTGATTTTGGTGGTAATGGTGATGGTGATGGTGCTGTTCGACTTACCAGTCATGTGGGTGGGGCTGTGGTTGTGCGACGGCAATCGGCCGAGCGTGTGGGTGCCCATGGCCCGCATGTTCTGCTGGATGTGAGCGTGTGCCATCATCTCGTGCTGCTGACGCTTGTTGGGATGCTGCAGCGTGTGGGAGCCACTGATCACCGGGGGACTGAAGTGCCTGCAAGAGGGAGAGAGTGGGGTATCCGAGCTGCAATGGGAACAGTCTGCAAATCAATTAACACCTACCCGTTGTGGTTGCGGGGCAGTGTGCGTGCCGCATTCATCATCTGCTGATGATTCTGTGGTGCCGGATGCGAAATGTACGAGGGCTCATCCACCTGCGCATAATCGTTGCGCTTGCGTATATATATCCACGTATGCGAATCCACCCACACCATTATCGTTAGCAATATGGCCGCAATAAAGCTGGCAATCAGCATCAGCACCAGACCCAGCAATCCTCCCTCGCATAGGCCCCGTGCGGCGGCAAGGAAATTATGATGCACCGCCTTGCAATCGACCAGGGCCGTCAGCTGGGTGAGCAGACGTTCGCTGCTATTGAGGTCCGCATTCACGGCCCCCAGCTTCGGCTGCAGTCCAGAGCTCTTGAACAGCACCAGAGAGATCTTCATGACGGTGGCCATGGCGCTGCGGGCATTGTTAAGCGAGTTCTGCGATTCCCTCAGACGTTGCGTGAATGGATTCGTGTGTCCCGGCTCACATTGGGTATAGTGCAGCAGCACATTGGTGGGCAAGTCTCGCGGGGCGGTGGAGACAAGGAAATCCGCTGGGCTAATGCACAAATCACCCACAGCGACAGACGAGGATAGATACAGTCCGGACATTAGCCAGGAGCCGGTGACGGCCAACAAGCCGCATACGCTGAACAGTATGAGGGCGCAGCGTGAATGCCGTGCCACGCCCACCAGTAAAACGGCACACAACACTAGCAGCAGAGCCAGCGTGGCCACAGTGCCCGGCCAGCGTATCAGTTCCCATTGATCGCCACGCTGTGCGCGAGAGAGAGAGGAAGAGAGAGAGAAAGGGAGTAAGAGGTAGCTTAATGTTCGTTTTACTCTGCACACTCACCGTGAGGAAGTGCGTCATTGAGATGCCCATCAGTGGACGCCGTATATCGCTAGCGGCATTGGTGGCCAACGTCACGTTGCCCTGCACAATGTTTAGCGAGACGAAGAGCTTGGAGAGGGCCGTCTGATTGGACACAGGCTGATCGAAGATGTCCGCCAGCTCCACCAGTTGCGGCCGTATGCGATTGGTCAACGTGTTCTCCAGTATGTGCGTCTGATTGCGAATCGTTGTCACCAAGTTGTCCACCTTGCGTCCTGCTGTCAGCACCTCCAGCAGCCCATTGTGCAGATCATCGTTACCGTACAGACCCAATCCGATGGCAGCACAACACATCACGGTCACCACAGAGAGAGCCACCTTCAGGCTGGTTATCGAGTGTGCCGGACGCGGCTTGCGATCGCAGCAGCGCGTCATCAAGTAGAACAGCAGTCCCAGCAGCGACACAATCAACAGGGCAGCCGGCACAGATCCAAGTATTCCAAGGCTCTGATGTGTACAAGCAAAAGAATAAAGGAATAGGGGGAGAGAGAAGAAAACAAAGAGATGTTGAAAAAACTTCTATTTATTCTATTTATAGGGTATATTAACTTTGTGCAAATGTATGTAACAAGCAGAAGAAGGCGTGGCCGACCCCACAAAGTAAAAGATAAAAAATACAATATATTCTTGCTCAGGATCACTTGTCTGTCGGTCTGCCTGCCTGCCTGCCTGTCTGTCTGTCTGCCTGTCTGTCTGCCTGTCTATCTGTCTATGTGTCTATGTGTCTATGTGTCTATGTGTCTATGTGTCTATGTGTCTATCTATCTATCTGTCTGTCTGCCTGTATGTCTGTCTGCTTGTCTGTCTGCCTGCCTGCCTGCCTGTCTGTCTGTCTGTCTGTCTGCCTGTCTGTCTGTCTGTCTGTCTGTCTATCTGTCTATCTGTCTATCTGTGAGTCTGCCTGTCTGTCTGTCTGCTTGTCTGTCTGTCTGTCTGCATGCCTGCCTGTCTGTCTGTGTGAACACAGAGATCTCAGCTATTATAAAAGCTAGAGACACCAAATTTGGCATGACGGTTTCTGTATACCAGGCGCAGATCAAGTTTATTTCAAATGTCAAAAATCAATAGTTAAATTTTTAAAGCCGATTTGTAAGCGCTGTATAAAAGTTACAACTTTCTGACTTTAACATATACTAAGCTGAATGAAATATATACGTATTCTCCAAATTACAATCCGATTGGACAATAAACACAGAAATTATTTAAGAAAGTGTGAGCAGCGCACCAAGTGCTTATATCAGCCAACAAGGGAGGCAGGCGAGCGCGAAACTCGAGCGCCATCTGTCGAGAATAATTAGAAAGCGCGTACATATGTATGTTTACACCGGAATATAGGTTGAAGGGTATCCCACTGTCGAGTGTCGCTCGACTGTTGCTTTTCTTACAGGTTTTATATATGATAATAATATAAAACACTGGGAGAGAAAGCTACATTTTATATTCTTGCAGGTGATTATCTACTCCGATCCTTCCTATACTAGTTATAGTATAATGGTGCAGAATTGAATAATATTGTATGTATTGATTGATAGCTGTAAAAACCCCATTCCACTATGGGGCATTTGACCAGTTTTTTTACAAAAATGTGTGTACTTTTGAAAGTATGCAATTTTGCAGTATTTTAGTATTAACGTTCATATAAGCAATAGATCAAACTATCATCTTACAGCCTGCAAATGTTAACTAAACAGTGCAATGATAAAGTCAGTGTTTGCAAGCGAAGAGAACGTGGCCTCGCGCCCCATTTTGAAGCTGAACTTTAAATTCCTCAATACAACTATTTCTAACTAATTTTTCCTATAGGGAGGACTCGAATACTTTTTAGTTTCTTTACTGATTAGCAGTAATAAGTGTAGTTAGTTTGAAAAGCAATACTTAATATCAGCTATGTATAGTTATACCATAGTAATCCGGTTTATAATCTCAAGTATAAAACTGTAGCATAATTTTTGGAGAAACATGCGACTAACTAAACTACAAACTAAATGTTAACATTTCGAAAATTATCCATCTGAATTAGTAGTTTAAATAATGATATGTTTAACGGAATTCATATTTCCTCACTAACCTCCAAATAGATTTCATCGTTGGGCCGAAACGTGCTGTTGATCTTGTGGAACGTGATGTTGTAGTGGGGCAGTGCGTGCAGCAGCTTGGCTATTACCGGCACCTTATACTGATCCGTGAACTCATGATAGTCGCCCATCCTGGACGCGCAACGGGCTGCCTAATTCGCGAATGCGAAACTTCTTCGATTGAGATGTCCGATGAAGTATGCCGATGATGGCGATGACGATGAGGATGCGATGACGTTGATGGTGACGCTGGCGATGCAAATCGCGAGACGTTGATGATGATGGATGTGTGCACGGTGCGATGCGTTGCGATGTGAAGTGATTCCTGCGGGTGCGACTCCCTCGTCCTCGTCCTCAACTGCGTCGCTGCGTCGTCGTTGCGGTCGGCGTCGTGCGTCGTGCTCTCGGGGCAGAGTTCTAAACTCTTGACATCAAATTGTCGCACACTGTCGCAGCATAGGGAGACAACAACAACAAAAACAACAACGAGAAGAACAAGAAAAAACACAACTAGTTCACGCGCTGCTAAAGGATGCGGACAGGACTTGTTCAGTAAGGCGACAACACACAGAAATTTAGGCGTGGTTTTGGCACGTTCCACACGCCATTCACACACACACAGAGGCAATCAAGCTTATGAATATGGGACGAACTCAGATGTGAGATAAGTACGCAGTAGGTATCTAATTACTTATGTATGGGTAATAATGAAAAGAAAAGTTGTACATTATCTGCATGTGTGTCTGTGTGTGTGTGTGTGAGCTAAGTGGATGTCAAGTGTCACTGGAAACATTTCTTGTAGGTATTATTGTACTATACGAAAGTATTTCAGTATATTATTACTATAACAGTGTTCTTATTATTAAAGTGTTCTTATTATTCAAGTGTTCTTCTTGAACTTCAAGTTTTATATACATATATAGTATTTATATAGTCTTTAGTTAGTTTAAACAATTTCTTTACTTTCACTAGATTTTGCCACTTTACTTTACAGGATTTTCACAGTCTTTTCGCACCCAGAGATCTGGTACACATTTTCTTCACTCTAAACAAAACACACGAATCTCCCGAACTTGCCATGCGAAACTGCGAATGTACGACTGTGTTTGTGTGCGGGTGTGTTTGTGTATGTGTACGTGGGGGGGGCACGAACTTTATTATTAAATAATCGTGTGGACGTACGCTCAAAGACCGCTCGCATATTGAGACATGTTCCTGCACTTTAATTAAAAATTGTCTGTGCTGCTCTCATTTCCCTCATGTTCCTTCTTTTTTTCAATATATCTTTCACTACGCACGCACACAGACAAACAGACACACATGCACACATAGACAGACACGCGCGCATACAAACACCCTTAAATCTCAGAGACGAGACGAGAGAACGCCCGCGCTCTGTTATTGATGCTGCGGCTGCCCAGCGCAATAGCAATTCTGTTCACTTGTCTTCCTCTTCCTTTTACTCTTCCTCTTACTCGTGCTCCTACTGCGGCTCCTACTCTTGCTATTCTGCACGCACGCAGTGATGCCGAAGCCCGAGTAACGGTAAAAAGGTAACGGCCCACTCACTCGCTCCCACTAGCTCTCGTTCTCTCTCTCGCGCTGTGTTCCTTTCTGCCTTGTTACTCTCTCTTTCTCTCTCTCTTGACTCTCAGCACAAGTTGCGCGCTCACGATGTTATACTTTTCATTGTTGTTGTTACTGCTCACGTTATTGTTGTTTTTGTCCTGGCCCTGCATAACTCTGTATGTGTGCCTTTGTGTGTGTGTGTTTGTATATGTATTGATTAAAAGTTCGCTGTTTCCTTATTCCTTATGGTTCGGTCTCGCGCTCGTTGTGTTCGTGACACGCACTCGTAATTGCAGCACTCAAACCATACATCCCCCTCCCCTTCCCTCTTTGTTCTCTTCTCGCCCACCTACACGACACCACAGTCAGAGCAGCATCTTGCATTAAGTTTGTAGTTGTAGTTGTAGTTGTCGTTGTATGCTGCGTGCACACTGTGCACCGTGGGCTGTGTGCTGTGTGAACTGAGTGCACAGTGGCCAATTGGGCATTGCAACATTTTGACAGTTCGCAGCGGCCACACAACGCCCACTACGCGCATGTGTATGTGTGAGTGTGTGTATGTACACACATGCATACACATATTTATATTGCTAGTTTTTTTGAACAGGAACACGCACCCACGGACACGCATACGCACGTCCCATGCGAATACCGAAAACGAAGCTTTTTAATAACAACAAAATACATACACACACACATACATACATATGCACATCTCACGCGCACACACATAAAAATGTACAAATTTACATATGCAAATTTAAATTCATGCCATGTAACTGTCGTTTATAGTTGTTATTTCTCGGTTAACGGTAATTTCACACACTCACACACCACCAATAAAAAAACACTCCCTTTTGACAAAATGGGTACACAATTTTTCACAACAAACAAAGCTCGCACACGTTCAACGTAAGCCGCATCCTTCTTGCATCCTTCTTACTTTTTATTCGTTTAAATTTCGCCAGGCACGGCCACTGAACGCAACTTGATCTCACAGTTCTTTCGCATTTTCATTGGAAGAGATTTTCATTTGATTTGTATTTAATTCACAATTTTCTTCAGATCTTTTTTACTATTACAGCACGGCGTGTCGACATAAATGTCCTGCAGGAACTTTACATTCCAAAGACTGAGCAAAGTATGAAAATTTTTTGCCGTTCAACTTGGTCACACCCTCTAGATTATGCACACGATGTTTATATGCCATAGAGGGCACGTTTAGCAGTTACAGGATAACAGGAGACTGAAGTCCTTTTCGAATAAGCTCCTGCGCTCCATTCGCAATTTCCCACCCCTCGAAACACACACACACTGCCAGTGTGCACCCACCACAATTCGTGTGTATTGGCTGTCAACGCATAGGCGGTGTACACACTTTTGATCATTTGATTTAAGAAACAATCTAATATGGCAACAGCAACAAAAATAAAAATACTAAATAATACTATCAGGGAGTAAAACTGCCTTTAAGATTTAGCAGATCAATTTTAAAAAATCTATATAACGTATTTTTTAAGTAAGTCCAACAGATTAATTCAACATGCTAATTCGTGTTTGTTTTAGTTTAGAAAATTTTATAAGCATATTCAAAAATGATGACATCTCATATACATATATACATATGCATATACATGTGCATACGTCCATATATTTATGTAAATTCGTTCAGACACACATATGTACATACAAACGATCAATTTGATTAAAATACAAATGTATGACAGATTGTAAATAACCTGTTGACACTGTTTTTTTTACGGTAGGCGATTATAAATAAGCATCGCAAGTTAGTTGTACATATACATATGTATGCATACTTATACATATGAGTATTCTATCTATGGATTGTAATTATTAATTTATTTTAATATATTTTAGTTATATTTACTTAAATAAGTGATCATGAATATATATGTACACACATTTAAAATAAACAAAACACGAAATGCCTCTGTGCTGTTATTAAAACATGTAAATTCGCATTTCTTTTATTTTTGGCGGCATCTGCTGTTGTTTTTGTTTGCAATTGACGATAGAAGAGCGAACGTACGCCGTGTTTAACTAACTAATAACATACGATTCACAGTAGGCGCGAGCCGCAGCAGTAATCGATAGTAATCGATAGGCCTTAAATCCGGTTCACCGAAACGCATGCGATATGCGAGCTCAAGCTATCGATACGTGTTTGCCATCCCTAGAGCAGGCAAAGGCACATATTCATTGAAATAGCAATAGCAATAACAATAACCAGGGCTCGCAGCCGTTTTCGCCGTCTGTCTCCGTGTCTGTGACGCAAATTTGTTACTTTTATGCTACTCCCCGCACCCGCACAACAAGCAGAAGCAGCAGCAGCACCCGTGCCGTGCTTAGCAGCATATTCAGGATGAGTGTATTACCATTTGTACGCGGCGTTGACTTTACAAAAAATGATTTCAGCGTAAGTATTCTATGGGTGCTGTGTTGTTGTCACCGTTGTCGTCGTTGTTGCAGTTGTTCTTGTTTTTGTTTTTGTTGTGTGTCTAAATGCGGACTGTAAATGAAAGTGCTAAATTAAGTATTGGGTCGCTGGCTGCAGCTGCAACAAGCGGGTCAACCACAGTCTCAGATCAAATAAGAAATTGTGAAAGAAAAAAAAAAATAGTCTTACCATTCACGGCGAATTTGTCATCAGCAGCGCGTACAGCTGCTGCCGCTGCTGACGTTAACGCTGACTGCGACGGCGACAGCGACGTCAGCGCCGTTTTGACGCTTTGTTTGTTTACATTGTTGTTTGTCATGATTGCCTCATTGCCTCGTTGCAGAAAACATTCCCCAGCTCCATGCGGCAAATGTCGCGCGTCCAGTGGCTCACACTGGACCACACAAAACTGCATGAAATACCCGAGGAGCTGGGCCAGCTGCAGAAGCTGGAGCATCTCTCACTAAATCACAATCAGCTGGAGAAGCTTTTTGGTGAATTGACGGAGCTGACATGCCTGCGTTCCCTGGATCTGCGACACAATCAGCTTAAGAACAGCGGCATTCCACCGGAGCTGTTTCATCTGGAAGAGCTAACCACGTTGGATTTATCGCACAATAGACTAAAGGAGGTACCTGAGGGTCTGGAGCGTGCCAAGAATCTGATTGTGTTAAATCTGAGCTATAATCAAATTGAATCGATACCCACGGCACTGTTCATCCACCTCACGGATTTGCTCTTCCTGGATTTATCGCACAATCGCCTGGAGACGCTGCCGCCGCAAACGCGACGTTTGACCAACCTGAAGACGTTGGACTTATCGCACAATCCGCTGGAGCTGTTTCAGCTCCGCCAACTGCCATCGCTGCAGAGCCTGGAGGTGCTCAACATGAGCGGCACACAGCGCACGCTGCTCAACTTCCCTACAAGCATCGATAGCCTCGCCAATCTCTCCGAGCTGGATCTCTCACACAATGCACTGCCCAAGCTGCCCGACTGTGTGTACAATGTGAGCACGCTGGTGCGGCTCAATCTCAGTGACAATGAGATCAACGAGCTTAGCTCCACCATGGAGCAGTGGCAGCGACTTGAGTCCCTAAATTTGTCACGCAATCAGCTGACCAACCTGCCCGCCGCACTCTGCAAGCTTTCGCGGCTGCGTCGCCTATTTGTGAATGACAACAAACTGAACTTCGAGGGCATCCCCTCGGGCATTGGCAAGCTGGGTGCCCTCGAATGCTTCTCGGCTGCAAACAATCTGCTCGAGATGGTACCCGAGGGATTGTGCCGTTGCGGAGAGCTGAAGCAGCTGAATCTGAGCTGTAATCGATTGATAACGCTGCCAGATGCAATACATCTGCTGGAGGGACTCGATCAATTGGATCTGCGCGATAATCCGGAACTTGTGATGCCCCCCAAGCCCAGTGAAGCGAGCAAAACGACCAGCCTGGAGTTCTATAACATTGACTTCTCGCTGCAGACCCAACTGCGACTGGCCGGTGCAGCTGTGCCACCAGCCGCTGTCTTGCCAGCTGCATCGACGCCCAAGGATGCAACGGCAAGGAAGATTCGCTTGCGACGTGGTCCACGTACAGAGGGACAAGATGCTGGCGGCCAGGATGCCGCCAAGGTGCTAAAGGGTATGAAGGATGTGGCAAAGGATAAAGAGGAAATGGAGGAACATGATGCTCTGCCCGCGGAATCGTTGAAGCCCAAACGCTGGGACGAATCATTGGAGAAGCCACAGCTAGACTATTCAAAATTCTTTGAGAAGGAGGACGGGCAACAGCCTGGCCTAACCATCTGGGAAATTGAGAACTTTTTGCCCAACAAAATCGATGAAGTTGTCCATGGCAAGTTCTACGAGGGCGATTGCTACATTGTGCTGAAGACAAAGACCGACGAGCTGCACACCCTCTGTTGGGAGATCTTCTTCTGGATTGGCAATGAGGCGACACTGGATAAGCGCGCCTGTGCTGCAATCCATGCAGTTAACTTGAGAAACTATCTGGGTGCACGTTGTCGCACAATACGCGAGGAGCAGGGCGATGAGTCCGATGAGTTTTTGGCACTTTTCGATACGGAAGTGATCTACATTGAGGGGGGACGGACTGCAACAGGTTTCTATACGATCGAAGAGATGATTCACATAACCCGTTTGTATCTGGTGCACGCCTACGGGGCGAGCATTCATTTGGAGCCAGTGATTGTGGCACTGGAGTCGTTGGATCCGCGCTTCGCATTCGTCTTGGATGTTGGCACACGGATTCACATCTGGCTGGGGAAGAAGTCGAAGAACACACTGAACTCCAAGGCACGTCTCATGGCCGAGAAGATCAACAAGACGGAGCGGAAGAATAAATGCGATATACTTGTCGATATGCAGGGCGAGGAGAGTCCAGAGTTCTGGGAGGCACTGGATGTACTGCCCGAAGAGGTGGCTGAGTTACCGCCACCGCAGGAGCATCTGGATGAGAACTATGCGCCCGTACAGCCGCGTCTCTATCAGGTGCAACTGGGCATGGGTTATCTGGAGTTGCCGCAGGTGGAGTTGCCCGAACAGAAGCTTAGCCACACTCTGCTGAACAGCAAGCACGTGTACATCCTCGACTGCTACACGGATCTATTTGTCTGGTTTGGCAAGAAGTCAACGCGTTTGGTACGCGCCGCAGCCGTCAAACTGAGCCGCGAACTGTTCAACATGATGGAGCGGCCGGAGTGTGCTCTGGTCATGCGTGTCCCGGAGGGCAATGAGATGCAGATCTTCCGCACTAAATTCCCTGGCTGGGATGAAGTGATGGCTGTGGATTTCACACGCACTGCTAAATCGGTTGCCAAAACGGGCGCCAATCTTACCCAGTGGGCGCGTCAGCAGGAGACACGCACCGATCTGGCGGCATTGTTTATGCCCCGTCAGAGCGCAATGCCGCTGGCCGAGGCCGAGCAGCTGGAGGAGGATTGGAACTACGATCTCGACATGATGGAGCCATTTGTGCTTGAGAATAAGAAGTTCGTACGACTCCCCGAGGAGGAACTAGGACATTTCTATACCGGCGAATGTTACGTCTTTCTCTGTCGCTATTGTATACCAGTTGATGAGGTTGATCCCGCTGAGGGTGGTGGTGGTGGTGGTGGTGGTGCTACGGCAAATGGTGGTTCGACAACACCAGCAGCACCACCTGGTTCTAATGCTGGCGAAGCGCATGGGGATGATAACAAACTGGCGTCGCCAGAGGATGAAATCGAATGTGTTGTCTATTTCTGGCAGGGACGCAATGCCGGCAACATGGGTTGGCTGACGTTCACGTTTACGCTGCAAAAAAAATTCAAGGCGATGTTCGGTGAGGAGCTGGAGGTGATGCGCATCTTTCAGCAGCAGGAGAACCTTAAGTTCATGTCGCATTTCAAGCGCAAGTTCATCATCCATACGGGCAAGCGAAAGGATAAGGGACTCTCCCCGGAGGGTAAACCCCTTGTTGAGTTCTTCCATCTGCGTTCCAATGGTGGCGCACTGACCACGCGTCTCATACAAATCCAGCCGGATGCAGTGCACCTCAACTCGGCATTCTGGTCAGTAGAGGGGCGTACGGGGGAGTGCCATAATTGTATCTCTTATATAACTTTTAATCCCCCTTCCAACCACAGCTACATTCTACATGTGCCAATCGAAACGGAGGACGAGTCGCAGTCGGGCATCGTCTATGTTTGGCTGGGCAGCAAGGCGTGCAACGAGGAGGCCAAGCTGGTGCAAGAGATTGCCGAGCAGATGTTCAACAGTCCGTGGGTGAGCCTGCAGGTAAGAGGATCACTCAATAACCATAAATACTGGACATACACATATATGACTTAACCACGTCCACAGATACTCAACGAGGGCGACGAGCCAGAGAACTTCTTTTGGGTGGCACTGGGCGGTCGCAAGCCATACGACCATGATGCGGAGTACATGAACTACACGCGACTGTTTCGCTGCTCCAACGAGCGTGGCTACTACACGGTGGCAGAGAAGTGTGCCGACTTCTGTCAGGATGATCTGGCCGACGATGATATTATGATACTCGACAATGGCGAGCATGTCTTCCTCTGGATGGGACCACGTTGCAGTGAGGTTGAGGTGAAGTTGGCCTACAAATCGGCTCAGGTCTATATACAGCATATGCGTATCAAGCAGCCGGAAAGGCCGCGCAAACTCTATCTGACCATGAAGAACAAGGAGTCGCGTCGGTTCACCAAGTGCTTCCATGGCTGGAGTGCGTTCAAGGTGTACATTTAAGCTGGAGCCGACGGGGGGCGGGCGATGCCGTGACAGAGCACTCCGACCCCCCTCCGGCACATGACAATTTTCGACTGCAATATACACACACACACACACACACACACGACACAGAATCGCCAGCAAATGTTTGTACTTTTATAATGTATTTAATTGTTTTATTATTTTTATTTAGAGCCGTTGTTTTTATATATTTTTTATATATTTCGCCCAATTAATTAATTAACTCGCCACCTGCCCCGCCCCCGCGCCCCTCTCTACACAAAGTATTCTTTTTATCTATATATATATACTTTATATATATATATATATATATATATATCTATGTATGTATAGCTATTGTATGTACTACTTTATTATATATACATACATATCGTATTTATATGCTGAGCCGGCGAACTTTTTTGTGCTAGTCCTGAAGAGAAGGTGTTAATCCTCAGTTATCGAAACGAAACGACACGTTAACGAAACATAAACAAAAATAAAAAATCGAGAACCATTGCTAATTGCACAATGTCTTGCTGCTTGCAAAAAATTCGCCAACTAATTGTACAAAAATTCAAATCATATTTATTGCAATTAACCAATTATACAATGAAAGTGAATAAAAATGCCAATTCAAAAAATAAAATCGAACCCGCAATTTTCTTGGTTTCTATTATTTGTGATTCTTGCTCTTCTCCCTCCCTCGCTCTTTCTCTCTCTCTCTCTCGTTGCGTAGACCAATTGGGAGAGAGCTGTTCTCCAATTATGCAGATTGAGGTCGATAAGCAGCAACAGGCTTGGTATGCGGCAGTATGCAGTGATGCGATATATCGATTCTTTTAGAATAAGACGGCACGATTGCTGTTCGGGAGATAATTTAATTATTTTTTATCGGCTTAGTTTAGGGAAGATAGCCTCCGATAAGTAGTGATTTTCCGATTTGCATGACCATGTCTCACTGTGTTCCATTACAGTTTGCGTTTAAAATTTGATAAACCTTATCTTATTTGTTTAGTTTGCATACGAAAACCAACAACATATTGGATAGGTTCATTATGCATTTAGTTTCTATTTAAAAGAACAGAAATAATGGGCTGAGCTTCCTTTTTTGCCTCTACTTTACATTTTAATCGTATCTTGTCGATTTCTATAAGGATCAACCATAAAATCTTGGCGCCCCAAAATGAGTAATCTTGCCGAAGCATAACTATTTCCATTGTTATTAACGAAGATTTTTTGCATCACTGTTGATTAAGCTATTGTTTTTTATTATAATGAAAATAGCCCTGCTTAAAATATATAATATAAATTCTCATATTAAACTTATTGTAATAAAATTGATAATCCAATTTTGAATATTTGCAATTACCGCTTAACTTATACTGTTCGTTTTTATCTAACTAATATATTCGATAACAATAATCAGAGCTCACTCTGACATATCGATGATTGATTTTACATCACTACTCAGCGGCGTCAATGTCTCTGGCAGTCCGCGTTTTTTTCGCAATTGGATTTAGTGTTAAAATGTTTGTAAAGGTTTAGTGATTTTAAATAGAATTAAATAAAATTTCAAGTTTAATATATATGGAATATTTGTCAATCACTTTTTTGTGCAATTTCGTTTGAGTTTTATACATATTCGGGGTCTGATTAACTGATACTGTGTTTTTTCGCGCTTCACTCGTTGGGCGCAAAAAAGCTGGGGCTGACCGAGTGCAAGTTAGGGTCGGTCGTGTTGGATTTGTTTGTTGGATTGTGTATGTAAATTGTATACATAAAAACCAGCAATCACAACAACAACATACAAATGGATCTATTTGATGTTGTGCGAGCGGCGCCGCCACCGACAAATGTCAGAGAATTTAAGAACCCAGCAGCTTCAGTAGAAACCGATGAAGAGAAACAGGATGCAGGGGCAGGGACAGGAACAGAAACTACCGAGAAAGTTGTGGATAAATCGAAGACTAAATCCTCCTCGCATTCTCCGCCGCCGGCGGAAGTATCAGAAGTCTTTAATATAGGTATATATATGAGATTTACCCGCGACAATTGATAACAGTGATAATGATTTTTCTACACTTGCAGAGAGTGAATCTGACGAAGATGTCTTGGCAGGAACTGCCTTCGAATTAAGTATGTTGAAGCAAAAATATTTATGTAGCATTAATTAAAGTGTTATTAACACCATCCAGGGGTGTCTCCGGACGAGGTCAAGTCACAGGAAGCGCCAATTTCTTTGGACAGCGACGACAACGAGGATGATAAGGATAGCGCGGATTCACAAAGCCAGCCGCCTAAGACAAAGGCAGAACAGAAAATGTTTTCAGAACAACCGCGTCGTTCGAAGCATCACAAGGACAGCAGCAGTAGCAACAACCAGAAGGAGTGCATGGTGCGGATTAAACGCCTAACCCAACCCGAGATTGATCGTCTAACAAAATCAATGTCGCTAAAGCGACATACACCCGGCAAACACGGACGACCCCGACTATCAGAGACGCCTTCTTCATCGTCGATGAAGCAAAAGCGAAGTAGTAGTAATAATAAGGCATATATTAAGATCACCAAACTGGAGAACGGCGCCAAAAAGCGCTTCCATTCGCCACCGCCGGCAAAACTAAAGAAATCCCCCAAAGCGACGCCATCCACATCGATGACGTTTCTGAGCACCAAATCGTTAATAAAACACTTTGGGAAACGCTTTTTTGAATGTGTGGTGAGGATAAAACGTTTTAAGATGCCGGAAAAGGTGGCGCGCACCAGCCAGAAGTCCAAGTCCGTGTCGTTTAGCGAAGCCGTCGAAATTTTGGGAAGCAAACCGCGCAAATCTTCGTCCATTGTATGCAGCACGCCGAGGTTAAAGTCAAAATCAAAGCTAAACAGTTCGGTGCCGACGCGGCTGCAGCGTGTCGATGCCACCGGGAATGTACTGGAAGATATTGAGCTCAATTCCAGCTTAGTGCTGGACTCTTCAACGCCGACCAGTTCGTCGCGCAAAAGCAAATCGGGACGCTCCTCGTCCTCCTGCAATGGTGGACGACGAGCGGGCAAACTAAAGCGACCAGCACTGCGTGTGCCCACAACAGATCTGGCCAGTTTGCGGATCGATGACAGTCACGAGGAGGAAACAGAAGCTAATGAAGAGTACATTGGTAAGTGTTGAACGGATGGCAATGCTCGCGATCGCTTTTAAACCTATTCTTCTTCTTGCTCGTTTAGTGCCAAACGAAGTACCCGATTATCACATCACGATGGGAGTGCGACGAGCTGGCACACCAAACCCTTTGAAGAGAGTAACGGTGACCACCACGGTGAGCGATGACGAGGGTGCCGGCGATGCTACCGAGACTAAGAAGTCGAAAAGGGAAGTCGAGCAGGCAAAGTCACCAGCTATGGAAACGGAGAGTGCTGTGCAGAAAGTCCAGGAAAAGCCAGTGGATGCAGAAGATCAACAGCAGGTAGAGACAGCGCTAGAGCAGAAGATAAATGATGAGGAGGAGGAGTCAGAGCAGATAATGACAGAATCGGAGCAAACCGAAGCAGAAGCAAAAGCTGAATCAAAGCAAATGGATTCAGAGTCGAAGATGACGAAGCAAACCGAATTTGAAATCAAAGAGGCAGAGGAGATTGAATCCAAGCCGGAAGCTGGTCTATTCCAGTTAGGAGATGAACCACCTGAAGTAGAACCCAGATCGTACTATCTAAACGATTCGGACGCCACACCAGATGAAGTTGATTCCACCGCCACAACTCCATCTCCAACTCCAGCAGCGAAGAATGTCTCCATGGCTGGAGAGGATGCAATGGAAGATGACATACTGGAGATACAAACTTCGCTGGATGATGTACGTGAGCTGCATACCCCAACCTCTCCCTTGCCACGCCTACAAATCGATGAGCAGCGAGATGACAGTCGAAGCGAACGTTGCGGATCTCAAGATTCCGATTCTAGCTACAAATCAGCCAATCATCTGGTCATCAATACGGGAGTCGAACCATTGCAGGAGGAGTCCTCGACAGAGGCAGAGCCAGAGCAAGAGCAAGAGCATGAGACACAAACACACACAGCATCGACATCGCCAACAGCATCCACATTAACATCGATACAGCCGATACAGCCCCGCCGATCGACAGCATCAGTAGTGAGGACGGAGGAGGCGTCGAATACGACAACGCAGAACACTTTCAATAGCAGCGAAGCAGCGAGCGGATCGGGAATTGGACAGACAATGTATTCACCCATTGCCGCAATGCCCACTCTGGATGACGAGGATCTGGATGATCTAGTTGGTGCGTAAACAAGGTGTCTGTATTAAGTTTGGGCTCTATTCACCCCCCAACAAGGAATTTCTATCTTGTCTTATTTCTAATCCCATATTCATCTTTTTGCAGATTTCTTCAATTGAACTAAAGACGCAAGCGAACTGACTCTCGCTGGAGATTATATGTCGTCGTGCTTAAAACATGTGTGTGTCTATATGTGTGTCCCTCTCTCTCGTTCTCTCTGTCCCACAGTTATCAAATCAATGTCATACAGTACTTATATATATACATGTATATGGTAAATTGGTGTTGTTATTAAATTATAAAATAGTTTCATGTTCTATCCTCTATTCCCCTCCCCTCCCCTTTCGTAACCTGCCCCAACTCCCTTCATAATTCCTACTTTTCTATAGATATACAGTATGTAACACTTTACACATATGTACATGTTAATGTTATGTATGCATGTTCATGTTATGTATACATGTTAATGTTATGTATGTATATATGTATGTATGTATGTATTATGTAATGTTATGACATATGTGTAAAATGTTACTTGACATACTGTATATATACTCAGTGAGCGCAATTTGCGAAACTAATTGTATTGATTTAGCTCTAATAGAACATATATGACGAGTATATATACATGTATAGGATACATATGAGTTAAATTTTTTTTTTTGTAGTTTAATTTTAATTTGGAGTACTATACTCACAGTACAGATGATATGTCTATCGATAAGTATATGGATGTATAGGTTTTTTTGATATATGTAAATGTACATATTAAGGTTGCGCTTGCCAAGGGTATTACGAAGTCGGCGACGTCTGCTCACCAGCATCATAATCTCCACAGTCTCCACACATGCATAAATATTGTAGTTGATGTAATTGCTAATATCGTGTTTCGAGATCTTCGAGTACAGTTACCAATGTATAACATAATCATAATGATTATATAATTGTTTAAGACGCATAAGCGCTATTTTGTTGTTTAAGCTAATTAAATATATACTCTCCCACACACACATACACATAAGCATACCAAGCAAACATACACACACACACAATAATAATCACCACTCAAACTGCTACGATTTGGGTTCCTTAAGGTAGCTGTAAATCTAATTGATGTATTATTTAATAAACTTGAACAAGAATGTGTAACTTTGTATTTATTTTTTTAACTGATCCCATGCATTTATCTTAATATGGCAGAATTTTATGCAAAATAAATTTTATTATTTTTATTTTATTTTATTTAATTGTATAAACCCTGCAAAAGAATGTTAGAATAAGATCCTCGCGCACTTGAAAGCTCGAACCATATTAAACCATAGACGGACACATAACCGATTCATGTTATGAACCGTGGTCGATTTAAGATTGGTACGTGTTGCCAATGCATGTTTCACATTTCCCCTCGCTTTTCGCGTATCAAAAAGCTGTTAGATCTATTTTCCATGGCTTCTTTTTCGCACAATCGACGCGAGTTCCCGCTCTCGCCAGCAGAAGCATGCGGATGCAAGAGAAAAACGAAAAATACGATCAGCCAATAGAAAGCAACAAAAATGCCGGACTTGAATGAGCATGTTTCAGCAACATGTTGCCGGGTAAGTGACCGTCTTTGGTTCTGACTGCTTTTTCTCCCTGCCTTTACAGCTGTTGAGCATGTTTCAGCGACATGTTGCCGGGTGACCATCTATGGTTTAATAGTCTTTGGTTCTGACTGCCTTCTCTCCCTGTCTTTACTGCTGTTGTTAACCAGTGTTGCCAGGACACTTTTTTCCCGTCAAATCTATTTAAAGTTTAATAAATTACAATCAGCTTTTTTCTTATTGCAGCTGCATATAATTCAGCTTTTTTTTATATAGAATTAAGCAAAAAGAAAAGCCAAAATTCTGGCAGCACTGTTGTTAACTAGGGGTGGTTAGGAGCTACACCCAAATGATGTCATCATCTCATCGGATTCCCAGAATTCAGAAGAAGTTTGCATGAGGGCGAGAGATACAATGTAGTAAGAACTTTTCTGAAGCTCAGATCGAGTCGTGTAAGCTAACACTATGGAGCGTTGCATTAAAAGAATAGATAGAAAAAATGTTTACTTGGATTGGCGGCATCAGTTGCACCTCTCTTTGTGAGCTCATTTATATTGGCAGGGGTTAAGCATTATTTACGCGAACGTAGACATGATGTTCTGCATTCCCAGCATACGTCGTTCCATCATCTGGGCTCCCTTGAATACCCCGATGGAGATTATCGCTGTACAGGACTGTTGATATCCCCAAAGCAAATCCTGACAACTAGCAAATGTGAGGGACCCACAAGTGTTTTTCTGGGATCTGGTGAACTTAAGTCGTCATCTGGCGATTTTACATTTAAATTAAAAATCACTGTAAATTTACTTGCAAAATTTTAAAAAGTTTTTTCCCTAAAACATTTTCTTTCCTTTAAGCCAGGACAGAAAATACTAGAGAAGGAACTGTTGCTCCTAGAATTGATAAGACCCATTTCGGAGGATGAGCTCGAAAGAAATGTGAGTGTGGCCCGTCGCTGCAAGGATGATGTGGATTGGAATAACAAAAAAACAAAACTTTTTGCCGCCGGATTTGCACAGAGTGAAGGTTAGAAACGGAAATATTTCCAATATTAAAATAAATACAGTATGTCTAGAAACACTTTACACATACATATGTACATAACATTAACATGTACATACAATGTAATGAATTACGTGACTCAATGCATGTGTAAACAGTAACTCATTACTCAAATGCACATGTTAATTAACAGACTGTATATTATATAAAATATAAAAAATGCATTACAGATGGTAAAAATTGCCCATTATATCGGAAAAAGTTGGAGTTCCTTAGCGCCGATAAGTGCGAAGGTGTGATAAACATAAACAATGTGAATTTTGAAAATAATTCCCTTGCTGTGTGAAATCGATAAGTATTTATCCCCCTGCCGATCAATATCCCAACTGCAAGCAATGCCTTACTGGGAGTGCCAGTGTCCTCTATGTGCAGCAACCCGATGGTAATGTGTGTGTGGCAGGCATAGCCACGCCCACCAGCAACAAGTGCCTGAGGAGCATTAAGCCTGTTTATTTCACTCTTATTAAGAGTTCTCTGGAGGTGGAATAAATCAAGCTTAGAAAAATATAAGCTGAATATGTACAAATACTTATATACACAAACAAATATACATATGTATATGTACAGACAGTCAAGTAACACTTTACTCAAATGCACATGTTAATGTAATGTACATTTGTGTAAAGAGACTGTATATACATATGTATGTATGTATGTATGCCAAATCAGCCTTGTTCATTTGTTGTTCTCTAAATTTGTTCTGTCCTTGTTGTCTCAAATAAAATGTTTTTTGAATATGATTTCTATTGAATTGTTTTAAAAATCTTCATTCTACCACATCTCGTTATCCTCTTTTATCGAACAAGGAAATTAAATTTCCCTTATCGAACTGCAGCCAGTTTCCAATTGGAAAAATATCATGCTCAGGGAATCGCGGCTTTGGCACATCCTCAATATAAATATCGATATACAACTACAATCTACCTTCGACTATAACTATCTTCGATTGTCCAGATTCAGAAAAAGACGGTAAGACTCTTTTTAGTTGTGTTTTATACAAGACCAGATTCTTGGCATATAAAGAAAAAGGGAAACACATCCGCACCGGGGAAGCAGGGGATAATATAGCATAGTTTGAAGGGACATATTCGCACCGGGGTAGCAGGGGATAACATATCGTATCATAGTTAGTACACGGTATTTAGTATCTGTAATGATTGGGCTTGAAGGGACCCTCCTTGGGCACACCCAGGTAGGTGGCCTGTTTGTCAGTCAGCTTGGTGAGCTTGACGCCCAACTTATCCAGATGAAGACTGGCAACTTCCTCATCGAGCACCTTGGGCAGCACATGCACACCGACCTTGTATTCTGATGACTTAGTCCAGAGCTCAATCTGGGCCAGCACCTGATTGGTGAAGGAGTTGGACATGACGAAACTGGGATGTCCATGGGCACAGCCCAAGTTGACCAGGCGACCCTCGGCGAGGATAATAATGTGACGTCCATTGGCCATGGTATAACGATCCACCTGAGGCTTCACATTGATCTTCTCCTTGGCATTCTGGTTCAGCCATTCGACATCGATCTCACAGTCAAAGTGCCCAATGTTGCAGACAATCGAGTCGTCGGGCATGTTCAGCAGATGCTCGGAGGTGATGATGTCCCGACAACCGGTGGTGGTCACAAAAATCGTTGCCTCCTTGCTGGCCTCCTCCATGGTGGTCACCTCGTAGCCCTCCATGGCTGCTTGCAGCGCGTTAATGGGATCGATTTCTGTGACAATCACACGACCACCGAATCCCTTCAAGGCCTGTGCGCAACCCTTGCCCACATCTCCGTAGCCAGCAACGCAGCACACTTTTCCAGCGATCATCACATCTGTGGCGCGCTTGATGCCATCGATGAGGGACTCACGGCAGCCATAAAGATTGTCGAATTTGCTCTGCAAGAGAAGAAGAGAAGAAGGAGGTAAGTAACGTGATGTGCTTTAAGTGGATCTGGATCACCTCACCTTGGTCACCGAATCGTTCACATTGATGGCAGGCACACCCAGGCGACCCTCTTTAAACATCTTGTAGAGATTGTGCACCCCCGTTGTGGTCTCCTCGCTCAATCCCCTGATGCCTTTGAGGTAATCGGGGAAACGTTCGTGCACCAGATTGGTCAGATCACCACCATCGTCAAGGATCATGTTAAGTGGCTGACCATCGGGGAAGACCAGCGTCTGTTCAATGCACCACAGATATTCCTCATCTGTCTCCCCCTTCCAGGCATAGACAGGCACCCCCTTGGCAGCTATGGCGGCGGCAGCATGATCCTGTGTGCTGAAGATGTTGCAACTGGACCACTGAACCTGTAGAGGATTAACGATATAGAATCGATAAACAGTGTTAGCAAGCAAAAGGGAAAGTAAACAACTTAGCATAAGGATAAATGACTCAGTAGGCAGGAATCGGTAAGTAGGGTCAGGAATTACAAAGAGGAAGTAAACAATTTAGCATAACAACTGCTCAGCTAATTCTTCTCATTCCTTACTCTGTTGACCCCCCGCGTGTGACCTGCAACCGCTTGTTTTTGTCATCGTTGATCCTTATCGATGACAGCACCTTGAACTTATGCGCGACCCCAGAAAAATATAAATTCGAATTCCGATTTTGGGAAAACAAGACAATGGAATGGGGAGATGGAGAGATAACAGACCCCAGGAAGGGCACAGAAACCAAAAAAACGCAGCTGGCAACAAGTAAGCTGTTTGATATAACACTCGCCTGATAACTGATAAGAGCATCGCATGATTTGCATATTTTTGTTTAGAAACTATTAGAAAATATTTTTAAATTTTGGATGAGATAAGAATGATTTGCATATTTGAACAACTTAATATTTATAATAAAATATCTATAGAATATTTTCAAACTCGTTGTTTCAATAAATTGTAATATATGTAGCAAGTAGTAATATATGTAACTGGATCTTACAAATTTTGATTTTAGTTTGGGATATTTATAATTTATTTTCATTTTGTTATGATGATCCTGTTTTAAAATGACGAAATGGCGCCTACACCCTCAATGAAATGAATCCGCTCCTGTTTGGCGGCAAATTGAATATGCTTTGTACGCTTACCTGGGCTCCGAGTTCGACCAGGGTCTCGATGAGCACCGCAGTCTGCACAGTCATGTGCAGGCAGCCGGTGATGCGGGCACCCTTCAAGACCTTTGAGGGGCCGTACTTCTTGCGGCACGCCATCAGGCCGGGCATCTCATTTTCCGCAATGATGAGCGCCTTGCGTCCCCATTCGGCTAGACTGATATCGGCTACAGGAGATAGATAAGATATAGAGTATTTGATGACAGGGAATGTAAACAACGATTAGGGAGACTTTTCCATTGCACGGCAACAACGTGTTTTAACCTCCGGATCGCAACATGTGCGCATATTACATGTGTGTGTGTGAGTAGGGAATTCTGTGTGCAATTGCCGGCACAATTGAAGGAATATGGAACATGCATTTATTTTTAACTTACCAACTTTGTATGCGGGCTTGGACATCTTGATAGGATTATCAAAAATATGGAGATTGAGAGACACACACGACCGAATTGACGACGCGCGCAACGTTTAATGATAAAAATACAATGTTTAAGATTTTAAGACAATCGATCTATCGATAAGAAAAAACAATCTGTAGAGTTAGTTGCTTATCGATGTTGGAATTATAACGAAACATTGGCCGATTATTGTCTTGACTAGTCGTGAAATTGCGTTAGTTTGCAATCGATATGTAAATCGATAACTGTGTGCAAACGCGGCATTTTTTTCAAATATGACACATAAATACACAAATTTTATGGACGTACAAGGAGTCGTGTATTTATTTTTTTGTCAAATTTCGTAGTTTATTAACATTGAGATTATTTTGTTATATCAGATATTATTTAAAGACACATCAAGTATATTTTTAAATTCTCAACTCGCCCGCCTTTGACCGATGGTACCAGCGAAACCAACACTGTCTTCAGTACAAGCAAACACAATTGCCGCACACTGAGATATCGGCGCCATTTTTTTTCTCGCCACTCGACACTCGTTGCAAGGCTATCCGCTACTCGTCACACCTGGCACACACGCGTTTTCCAAATCGTGCTTTTTCGCCCTCAGTTTATTTTTTAAAGTGCAAATTAAATCAGCTAATATATAAAATAATTACTTACAATATGCATACGTTAAATAATTGCAAACTAAACGTATATTAGTGTTCGAGGCACTAACCAATTGGGATTCGAATGTGTGCGTGTGCGTTTTTTTTAGTGCTGCCGAATGCAAAGTACGACGGCAACGCATAGTTCGACCGCAACGCGACGTTGATGTCAGTTTGTGTGTGTGTGTGTAAAATAAAAAAAGAAGCGAGCAAGCGAATTGCGAAAGAGCAAAAAGGCAAGAGACAAAAAAACGTACGGTCAGCAGCAGCAATCAAACAGGCAGGCACTTGGACACACCGGGTAGAGTGTGGGGAAAGGCTGAGTGTGTGTGTGTAAAACAGACAAAAGACGCGCGCGCGGCGTGCAATGTGCTAAAAAAGCAATAACAGCCCAATAGTCGAGGGGGAGGCGGGGTAAGTGTACATATGTGTGTGTGCGTTTAAAAATGAAATTACGTGTGTGTGTGGGCAAAGCTTGCGGCGGCTGCGACAGTGGCCGAAGGTGGCAGCGTGGCCACTGCTGTGTGTGTGTGTGTGTGTTACATATGTCATGCATTGCATATAAACACTACACATGTGTGCGTGTATACATCTTTTTAATTACAATCATTTCGATTTTTAACTAAATTTAAAATGAATAAATTATGTGAATAGTAATGATATTCTTGTTTATTTGCAGTGCTGCACAAGGCCATAAGTCACTCCGTTCTAGTGTTAAACTTAACGAAAACTCAACGATCGTGGCGCCAAAGTGCAAATTGGTGTTGGTCCCCGCAGCATCAGAGCAACAGCAAAAGAAGTATTAAGAGCGCCGCGTGTGTTGGAATCTCGTCGTCGTTGTGACACAGGGAAGCTCGCGCTCACACACAGTGAGAATACACACACATATACAATACTTATACATACGTACACGGATAGGGGATAAACGCACGCACTTACTCACGCACGCACGCAAACACACAAAATTGCAACAGTGTGGCCGTTTCAGTTTTTTTTTTTATATCGTTACTCTTATTTTCATTTCGCGCGTGTGCATGTGTGTGCATGCGCGTGTGCATTGTTGCATTTTGTGCGTTGACACACACGGACAGGGGCCGGCTAAAATCCAATAATGTCCACATTTGAGGATGGCCAATTACAAGAACAACAGCAACAACAATCATCAGCTAAATTAACGAATGAAGCATCCAGCATCAGCAGCAACAACAGCAACGATAAGGTGAGTACAGCTGCTGTCAAAGAGAGAAAGAGAGCTCTCTCACACACACTGACAAATTCCAATACGTTGTCTCTGCTCTTCCCCCTCCCCCTTTGTAGTCCATCATGAACAAGGTGAGATCGCGGGTAACAAGCATAATCCCGGATTCGTTGAGCAAATGGTTCTCACCTGGAACACCGGAACAGCGAAATGCTGGCGATGCTGGAGCGGGATCTGGACCTACAGCTGGAGCAGGAGCTGATGAGGAGCAACAATCGTCATCGCAACAACAACTCAATGGTAAACGCAAGCGAAGCCGTCGTCGTATAAGACTCGTACCAGACGATGGCATAATGGACGATGTCATCGAAGCTCAGGATCTCGATGAGGAGGAAGTGCAGCTGGCCGATAACATTGCCGAACATGATCTTGCTGCCGAGGATGAGCAGACACGACGCAGTGAATATAATGTGATGTTGTTACGCAAGCGTCAATTGGCTAACGATGATGACGATGATGATGATGAGGATGTTGAGGAGGAGGATGATGAGGAGCCCGAAGATGATCTGCATAACTATCAACAGCAGCGACAGTTGCAATCGCAACGTGGCCAATATAATGCAAATAGTAGCGGCAACAATATCAACAGCGGCGGCTTCTCCTCTTCGGCGGCGTCAATGTCACAGCCACTGCAAAAGCGGAAGCGTCTTGAGGTGAGCACAAAACAACAGTTATAGAGCAGGCAGGAGATAGAATATATAGACTATATATATAGTAGAGGTTTAAGAACGAACAGAGGTTTGTCCAATCTTGTACGAATTAATTCAGAACAAGAGGCAATACAAAAGGTTGGGCTATAAACTTTGCGCATCTTAAGAGACATTTAAATTGACAAGATCAATGTATTTATATGCATATAACTGACTCCACAAGATACAAGGGTTTCTTGAGTGTTAGAGTTCTTAAAGCTTTTAATAAACAGAAATGAACATGAGAAGAGAAACTGTAAGGATACTTGAGAGTATGAAGATTACGAAACATCTTCTACAGGGTGCGCCAACGAAAACGGGTCAATAGAAAAGTCAGATAACTTTGACAATTTTCAACCGATCGGCTTCATCGATACGGTTTTGTAAAGTTTGATCCAATACAATTTCAACCATGTATCGCTATACCCCTCAAGAACGTGCCGAAATAGTGTCGCTTTACATTGAAAATAATCGGTCAGTTGTGCTAACCCAGCGTGCATATTGCCGAAAATATCGTGACCGTAGTGCACCCAAAAGTGATACGATACATCTTATATCCTCAAATATTTTTGAACGTGGAACTGTAGCAGATCCCAAACGAGTTCAAAAACCAATTTTTGGTTCCAACAGGATGGTGGTACATGCCATACAGCAACTGCAACAATAGACTATCTGCGTCGGAAATTCCCGAGACGTGTTGTATCCAAAAACGGTAATATTGACTGGCCGCCAAGATCCTCCGATTTTTCTTTTTGTGGGGATTTTTGATGAGCAAAGTTTATACCAACAAGCCGAAGACCTTAGAAGATCTAAAAGATAACATTCGAGCTGAAATGGCAGCTATCACGCCTGAAATGCTTGTAAATGTGATGAAAAATGCGAAAAAAAGAGTCGGCTTTTGTATTCGAAATAAAGGGGGTCATTTGATCGATGTTGTTTTTGGGGAAATAGCTCAAACAAATTGTAGAAAGAACATCTTGATAATAAAAAAAAAAAAAATTTTTGAATATATTGAAAACTCTCAAAGTTATTCGACTTTTCTATTGACCCGTTTTTGTTGGCGCACCCGTGAGTTGTGTAACCTCCTCTCTCTCTATGGAGCAAAGATTGATGACATGTATCTCTCTTCTTGCAGTTGGCCGAGACCATGTTTAGTCCCCACTTCAGTGCGCAGCATCGTCGTCGTCCACAGCTGCATGCCTCAACTCCCGCAGCTATTAACAGCAGCCACGGCGATGGTCCTGCCACACGCCACCAAACAGTGCCACCGAATCGATTAACATATATGAACCTCTATGGGAATCAGCGACTCCGTGAGCCAGCGTATAATTTTATGGCTGCCGGTTCAAGCAGCGAGGCAGCTGTTGCCACAAGCGGGGATCTGCCCATAAGGTGAGTCTCCTCCCAATATCTTAACCCAACAAGAATTCTTTAACTAATCCCCTACGTTTCTCTCACTCTCTCTCCCTCTGTCTCTTGCAGAACACGACGCTCGCTGAATATAGCGCCAATGACTGAACGCCGCGAGACATCGCTGCCAAGCTATAAGCGGCAATCGTTGCTGGGACAAATACAGCAGCAACATCAACAACAGCATCAACAACGCAGCAACAAATGGCGCAAATGTTCGCCCATTAATGAGCTGATAGCAACAGCAACGACAACAACAACTAGTAGTAGCAACAACAACGATACAACAATCATGTCACGAGGTCAGGAGACTAACAACAACAATAGCAATGCCAACGACAACAACAATAAACAGCAAACAACAGTTGCTGGTGGCACAGATTCAGAATGCGAGAGCAATGAAGGAGGAGGAGGATTAACGCGTTCCTCCACGCACCACAACAACACGAGCAGCAGCAACAGCAACTTATTCTTTGCAAATCTGCAGAGTCGCAAATCCTTGTTCAATTTTGCAGATGCATGTGTTGTTGGCGCCAAGGCAACAGCAACAGCAGCAGCAGCAGTGTCATCTCTGCCTCATCATAACTCAACATTATCGTTGAATTCCCTCAGCAATCGTCGTCGCTTCAATGCCTCCATCTATGGCAGCATGTCAGCGCTAAGCGATAGTCGCCTGCTCAGCAGCAACAGCTTGATGGCCTCCACTCGTTCGCCATTCTATCAGGGACCCACTACCTTTGGTGGCAGTGCTGGCAACAATCGTTACTTTAGTCAGGGTAACTTATCCGTCATCAACTCAGGTGGAAGTTCCCCAGCACCATCGAATAGCGATAGCCATAGTCTGAGCAATGTTGCAGCAGCAACAACACGCACTAACAATTGCTCACTATATGGGGGCATGAAACCAGTGGAGATGCGTCCACAAGGTTCCGCGTTAGCCGGTGATGGTCTCTCGCAGACAGCACAACGTATACTCGATTTGCTGGAGCATCATACAACGCCACTGATGGAGGCCAAGAAAATGGGCAGCACTCTTCGTGAGCATCAGCAGCAGCGTAGCCATAGACACGCCTCCAAGCCGTATGCCTTCAATAGCACCACAAAGAAGAAAAATGTGGAACCACATGAGTTGTCCACGTTGTCCTCCTCAGCGTCACCCCTCCTCGTGCCCACCATGCTGCAGTTACTCGAGCGGCGTCGCTTGCATCGTGTTACATTGAATACGCGGCAACAGATTGAAGCAGCAGCACCAACACAAGCAGCAACTTCAGCTCCAGTTACAGCTGCAACATCTGCTTCCTCTAGTGCCTCCTCGCTGAGTCACACGAACAAGATGCGCTCACGGTTGTCGCATCAGAAGCGCAAGGAGCAGCAGCGTGCACAGGATGAAGAGTTGCCACCACCGCCAGTAGAATTGCCACAAATACTCTTCCCACTCATGGCAAGTGAGCCCAAATTTGATTTGGTAATTGCGCCGCCAGCAAAGCCAAAACCAAGACCAGCAACAGCACCTGTTGTAGCTCGCCTAGCAACGCCAACAATTGCTGCTGCTGCTGCTCCCTCCATGAATAATGGAGTAACAGCAACACCTAAATTTAAATTTGATCCGCCAAGGCAATTGCAAACTGCAAACAATAGCAACAATTCAATAGCAGCAGCACCAACAATCAAACGCCGCTTCAAGGATTGCTATGATTTTGAGGCGCCTTTACCCATCAGCAACAAAGCAACTGTTGCTGCTGTCAATGGCAAGGATAATAGACTGAAGAGCAGTGGATCCGTGCTGGATGTACTGCTGCCTGCTAAGCCAGCAACAACTTCCTCAACAACTAGCAGTATTGCAGCTAACACACCATCAATCTTTCGTGCTCAGGGCACCCCTCGAGGATTTGGGGATCAGTTCAAGAAGAGCGCCAGTGAATGGGAGTGTGACGCGTGCATGGTGCGCAACAAGGAGGAGGCAACTAAATGCATTGCCTGCGACTCGGCCAAGCCCAGCGTGAAGCCAAAGCCCAGCAGCAACAGCATACAGAATAGTAGCAACTATGCGCAACCAGCAACAGTTGGTGCCTCTGCTTCTGGTTGGGGGAGATCACTTTAAGCCTCCCAGCAACAATTGGGAGTGCGATGCTTGCATGTTGTCCAACAAAATGGAGACTACCAAGTGCATTGCCTGCGAGACGCCACGCAAAAGCAGCAGCAACATTGCCAGCAACAGCAACAACAACAATAACAGCAGTGGCAGTCGCAGCACCAGCAGCAGTGGCAGTCGCAGCACCAGCAGCAGTCCCGGCAGCAACAACAATCCTAGCAGCAACAGTAGCAATAGTTCCAGCAGCAGCAGCAGCAGCATTATCTCCATCAACAGCAGCAACAGCAATGCCGCCAGCAACAGTTTTGGTGATGCCTTCAAACCCAAAGGCAACACGTGGACATGCGACACGTGCCTGGTCAGCAATCAGAGTAGCAGCAACAAATGTGTTGCTTGCGAGACACCAAATCCCAAGAGCAACGGCAGCACTAGCAATGGCAACGGCAACAACAACCCCATCATCATCCCCATCAGCAACAGTTTTGGCGATGCTTTCAAACCCAAAGGCAACACGTGGACATGCGACACGTGCCTAGTAAGCAATCAAAGCAGCAGCAACAAATGTGTGGCATGTGAGACTCCCAATCCAAAGGCAAGCAGCAACACCGGCAGCAGCAGCACCAGCACCAGCAACTATGCCACCACCAACAGCAACTTCAAGTTTGGCTTTGCCTCAGTCGCTGAGGTGCCAAAGGCGGACACGGGTTTCCAGCAGCTGGCGGCGGCACAGAAGTCAAGCAGTTGGAACTGTGAGGCATGTATGGCACAGAACGCTGCGGCACGCAACAAGTGCATCTGCTGTGAGCAACTTAAGCCAGGAGCGATGGCAGACACGCACAGCAGCAATTCGGGAACGCCTAAATTTATGTTTGGCTTTAGCAACAGTGCGACGACACCAGCAATACAGTTCAAGTTTGGCTTTGCAGCAGCAGCAGCAGCAACAGCAACTTCTGCAGTCGGCAAAGATGTTGCTGACAGTAATCAACAACAGGCAGCAACAACACTTAAAACCTCAACAGCAACAGCACCTGCAACTATTTCTGCTCCTGCACTGGCAACTGGTTTCAAATTTGGCGGTGACGCGGCGACAACAACGACGCCCAGCAAAACGGTCAGCTTCAAGTTGAGCACAGAGGCAGTAGCAACAACTGCCAACAGCAGCAGCAGCAGCAGCAAGGCGACTACAACAACAACCAGCAGCGGATTTGGTCTCTTTGCAGCAACAACAACAACGGCAGCAGCAACAACACCTGCAACGAAAGCAGCAACAACATTTGCATTTGGCAGCAACAACACGAATTTGGCAACAGCAGCTGCAGCAGCCGCAACATCTTCCACAGCAGCAACTACAACAACAACTGCAGCTCCCACAGCAGCAGCATCAGCAGCGGGCAACAAGTTGTTTAGCTTTGGCAATTTTGCAAGCAATAACACAGCAGCAACCTCCAGCAGCACTAGCAACTCACAGACTGCACCCATATTCAGTTTCGGCAGCGCCAGCAAGTCGACAACAGTAGCAGCAGCGGCGGCAACAACAACTGCAGCAGCAGCAACAACAACAACAATTAATTCAGTTCCTGCCCTTGTTTTTGGCCAACAACAACAACCAACAGTAGCAACAACAGTTTCTGCTTCAACGACGACACCAGCAGCATTTGGCTTTGGCAGTAGCGCAACAGCAGCCAGCACTGCCACCACTAACAGCAGCAGCAGTGGCAGCAGCAGCAGCAACAACTTCTTCTTTGGCAGCCAAGCAACAACAGCAGCAGCAGCAGCAACAACAACAACAACTGCAACAGCAACTGGTAGCACCAGCAGCACAATCAGCACTAACAGTCCCAATTTCTTTGGCGCCGCTGTTGCTGCAGCAGCCAAGAGCAGCAGCAGCAATGTGTCCAAGACAGAGCCAGCAATGTTCAGTTTCGGTAGCGGCAACAACACGCCCAAAATGAGCATGGCCAGCAGTGGCACCACAACATCGACTTTCAGCACGACGCCGTTTAGCTTTGGCGCTGGCAAACCAGCAGCAGCTGTGCAGCCAGCAACAGTTGCAGCAGCAACAACATCAGCAACAACATCAGCACCAACATTGGGCGGCTTTGGGGGTTGGCCAACAGCAGCAGCAGCAGCAGCAACATCAACAGCAGGCGGAGCAACCAGCAACCTCTTTGCGGCAGCAGCAGCAACATCAACAGCGTCATCAGCAACACAAATCTTCGGCAGCAGTCTGGGCAACATGGCAACAACAACAACAACAGCTGTTGTTACACCCTTCAGTCGTGCGACAACACAGCAGCAACCAGTTGCCGGTGGTGGCATCGGTGGTGCTGCCTCCGTTTTTGGCAGTGTCAGCAGTCCCTTTGGCGGCGCTGCTGCAGTGACGCCAGCCGCAGCTCCAGCACCACTGAGCAACATTTTCAATAGCAGCGGAGCCGCTGGCAGCGGTAACAGCAGCAGTACGTCGGCCACAACGCTACCCCCTGCTGCAGCAGCAACAAATGCAGCGAAGTCGGCATTTAACTTTGGCGCCGTCGCCGCTGCAGCGGCAGTAAGTTCATGACGCTCTCTAGTCTGGCTTTCTTATATTTTTACACACTCCCATACTCACCTCTTTCTCTCTCGCTCTCTCTCTCTCTCTCGTGCAGCCTGCGTCGGGTGTCTTCAATTTTGGCGCAACGCCGTCGGGATCTAGCAACGCCGTTGGGATTTCTAAGCCGGCGTTTAATTTTACAGCATCGGCTGCAGCAGCGCCACAAACGGCGGCGTTTAACTTTACTGGAAATGCAGCACCAGCCACAGCCAGCGTTAGCGAGGTAAGTTTTAGAGCAGCATGGAAGAAAAACATAAAACATTCACATTCGCATCAAGACAAACGAAAAAAAATAAAATGTACTCGATTAAAGAGAATAAAAAGAACAAAAGCTGCAGTTATTGTTGTTGGCTGTTAGCGGCTGTTTTTCTTATTTCTTTTATCTCTACACTTTGCATGCCTTATTTGATTGTCGTCGTCATCACAGTGTGTCTGTGTGTTGTTAACGATATTGATCGATAACACACACGCACGCACGCGCATTTACACTTCAAATTAATTTATCTCTAATTTGTCTTTCTTGCATAATTATGCAATCTTTTTATTTTATCTCTCTCTTTTATATTTGCAAAATACTCTGTTGATTGTTGTTCGGCTCTCTCTATTATGTTGGATAAACGACACTACGTATACCTATCACATATGATATATAATTATTGTACTCCCTCATGCCTTGAATCTCTCTATGTATACTCGGTAATCTTGTTGGGCACGGGCACGATATATCTACATACCACTTCTTCTATTACTACTACTACTACTACTATTACTACTACTACTACTACTACTACTTCTATTACTACTACTACTACTACTTCTATTACTACTACTACTACTACTATTACTACTACTACCATAACTACAACTACTACTACTATAAATACTACTACCATAACTACTACTATTACTACTACTACTACTACTACTGATACTACTATACTACTACTAATACCACTTCTACATCTGCTACTAATACTGTACTACTATACTATCTATCGATAATAATCGATACCACCACCACAATGAAGTCGAAAAGAATATTTCAATTTGGCTCCACATCGTCTGCGACTAATGTCGCCGTCGCTGTTGACGGCAACATTGGCGCTGCCATCGGCGTCGGCGCTGGGCCCACCGCAATGCCAGCTGCTGGTCAATTATTTAATTTTACCGCTACACCACAGCAACAGCAGCAGCAAATGCAGGTAAAGAACTCAACTCTGGTGAATTTCTTTTTTGCGATCTCTCTTTGTAATAATTGTAATTGAAAATACTGTTCAGTAGTTAGTGTAGATTGTTTTTATTAGCTTAGAATTGGCACTCTCTTTGGCTTTTTCACACTCATTTCAAGTACATTATCACCTGCATGTTGTATTCTAGTGTAGTTGTAGTTGCAGTGCTTGTCAAACTGCAATAAAAGGAATGCAAAACTTAAGTTGGTGTCGGTTACGTATTCACGCACTAAAATATGCATATGCTATTGTGAATTATCCAATGTGCATGCTCTTTTGTAGCCGCCATGTTTGACAGGCACTCAACTGCAGCAGTTGAGTAAACGAGTAAACACCTAGTACACTAACAATAACAACAACTGCAACAACAACAAACACACATAATCGCATACCCACGCGCTCTCATGATCAGCTGTCACCCATACACCCATATATGCATACTTCTTGCACACTATGCATAGATGGCAACTGCATACCATTATCGCATTCCCATGTAAAACTCTCTCATTCATTCACCACACATACACATACATTACAAGTCAACCACCATCCACCACACCGAAATGCCAATAGTATTGGAGCAGCAACAAAAATTTTGTGCAAATTTATCGATGAAAATTGTGAAAAAAAAAACAATTTTAAAACAAAACCCAACAATATTTTTTGCAGTCAACACCAAATGCCGCTCCGTTCCAATTTAACGCCGGTGCGCCTGCGTCTGCTAATATATTCGCGTAAGTAATGTGGAAAAGAACAAGACAGAAACATCTGGGACACACACATAACACATCAAACAAACGAGAGAGAGAAAGAGAGTAGTGAAACGGAAAGGAAGAGAGACTTTTTGTTAATCTGCCCCCCACCCCCCCCAAAAAAAAAAAAAAACAATTTGAATTGCAACAGGCAAAGCAAACATACATACAACACATACACACATGCACACAGTGACACACGCACATGCACAACAAAAAGCAGTAACAAATGCATTGAATTACCGTTTAACTTTGTGTTTTGCATACTTTTATTAATTATAAGGCACTATTTTTATGTGTGTTGTTTTGTTTTAGTTATCAAAAACCAAAAAATATAAAGCTTTTGTTCTGTTTTACATGCAATTGTATCACACACCCACACACGCGCACACTGAGACGCCCATACATACATACATATTCATACATACATGTACATGTGTTTATTGTGTTATTATATATACATATATGTTTTATAAATATGTGTGCGTGTATGTGTGTGGTTGGAAATACGTGTGTTACTTTGCAGAGAAATAAATGAAGAGAAGCTGGAAAACTGTCCAGCATTTCCGTGTGTGTTGTGTTTAGCTTGAATCTCTCTCTTTATCCACCACACCACCTCTCTCCTCAGGTTGACTGTATTGTGTGAGAAGAGAATTACAACAAATAAACTTTATTTTATTCCTCCCCTTTCCACCACAGCTTCAATCCGCCAGCGCAGGGCAACAATACGCAAAATGTGCGCCGCAAGATACGCGCACCGATGCGTCGCTTGCCGCCGCGGTAGAAATAGAAGTGGCGGCGCAAACGGCGGCCGCTACGTCTTCTGCTGCTGCCGCATACGCTAATGCCGCCACCGCCGCCGACTACGTTGACGCCGACGCCAACGACGACGTTACGGGACACAACTGGACGATGCCGAAAACGGAAACGTTAACGAAAACAGGACGACAGCAACCAGAAGCAGAACCAGGACCAAAAACGGGAACAGGACCAAGGTCAAGTTCGCCCACAACGACAATGGAACTGAAACTGAAACCAGGACGACAGGAGAAACGGCAACTGCAGTCGCAGTCGCAGACGCCGCAGCGTGAAACTGCAATATTGCAGGGAGGCAGCTGTCGACTGATGCAGCGCAAACAGCAGCTGGAAAGTGAGCTGCGGCTGCTGCAGCACCGTCGGCAGCAGCAGAAGCAGATGCTCAACAAATATCGCTTTGTGCGCACCAGCCCTGGAAGTGTCATCAGTGGCATCAGCAGCGGCACCAACAGTTCCACAGGAGGAGGAAGAGCAGCAGCAGCGATTCCAGCAGCAGCAGCACCAGCTACGGCTGCAGCATTCCAGGCCAGGGTTGCCCGATCGTTGAGATTCAGCATGCAGGCCAGCCGCCGCCAAACGGCAGACGCGCAAAAACAGAATAATCTATAAAACCAGCAACAACAAAAACAACAACGAAGAAGTAGAAGAAAATAAAGAAAGCAGCGCATCAGCAGAAACGCCGCACGTACTGCGCAGTCGCTATAAACTGGTGCGGAGCCGAACCGCCAATGTCAGAGAAAGAGAACAAAAAGAAGATAAGAAGACGCTCATTCACCACCCCCTCCTGCACCAGGAATGTGCAATGAGCTTTTTGACGACTGGACAACAACAGCAACTACAACTACTACTACTACTACGGCAAGAACAGCAACTACTACTTATACTGCTGCAGCATGGATTGGAGCGGATTGAGAGTGGGAGAAATGAATAACCATTTTAGGAAGACCATCGTTTACACAAGCTATTTAACATATACACAATACATATACATATATAAGTTTTGTTGCGCTTTGCTCATCATCAGGTATAGGAGGGAAAGCAAGTAGAAGTGAATAAGTATAAGTGAAAATGATGCGCAAGTCTCTTATAACAAATTAAGTTATCTAATTTCTCAATATAAATATATTTTTTTTGCTTAAATTAATTTTTGTTGATTTGTCAAATTTTTAGAGCCGAAATTAAATATAAACAAAAAGTAAACATATATAAATAAAGCTCTTATATAAATAGAGAGAAGTGGAAGAAGACGAAACTAAATAAAGAAATATTACTACGATATTGTCATCTATGTGGAGATTGTATAAGGTCTCGAGCAACAACAACATCAATAAGGAAATAAACTGCAACAAAAAAGAAGATGAAAGTGGAGAAGAAGAATTTGTAAATTTGTTGTATGAATTTTAAACTTGTTTAATATGATTATTATTATATATTTTGGCGCTTTTATAAACCTAAATAAATATATTAATGCATAAAGTATATTTATAAAAATCTTTAAACGATAATTATGTAATAATTATGTTGTGAAATTGTAAGATGAAATAGCGCAAAAGAAAACTATACTTAATATATATATATACATATATTTATATTGCCTGGAATCATTTGTTTAGACAATTTTTGACCGGTTCGAAATGGTTATTTAGGGAAGAAAGATAGAGAACGGATGAAGTGGAGGAGAACTACTCGTATAACACACACATAGAGCATACATACATACACATAGTTTCTGTTCACACGTTTTACTTTTGACAAAGAGAATTAAAACAACAACAATGGCAGCAACAAAATCAACAACAATATATACACATACATATATAGTTAAGAAACAACAACTACAATTATATATATACTATGTGCGTGTTTTTTATATACATACACTGAAAGGAAAACAAAAACTAAACAAATAACATAAGAAAAACAAACTGAAACATAAACCCGAAGAAGTCTTAGGTTTAAGAGTGGAAAATCAGGCAGTTCAGAGAGAGTTGGAAATCATAAATGTAAATAAGTAAATATAATGGTATGATAAAATTAAAAAGAAAATGTGACAAAAAATAATATAAAACGTGTTTTCAAATAACGATTAGCAGCAACATTTGGCGGGCGAGCTATCGATAATTGCTTAAGTGCAACGGCAACAGTGCTGCCACTCTGTTACGACTGTTGTAGTGCTGTAAAACGCAGGTTTTGGTTTATACAAGAACTATATTTACATACATACAAATTAAGATCATGTACACACTGTCTCTTTATATTGATGTTTATGTATATAACTCATTCCTCATCGTCATCGTTGTTCGCCACCTGCTGCACATTGCTCTCCACATCGAAGAAGGCGCGTCTGCTGCGCTTCGCATCTGTAGCCTGTTGATCTCCATCAAATTTGTCCGCTGTTCGCTTGCGTAGCTCGTCCACATGCATTGACTGATCCTCAATGGAGGCCCACTCCAGCACCAGGCGACGTCCGTATAAATGGGTTGATGCACTGAGCGCTTCAAAGGCGCGTTTCGCATCCGCCTTGGAGGTGAAATCAACGAAACCAAAGCCACGATGCGCATCCTCACCAGGTGTCAGCTTCTTGGGCAGCCGCAAGGAACGCAGCTCACCAAAGGCCCTAAAAGTAATAAATGAAGTTAAATGTTGCTCTAATCCCCCAACGATTTACTTGCACTTACTTGAAGATATCGCGTACTTCACGATAATTCGCTTGGAATGGAATATTCCGCACCAGAATCTTGGTTCCAGTCTGTTTCTTCTGTGCCACCTGGCGGCGACGTGCGCCATCATCTTGAGTTCTGCAATGCAAGACGAATAGGATTAGTTCTAGGTGTGAGTCCTAAGAGGATTTCCTTCCTTACTTGAGCACACGATCGCTCCGCTTGAGCTCCACTAGATTGCCATCGATTTTGGTCAGTTGCATGTCCTTGAGCGCACGTGCAGCGACAGCTGCCTTCTTGAACTGTATGAACCCATAACCCAAGGAGTTCTGCTGTCGTGGATTTTGTGGATCTTTGCGCTTGGCAATCTCCACCGTATGCAGACTGCCCAAATGCTGGAAATGATTACGCACCGTCTCCAGCACCGTCTTGAAGTTGAGATTGCGCAGGAATAATGTTGTATCCGGCTCGGGCTCATCATCGGCATCCTCCGCAACGGGCTCCTCCGGTTCTGGCTCCGGTTCCGCTGCTGTCTTTGCCTCCTCTTTAACCTCCACTGTGGGTTCAGTTTTCGGTATAATTGCCTCGCCGTTAAGGGTCCTTGTGAAGGTATCCTCTGGCGCCCATTCCAGATAGAGAGGCACGTTCTTGAATTTGCTGTAGGCGAGCTTCTTGAACGCCTGCCTCGCCTCTGATGGATCGCAGTACTCGATGAGAGCTGTGACCCCACTAGGTGGCAGCACAATGCGCCCGATGGGACCAAACTTGCTGAAGATTGGCGAGAGGTCTGCGACTTCTGTGGCCGCCGGCAAATTCTTCGCTAGTATCACAGTCTTGGAGCGCTTCTGTGTGGGTTCTTCGAAGGCACTGAGACGGACGCCCTCTTCCTCGAGAAATCTCTTCATTTCGATGACAATCTGCGTTTCTCCCAGTGCCAGACGCACTGCAGCACTGCTGCCTCCCTCGCTAGTGTCCAGAATGGTCTCCTTGCTGGTCTTGAACTGCTTTGCCAGCAGATCAGCGACGGCATTGGCGCCCAGAAAGAGCGTGTTCCAGCCAATGGGCTTCTGTGCATTCTGCTTCAGTTTCAGTGCCTTCTTCTGCTTGAACGAGAGTCCTGCCGTATTGTCCTCCTCCGCCCGTGCATCCTCTGCGTTGTCCAGCTCCTTGCCTGGCAGCAGGTGAAGAAGGCGACCATGAAAATCACTGCCATCGAGCGCATTGAAGGCCTTCACTGCATGCTCGGGCATCATGTAGGTCACCGTGCCGAATCCTTTGATCTGTCGCGTTATCTTATCCACTGGCAGATTAACCTCCACCACAGGACCAAACTGCTCGAAGAGCTTCTGCAGCTCCTCCTCGGTGGTGGTGTAGGCGAGATTGCGAAAGAAGATGCGTCCCGAATCGCCAATGTTTTCCTCGCTGCGCAAACTCTCGTGCTGCTGCTTCCACTTGGCATTGGTGGGCGTGGCAGCCTCCTGGGCTACCCCTTCACCTCCATTACGATTCGCTTTCGTTACCTTGTTCTTTTCCGTAAAGTCGGAGAAGAACACCTGTTTGCCCTTGATGAAACTCTTGTTCTTCAGCATTCCCTTAGCCATGTCCTTCTCCGTCTTGAATCCCACATAACAGAAGCCGTGCACCTTGCTGGGCAGTCGCACCGAGTGTGGTTTCAGTGGCTTAAAGAACTTGACCACATCCTGTCGCTTGGTGTTGTACGGCACATTGTGTATCTTTATGGTGAACAGCTCCAGGTTGCTCTTATCGGGCTTCACTTTCGTCGCCTTCGTCGTCGTCGTCTTTGCCTCCTTTGCCTCGTTGGTTTTGCCTGCCATCAGTGACTTCATGTACTCCAGATCACTGATGGGCTTCTCCGCTAGTTTCGCCTGCTCTTCAGCCTCTTCAGGTGCTTCCTCCTCCTCTGCCTCATCTTCGCCCACATCTGCATCGACGCCGCTGTCATCACGTGCCGTAGCTGTCGGTGGCGCTTCTGTCTCGTCATCTGAAGCGGTGATCTCCTGGGCTGCATTCAGTCCGGCATCGTTGGCCCACAGCGAACGCGTCTTGTCGTGCGCTTGGAGAAACTCTTGGAATGCAGGATTATCCTTGTGCTTGCCCAGAATCTCATCGACTTTGCTTTGTTTTTTTTGCTTCTCCTGATTTTTCTCTTTGGGCAGCGCCGCCTCCTTCATCTTTTCCACATTCTTCTTGCTATCCTTGGCGTATTTACTCCAAGATTGTGGTTTCTCTTCGCTTCCCAACGCCGCACAAGACTCCACACGCACGCGGCTCGTCTGTATGCATGTGTTATCGAAGTGCTTGATGGCCGCCTGTGCCTCCGCCTCGCTGCTGTAACCCACAAAACAGAATTGCCGGAATTTGCCATCAGGCGTGTACTTTAGCTGCAGATCTGTGATGGTTCCCTTGGTGCCAAATATATTGCGCAGTTTTTCTTCACTGATCTGACGGAAGATTCGCAAAAATTTACAAGGTTATCTATCAATTAGAGCAACAACAACTTATTACTTACCTGCTTCGGCAGTTGTTTGACTATAATTCGTGACATTTTGTGAAATAATTGAGGCAAATTTCTGTTGAAATCAAAAGAAATGCATTTTGTTTACGCTCTATGCACGTGTTGTAATGCCTGCCAACTTGTTAAAATGAGGCATGGCAGCACCATTGTGTGATATCGATAACTTATTTTGAAAGAGCAACAGATGTTCTGCGTGCCCTTTACATTCGCCAACACTGTACGCATTGTACGGCAACATTGCTGTATCAAAATGTAAACAGCAGTGTGGCCGTAAATGCATTTTAGTATTTATGCAGTAAAATATGTTATGTATATTTTGGGATTTTCTAAAATAACCGCAAGTTTTTAAAATAAAATAAGTTTGATTTCTTATTGTTGTCATTAATTAAGAAAATTAAATTAAGCAAATTCATTTGTAATCTTTTAAAATGGAGTTTACATTTGCAGCCCTGCATGACCATCGTACGTGAAAGGAGGGGAAAAAGAAGAATGCAAAATAGCGGTAAAAAAGATATAAAACCGTCGTATAACTAATGTTCAACTTTGTTGAAATTGTGTGTTTATTTAAATAGTATTTCGTTAAATTCTTTTTAAGAAATGTTTGTGCGCTCTAAGAGTTACGAACTGGATGCCAATGTAAATGCAACGCTCTCCCTACCCGACTCTGATGTGGAAAGCAACAGTGGCGGGCTCGATCTGACATCGAAGAAAAAGAAGAGGAAGGAAGATCGGGAACCAGCGGCAATTGCGATAATCTGTAGATGCTGTAAAAACAGCTACCACGACTATTGCCAGCACTCGTCGGTGCATGGTGTGCAGTATCTGGGCGAGAGGAAGCGCCCACTTAAGGAGCGCATCTTCTGGCTGTGCGTCTTTGTGGTCTCCATCACCTGCTGCACTAAGCTCATCTACAGAGCCTATACCAAATGGGATGAGACGCCGGTGATCGTTAGCTTTGCTGAGAGATCGACCCCCGTATGGAGTATACCATTTCCGGCGGTGACCATTTGCTCGGAAACAAAGCGTACGCTGAAGGCAGGTGGCAAGAATTCCTATGCGGAACTGTATAAACTATTTGCGGATTACATGAATTCGACGCGGATCTTCAAGCCGCGGAACGTGAGCAAGCGAGAAATGGAGGAGTTTCGCACCTTGTTGCACGTCTGCAATACCCAGATCATTGAATCGGATATGCCTCTGTTACCCGGAGATCAGCTGGATTACTCGGAGGTGTTAAAGCGTATGTTGCCCCCATTCGATCGTTACTTCTTTTACTGCCGCTGGCTGAGCCGCTTTAATGAGTGCGACAAATACTTCCGGGAGACCTTGACGGAAGAGGGGATCTGCTACACCTTCAACGGACTGCATCCAACGGATATTTATCGCGAGGACACCTATCAGTATCAGCAAAGTCTGATGAACAATAATTCGCACTCCAGCTGGACACTGGAGACGGGCTACGATGCCGCCAGCGATGTAGAGACGTATCCAGCGCGGGTACTCAGTGCAGGAGCACGTTCTGGTATCTTTATGGCATTGCAAAGCTTTAAGCAGGAGGTGGACTATGCCTGCCGTGGTCCGGTGCAGGGATTTAAGGTTCTGCTGCATGCACCCGACGATGTGCCGCAAGTGTCTAAGCAATACACCCGCATCCCAATGGGCCGCGAAGTACTGATCGCCGTCAAACCGAATATGATCACCACCTCAGCGGGAATTGCAGAGTATCATCCACTGCGGCGCACCTGCTTCCTTAGCGACGAGCGTCTGTTGCGCTTCTTCAGGGTCTACTCGGAGTCCAATTGCCAGCTGGAGTGCCTCGCAAACTTTACACTCTCCAAATGCGGCTGCGTCAAGTTCTCCATGCCGCGCAGCCTTGATATGCCCGTGTGTGGCGAGGATAAGATCTATTGCTACGATCGGGCCGAGCGAGAATTGCTGGTGCGGGAGTTCCACCGTGTGCGCAGTCTCAATGTAGCCGGCGAGGTGCCGAAGGGCGCGGAATCTGCCTGCAATTGCATGCCCGCCTGCACATCTCTGATTTACAATGCGGAAATCTCACAGGCCAACTTCGATTTAGATGAAATGCTTGCCGCCGAGGGTGATACGGAGTTTATGCGGGAATATCCTGGATCTCAGATGTCCCGACTGTCAATATACTTTAAGCAGAGCCAGTTCATCACATCGAAACGATCAGAGCTTTATGGCGTCACCGATTTCTTGGCCAACTGTGGCGGTATATTTGGTCTCTTCATGGGTCTCTCCATACTCAGCCTGGTGGAGATCTTGTATCACTTTACCCTGCGTTTTTGTGTCAATCTGAAGCGTAATTTTTAAAGGGGATCTACCATAAGAGTTGCCCATGCAAGTACAATGGTTAATTGATTTGCTAATATTTATGTTTTGTACTGTTATTTGTTAAGTTTTGATTTCACTTGTATATTAATATTTAAAAAATTACTGGTTCTTTTTCTGGCATCTGGCAACGCTGTGTGCGGCAAGTGTGAATCGATTGTTGGTTTGGTATTTTTTATGGTAAGCTTGCTATCGATAACTGGAAGAGTCCTTTGTAGGCGCGCAATTGGTTTGGTTTGAATTCGAGTTTACTATTGCGACATTCCAGCTTGCCAATGGCAGCATCGTTAATTAAAACAACAATTTGTAATTAATGTCATGTATTTAGAAACAAATGAACTTCGTTTGTCACAATGAGACAGTCGTCTAATACTCAAAATAAATCGACTTTATTCATATCGTTTGTTTTGAATTGAATTAATTAGAATTTGCTCGCTTGGGTTGGTAACAGTTCATTCGATAAACAATTTAATGACTTGTTCTCTCCCACCCAAGTTAATTTTAATTGTTTATTACTATTTTAATGGTTAATGGTTTATAGCACCGCATCAGGTTTATAGACTTGTAAGTATGTAATTTATGGGTTGCCCGATTCATGTTACAATTATGTATTACGTTTTCCGTTTTGCTTTTCTTCTTGTTTCTGTTGTTCTCAAGCATTTTGTGTACATATTAAGTAGCTCAACATTTGTGTGTGTGTGTTATTTGTATATGTATAAATGGTTGCGTATGCGTGTGTGTGTGTCTATGTGCATATGTGTTATAAATATCTATATATTTACATTTTTGCATACTGTAATCGAAGATCAACTCAATTGCATTAGCGACTTTAGTAACTAAACCGCTGCTCGGAAACACGAATACATATACACAACAACAAAATAAAAATTAGTTTACAATTAAAATAATAATGTACAAAAAACAGAAGGACGCACTGATAATAAACAGACACTATAGGGTATACACTGGCTTGCCTAATCGACATGACAAACGACAACAACTAGATCAGTTTCTTACTAGTATTTATTTGTTGTAAATATCCAGTTACTTATCTAGCCGATATACCCCATATTGACTTAACGAATATTACAAACCGATTCACAGTTCACAATTGTCGATAAAATAATAAGAAATTTTAACTGCCTCCTCCTTTATCCTCTTATGGCATGCAAAAACTTTGCCCTTCTGTGTCTGCGTGTGTTTGTAGGTGTCTGTGTGTGTTGTGTGTGTCTACACGCGTATGCACTGTGTATTAAATGTATGTATATGTATAGATATAGTTAAGATAATAGTTGGTAATACGCTGGCGCACGCTTCAATTGCAGTTGCTACTCTTTTACTTGCAATCGTCCACTTGGAGTATCTCAAAGTCGCTATCATCGGACGAATCTAGCGCAGTCACCTGGCGGCGATGTTGCTTCTCGGCGGCGGCGCTGTCTGTGCTGTCTAGTGCCACTGCCTCTGGAAAAGTAGCAGTCCCCCCACTGCACCAGGCTGGAGACGAGGCTGGGCAAGAGAGCCTTTGCCAACAGATTGCTAGCTATGGTGGCATCAGCATTGCTGATGCTGCTGGATGGAGGAGCTATCAGCTGGCGCAGTGTGGAGGATGCACCAGCGTCGACAGTGGTGTGATCGGGAAACTGCAGCCCCTTGGAGAGACTCTCCTCCGACGAGGATGAGGTGGTCGATAGCGATGAGTCGCGCTTAAAGTGTCCCTTGCAGAAGTCCATCTTAGTTGATGTTGATGTTGCAACATCCGCGGGAGCGGCAGCGACGGCGACGGAGGCAGATTTTGATTGTTGCAGCGGCACAAGATCATCATCCTCGTCAGTAGAGTTCTCATCGATTTCGGGTATTACATCGGGTATTAATAGCTCGGCGGGTATATCATCACTACACTCCTCCTCCTCATCGTCATCCTCATCCCGATCCACACCAGGCGCTGCATCGGGGGAGAACTGATCATGGCCACATCGCTGGCACGTTCCAGCACAAACATGTTTGATTCGTTGCAATCCGGCAGAAACTCATCGTCCGCATCGGCCTCCACATTGGTGTAGTTAATCTTCTCCGACCATTGAAAGTCTGCAAGCGATTCAGAAAATTGAAGAAGGACAAGCTTGGTGTAAGGGGAAGGGGGTTGGGGGAATGCAGAGAGGGAGAAGCCTTACCTTTGTGTTCGATCTGCAGCAATTTGAAGTTGTATCTGGTCGAGATGAGGGCGGACAGAACCAGCAGCGTTAGCACCAACGTGGAGCCTGAGATCAGGTGACCCAGTATGGCCAGCGAGGCAAGGCAGCCTCCACTCACCAGGCAAAACATTCTCGGGGAATCACGACGCCAATCTTCGGCGCTCCTTAGCCACGATTCCAATTTGGCGCGCAGCTGCGGTGTGAGAACAACGCGAAAACTGCAACGTGTCCAGTAGAGCCAATAGCTGAGCAGGCCCAAAAAGAGCACACCCACAGGACGAACACTGTGAAAGAGAGAGTAAGAGAGAGAGAGAGAGAGATAGATTGAGAAAGCAGCAACAGCAAGATCAGAGCAGCTGGGGTAGAGGATCCGCTGCAACAAGATCAGAGGAGCTGGAGGATCAGCTAAGTTCACCAGCTTGTGAACCGCTGTTGAAGACGCGCTGAGAAGATCTGTTCATCACGCTTTGCTAATTACACATCTTCTATTTATGTCTAGATAAACTAAACACCCTCCCCCCCGCGGGTTGGCCAAAAATAAAACATGTTCTACCTGTACCAGGAAGCACTTGAGCTTCTCCTCACTAATCGTTCAAGCAGGTCAAACCTGGTTTCGATTTCTAATTTAGCCAAATATGCTTTGCTCGCTATGATCAGCATACCCTGTAATCAATCTACAAGGGTGACTTTAACATAGAATTTATGAATATCTTATTTATCTTTCAAATGTAATTGATATATTTCTTGACTATATTCATTCTCTTTTAATTTTAATTAAACAGAAAGTTTGATGAATTTCTTATTTATAGATCAATTATATTAACGCTCGTTCATATCGGAACAATTTAAATTACAAAAGTTGATATTTCTCTTTTAATTACAATAAACATACTCGTTTTATCATAAATCAAGCAAATATCTGTAATACGTAGTAATTTAAATAAATAATTACGTATTTCTCTTTTAATTATATTATCATCAATCTGTTTATACGTAACACTTTTAATTCAAATATTTAACAAAATAGAAACCAAATTGATGGTGTGACGTCATCTACTTCTATCTCGCTCTTTACTAAATTTGCGCAACTTCCGTATTTTATCGTATACCCTGTAAAGCCTAATCAAAAACAGCAAAACAAGTTCTACGCAGGGAAAAAAGCGCTATAAATCAGCTGATCCAATCACTCATGTCTTATAGTCACACACACTCACACATGCAGCTTAGTCAGTTTGTTTACAGAGATTAGATTGTTGAATGTGGGACACATAGCGAAAGTTGCCATTTCCTTAGTGCGCAACTTATCAGGGAGATAACAAAAACAACAACAACAACAATAGACAAAAGAGCTGATCTGCAGTACAGGGTATTTTCGAGCACATATGCGCACATACAATATATTTATTGTTGTTCACGGCAGGCGCGTCACAGACTCGAGTAATACATACATATGCATATGTACATATATATGTATGTATGTATGCATAAAATGAGTTTTGTTTGCTTGACTTTTTTACGCTGACGACTTGTTTTTGTGCTAAGAACCGTTTAATTATCATTATCTCTCGCCTATTTGCAATTCACAGCTAAATCGCACTTGTAATTTCGTCTCATTCTCTTTAGTTGCCTATTATTACTTACAAAGTAGTGAAACGGAATGGGGACAAAAGTTGTAATTGCCAAAAAATTGACTAATTTATTATTGACTTAAAAGCACTTTGAACGAGATATTTATATTTTTAAATACCCTATTATTTAATGCAATTAATTACAAAACAAAATACTGCATGATTCACAAAATGGCCACAATTGCCGTCATTTTGTGCCTGTTTTTAATCGATATTACGAAGATCCTTAAAGGCACCACGTTTGAATTGCAGCTTGACTTAACATTCTGGTATAGTTATCGATAGACACCTGACTGCTGCTGGGGAATACAGTATATTTGTCCGTTACTCTTATTTCATTGTGTTTTTTACCTGACATATGTACAATCATTGACTGCATAACACAATTATGTAATTGTTGTTGTTTTTTGAGTTTGCCCCGCTGTTGCTGATAGTTGGGAATGGTAAACAATCTAATACGGAATGTGACAAGTGCATTCATTTGCTCATTTTAAACTTCAGATAAACTCTGTGCATGCACTTACATACCTACGTATAAATGTATGTACATGTGAATGCAATGTACATATGACCATACATACATATATGCATATACAGTTGCGGTTAAAATAATAGCACCATTGGCACGATTTTTGTTCGTCACAGTTTTTCTTTTTATCTGACCCTTTTTGATTATTTTTTTTACTAAAATTTAATGATTATATACTTTTCAATGAATTAACGAAAAAGTTAGCAGATCTTATTGGTAGTTTTTAAAATAATTGCGAAAACAAAAGAAAACCTTCGAATTGCGGCGGTAACAAAAAATAGCACTATTGTTCAAAGTTGGTTAAAACTAAATAATAAAACAAAATAGTTATTCAGGAAATTAATTATATCTATAGTAATATGTTTTAGTAATATTAATATTTAGTTGCGTGGCCTTTTTTTGGTGATCACAGCTCCACATGGAGTCGACCAAGTCTAGGCACCGTTCTCTAGGAATTTTGTCCCATGAATCCTTCAGAACAGCCCAAAGGTCCTTATTATTTTTGGGTTTAGCTTCAGAAACCTTTTTAGTTAACGTCTGACCAAAAGGTTTTCAATAGGATTTAAATCCGGTGACTGAGCAGGCCATTCCATAAGGCTGATCAAGTTATCCTCTAACCATTTACGAGCATTCTTGCTGGTATGTTTAGGATCATTATCCTGCTGGAATACCCAGATCAAAGGCATTTCGTATTCGGCATAATGCAACATAATATTTTTTAATATGTCCGTGTAAACATGTTGATCCATGATCGTTTTTATCCACTATATCGGACCTACTTCATAGTATGAAAAAACAAGCCCACACCATGAGATTTGAGCCTCCATGTTTTACCGACTTAAATGTTAAACGAGGATTATATTCAGCTTTTGGTGGATGCCGAACATAAGAACAAGAGCCTTTACCGCCAAACAAAACTATTTTGCTCTCATCTGACCACAATATGTTGCGCCATTTCTCCACGGGTCAATCCAGGTGTGACTTGCCGAACTAAATTGGTTTTGACCCATGCTTCGCTGTAAAAAGCGGGGCTTTTCTTGGGTTGTAGGCATTCAGGTTATTTAGTCTCAAATGTTTATGGACTGTTTCCACGTTTTCAGCTATCTGAAGCTCCTTTTTTAGCTCCGTAGCCGGCTTTAAAGGCTCCTTCTTGCATTGCCGAACCAAGCGATTGACCTCCAATTTGGTCAGTGCAGGCTTTTTTCCACGTGGTTCTTCGTTTTTTTCGAATAATATTGCATTGTGGATCATTTTATTTAAACATCCGACAATTTCAGTATAAGTTTTCCTTCTGAGATCATGTTTTTGATCAAACTTATTTTTCGTCGGTACGATGCTTTCCGTGACCCATACTGAGAAAATTTATCCTTTTCCTTTCGAAAAAACTCAATCCAAATCTTTAATACAACTCCCTTTTTAAAATTAGGGCGCAATAAACCGAGAGTAAGCACTTCTAACAATTTTATTCAGCAAAAACGTGATTAGTGCTATTTTTTGTTACCGCCTGATTTCGTGCGCTTTTGCACTGATTACCCAAAAACAAAAAGAACCGTTACATTGAGATCGTAAAAATCGGTATCTTATATAGACAACATATTGTACATATTAATCGAGAAGTCAAACTTTAAAAAAAGTTGACAAAATATAAATTTTTTTAGGAAGACAAATTTTCACCTGCAGTAGTGCTATTATTTTAACCGCAGCTGTACATGCATACATATACATATACTTTTGTACTTTTGGCGAGCTCTGTCTGAGGCTGCGTGCGATTCATTTCTACTGCATTTTTCTTTGGTTAATTACGCCACAGCGAGAATTGTGATTGCACACGCACACATATACACACATACATACATGCACAAATATCTACATAGTATTTTATATGTATGCAAGTGTGGGGAACATCTGAGCTGTGGGGGGTATGGGACGCATGGAGATGACAATTTTATATGTATGAACGTATGTGTATGTACATTTGACTATATAAAAAGCCACCAACAAAAATAACGCAACAGAGACTGCCCACCACAGAGAAAAGAAGCATGGAAGGGATGGGGGACGGAGAGGAGTGGGAACACGAGCAACCAGCCAAAACGAAGGTGTAAGCACGTTCGCATGCTCATGCATGCATGTGTGTGTATGCATTTACACATACTTATTCCTAAAATAAAACATTGCAACTTTTAAAAATTGGCCACGCGACGTTTCATCTGTCGCTTCCCCCAATACCCCAGCCCACCTCTGGCACAAACACACACACATTCTTTCTCGCACTGGCTCTCTCTTTTTATCACTCTTTTTTTTTACACTCAACGCGGTCGTCGCCAGCTATAGAACTTATTTATATGTCGCTTCCTTATGGAATGGGGAATACGACCCAAATCGAGAAGGCGTCACTTAAAAGTTTAAATATTTATGTAAATTACAGCCGTACCTCTTAATGACATTTTAATGTAGCCTACTCACTTATGTATATATTTATATTATGTATGTAGATATGAACTTACCAGGATATTAACATCACCGTTACAAGTGCAACGGCTGCGCCAAGTATAGTCAGCCGCGAGGGACGTGGAATTTGAAACATTATTTTTTTTTTTTCTTCTTGTTGACTTTAAGTGCCTTTTAACGAAGCCTCTTTTGCGTTGTGCTTTGTTTATGTTATCTTTATCTCTCTTTCGCGTCAGTTCAGTTTCTCATAGTTTTCACGAAATATACTAAACGAATCAGAGCACACAGAATGACCGTTAAGTTGGGTTAGGTTAAGTAAGGTTTGAGTTAAGTTCGAATCGACAATTGAATCGATCAAATCAGCTGTTCGCGCATGGGCGCATACACTTGCACTTTCTTCCTAAATGCCAGAGAGCAGAATGTCAGTCAATTTGCACAGCGGCGGCACGAAGCCAACTTGTTTTCCGACTGCCGAATGTTGTTGTTTTTGTTGCTGTTGCTGCGCTGCGGCTGCTGCTGCGTAGAAATGAAATATTGCTGCACGAAAACAAAAAAATGGCAATTTACCAAAAAATAATGCACAACGAAAAGTCCAAAAATGAAAAGCAATCTTGCTGTTGTTCTTGTTGTTATTATTATTATTATTATTATTGTACATTGGGATGAGACAAAAACAGAAAAGTCCACATTCTAGGGCAAAAATCGTCATCGCGCCATGGACTTAAAATAACAACAATTTGAATTAACGAAAATAAAACAAGAACAAAGAGACTGAAACTGCGTTGCGGCTGGTGGCAAAGTTTCATGTGGAAATATGTTGTGTGTGTTTTGGTAACTGGCTATTGCGACTTTATTTAAGGACCTTTGCAAACTGTACACATAGAAATGTACATACAAACATTCAAACTGACACTCATACTCACTTACTCACACACACTTGACGAAACTACTGTCGCTCAGCTGAGCCTGACTTTGAATTGGGCTGCGTTGGCGTTGACATTGACAGCGACGCCGGCAGCGGCGTGCGGCAAAGAGACACATAGAAGAAAAGAGAGAGAGAGAGAGACGGTAGGGGAGCGTGCTCGTGAGCTGCCCATCAAATGCTTTGTCTGCCTGTGTGAGCTGAAGTTGTGATAATAACAAAAACAAAAACCAACTAACAGAAAAGCGAAAAAAAGCAGAAGGCAAAAAACGAAACGGCAAAGTTGTTTGGCCTTCGATGTCTTTTCAATTGCGTCGCAGAATATACACATATCTATTTACATATATACAATTTGTAAGTATGTATGTGTATGTAGTATACATGTATGGAAGTATGCGTTGAATGTGCGTGCGTGTGTGTGTTAATACATGCACATTCACATGTATATACATACTACGTACATGTATGTACATGAGTTTGTTTGTATTGTTGTTATTTTATTCTTGCACTTTGTATGTACAAAGTAATTAAATACAAATGTACGTATAAAGTGAGCAAAGCAAATAACAAAGGGAACAAAAAGGAGAAAAACGGCCACCGCGAGTCAAGTGACTTGTCATCTACCCCCTTCCAAACTACTGCCACCAAACGCAAACATTGCGAAATATATATGTATGAGTGTATGTGTAGGGAAAAGGAAATGACACTGTCGAACCACCTCCCCTTTTTGAGAATAAACTAAAACGCAGTTACAGTTACAGCTCGCTACTGCCAATCACACACACACAAAGCGCAGTTGCTGCTCTGGATAACAACACAAACACACGCGCACACACAGATACAAAGCTATTTATTTTCCGCGCACATGTGATTTTCGTTTGTGATTTTCGTATTTAACAACTTTTGATTTTTGAGTTTCGAGTTTTAAAGTTTACGTACACATACACATGTGTGTGTGTTTGTGTCTTTTGAATTAATTTTGTTTTGTAATTTCGCACACACACACAGCTAAAATTCGCATGAAACAAGGCAGCACGCAACAGCAGTACAAACAAAAACAAAAAATATTGTTAGACGCGACGCGGGCGTGTACGAAATAGAGAGAGAGAACGTAGAAGAAGGACGGTTAGGTTGGTTGGTTTCACGTCCTTCTATAAATTCAGACACCACACTAAGAGACATACACAAGATATATATATGTATATATTTATATATATATAGAGAGAGAAAAAATATATACTTTTGATTTATTCTGGCCGCTTTGCGCGTTACTAATGAATGAATTCTAGGCTTTTGCTCCGTTTGAACGGCACACAATAAACAAAAACAACAAAAAATTGATAATAACAACCGAAGCAGCAACAACGAAACGCGCAGCACGATATCAAATGCTATGTTACATTCATGTTATCCCCAGCTGTGCCCGCTGTTTGTCTATCGAATTTTCGATAGAACAATCGATTACCTGTTATGGTAGGCCGAAATTGTCTATGGCGCGCAGAGCTGTCAACTTACACCATTCCAAATTGAATTTTTAATTTTGTTTCTCTATCGAAGTTTCGATAACGCGATCGATTGCTTGTAGATATAAGTCGAAATTATCCGTGATGCATTATGCCAGAGCTGTCAACTTGCAAAACTTCTGCAAAGAACTTCTGTAGATAACTATGTATTTAACTTTTCCCCTTAATGCACAACGAATCCATCCAATGTGTTGTTTGTATTCGTAAAACAAACTAAGCGAACAAAATAACGTAATCTCATTAAAATTTCAAACTGTAAGTTAACACAATGACACCATACCCATACATCTTTGCCAGGTCAAAATATGGGTGATTTCACTATTCGAAGTCTGTCCACACTGGTAATTTTATCTAAAGAATTGTATGGAAAATCGGGAAATATCGGAATCTATATATCATAAACTATTCTAACAATGAAACATTTGTACTTAACATTTTTGTATTATCTCATTGAGTTATATAAGGATGAAAGGTCAGATCTTGGCGCCTCGGAAACTGCAATCTCGCCACAAAATAAAGTTCGTTATCGTTACATATCGAGTAACGATTGCGCTGCAAACGCAAATATTCACTCCAGTGCTGTCATTATCCAACACTGATAATCATCCAAGTTATAATAATTATTGTATGTAGTAGATACGTCGTGACTGCGTTTTCATTCCATCTAATGTAAAAGTGAATTAAAATTAAATAATCTAGATTTCAGTAGCATATATTAACTTTGGCTCAGCCTAACGCAGCCAGCAGCAATATGACAGAAACAACAAAGCCATTCCTTGGCTCCTGCTTAGCCATTGTTGCGGTAAGTCGACGTGTTCTACCTGCACCCGCTACCCGCTCAATCAGAGCGGCCGCCTCGACAAACCGTCGGCGCGACTTTGACGACGACCGGCTGAGACGTGGACAGCAGACGGTGCTTAATTATTATTGGCAAACAAAATGCCGCAAGAACTGTACACAGAACCCTTTTGGATATTATCGGCAACGTGTGATTGATGTCATTCATCTCTTATTGGTAATTGCAGGTGCTTCTACATGTCCTTTGTCAGCCAACAGATGCATCGTCCCAAACGACTGGTGCCGTGGCTATGACCAGTGAAAATATTGATATGACGTTAGGTGAGTGAACAATAACAATTCTAAATTTGTTTGTTAACTCTCTGTGCAAAAGTCATTACAAAAACAACAAGAACAACATAAAGAGCGCAAGAAAAGCCGCATTAAATTAATTTGCTCTGCAACAGCTCAGCTGGTGTGCGTACACACACATACGCACCCACAATACACACATATGCCTACGCACTCACACATGCTCGTGTCCCCGCGCTGAGCTTGACGTGTCACAAAAATAAAAATAAAAAAAAGTTAAAATGTTGATCCGCTCAATGAATTTCACAGAGATTTTGCCAACGTGGAACGCGGCTTCTCTCTCTCCCTCTCTACCATTTGAACAAAACAAAACACAACTCAAAAATTTTAAATTAAAAAAAAAAGTTTTGTCGCTGTTATCAGCGTATTAAATCGGTGCACGGTGTATGGCTAATTTCTGATTTTTTCCCCAATCATTTTCTGAAAATGTTGCAAACTATTTGAATTTCTAATACTAAACAAATCACTTCTAATACACCAAACTGCAAATTGCGAATAACTTTCTTAATCGGGTTATTGATTCTTAACTTATCTATAGAATGTATGTTAAGTGTACAGCCTTAATTAGAAAACTGGAAAACCAATTAGAGGTCCACATACACACTTGCACACATGTACAGACACATACACACACACACAAATATAGATACAGAGAGTGGAGATTAATAACAAGTGTCAGGCCTTGTGTGGCATATCTTCCTACTCCTCAAGTCTGTGATATCTTATCATTGAACTTGGGATGTATGGATATACATACATACATATATAGACACGTCTGTCTATATAATATGTATCTCCACAGTTGTCAATCTGCAGAAAGATTATAGAAAGATTTCATTCGTTCATATTTTCCAAAAGAAAACAAACATCGAAATTAAATGTTTATAATAATTGTTGTTGTTGTATTTTTGGCATTTCATTTATTGTTCATTTTCTTTGCAGCATCTAACGAATTGGTATTCCTTAATTTTTATGCGGAATGGTGTCGGTTTAGTAATATTTTAGCGCCAATTTTCAATGAAGCGGCGGATAAGGTAAGCAAATCAAAAAAGACAGGAAAGATTTCTCTATAATTAATTACATATAAATATAGTTGTAATCTTTGCAAAATAAACACCCTGAGGAAACAAGGAAACATGACAATAAACCACAATCAGATCAGGGTAAAAATAGTGAACACACACTTGTATCCAAATGAAAAGCACAGGTGTGGAAAAAACCCCGAAAAAAAATAGAACACAGATGTTTTTTTTTTTTGTTTTTTGTCTTTGAGTGTGTCTTATTTGGCATTTTATCGCATTGATCTCATTTCTTTGTTTGTTTTGTGGAACAGATTAAGGCTGAATTTCCAGATGCTGGTAAAGTGGTGCTAGGCAAAGTGGACTGTGACAAGGAGACGGCGATTGCCTCGCGATTCCACATCAGTAAATATCCCACACTGAAGATTGTCCGCAATGGGCAGTTGAGCAAGCGGGAATATCGTGGACAACGTTCGGCGGATGCATTCTTGGATTTTGTTAAGAAACAACTTGAGGATCCCATTAAAGAGTTCAAGTCATTGAAGGAACTGGAGGATTTGGACTCTAAGAAACGTAGCATTATGGGCTATTTTGATAGGCGGGATCAGCCTGAATACGATATCTTCCGTAAGGTGGCAACGAACCTTAAAGAGGATTGCCAGTTCCATGTTGGCTTTGGTGATGCCTCTCAGGCCATGCATCCGCCAGGTAAATACTATGTTGATATTGTATATTGAATAGAATATATATATTAACATGTGTATTTGTATAATGTGCAGGCACACCCATTATTGTATTCCGACCGGATGTGGCCTTGTCCCACGAAAATGATGAGACCTACACCGGCAGCCTAACCAATTTCGATGAGCTCAAGGTGTGGATACAGGAGAAGTGTGTTCCCCTGGTCAGAGAAATCACATTTGAAAGCGCCGAGGAGCTAACAGAGGAAGGACTGCCGTTCCTCATTCTCTTTTATCGTCCCGATGATCTCAACGCAATTAAGGATTATAAATCAATCATTGAGCAGCAACTGCTAGATGAGAAGCGTAAGTTATCTACTTTATATATATATATATATATATGTATTATATCGTATATTGATTAACTTGATTAACTTAATTTTCCCCTTGTTGCAACTTGCAGAGAACGTGAACTTCTTGACCGCGGATGGAAAGCGGTTTGCGCATCCGCTGCATCACTTGGGCAAGTCCGAGGATGATCTTCCTGTTATTGCCATTGATTCGTTCAAGCATATGTATCTCTTTCCCCACTTCGAGGATATGTACAAGCCTGGCAAGCTAAAGGAGTTCCTCCAAGATCTTTACAGCGGGAAACTGCATAGGTATGACCCCCAGTCCTCCTGCTTGTCTGCAATTGTGGCTAATTCAATTTGATGTACTTCTCTTTAGGGAGTTCCATTATGGACCCGATCCCACAAGCAACGAAATCAAGCATGATAGCGCCGCAAAGGGTACATCGCCGCCGGAGTCGAAATTTAAGGAGCTTGGACCGTCGAAGCACCGTTACACCTTGTTGGAAAAAGATGAACTGTAATAATACAAATTGTATATTCATTTAAAGATAATTATTAAAATTTAAAAACGAAATCAAAGTTAGTCTTTGTCGTGTCTGTCTGCAAATGGAAGAGAGCGCTAGAAAGTAAAAGAATCGTATATTTGTTGTTATCTTACCCTTCCCTTCTCCCTTCCAACTATCCTTATCTAATATCACTATTTATCTCATCGTATAACAAGAGAACTTCAGGATTGTGTAGAGAAATGCGTCACTTATGATTTGTTAACCAGTCTAATATATATATATAGATTTTTATTTTTATTTGTTGTATGCATCTATTACAATTATTTTTGTTTTTTGTAAAATAAGAATACATATAATATACATACTAAGTCAAAACGAGTGATAAAATGTTACAATTTCTCTTTTCTTTTGGATTGTTTTCCTTCTTTTGTGGGGCGGGGAGTATTTGTGTGTGTGTGCCGTGTTGTGGTGTGGATGACTTGAAAATGCAACACAATTTGCATTTTGTTAGGGGAGTGTGTGTTGTGTTCCTCCTCGTTGCCTTCTTTGTTGTTGTTTGTTCCTCTGACTGGTGGACAGTGTAATTATAAAACGTACAGTTAAAAGAGAGAGTACTCGCTATGGTTTTTGTTTTGTTTTGTTTAATTAATACGTCGTAAGAAAAAAATAGTTATTTTATTTGAAGCAGTGTTTAATAGGGCCGAGAACGCATGCCGCCATCGTTGCGCATTGCGCCGCCTCCGTCACGACGGCCACCGCCGCCACCTCCACCACCGCGACCACGACCACCACCACCGCCATTATCATTGCTATATCTTGAATAGCCACCGCCGCCTCCATTGCCGCGATCACGATTCTGGAAACCACCGCCTCCTGAGCCGCGGTCGTTGCGCTCATTCATGCCACCATAGCCACCGCCGCCGCCACCACCGCCAAAGCCTCCGCCGCCGCCACCACCTCCCGAGTGGCCGCCATCATCATCGCCCTTTGGAGTCTTGCAGCTAAGGAAAGATATGAAAAATAAACATTATAAAGGATTCATTTCATTCCATTCCCATTCCCTTTTGCTGTGCCTTACCGATTGCATTCGTTGCGCCATGAGAAGTTCGTGTTATTGCAGCTGCTGCATTTCCAATCACCATCACGGGGCTGGACATTGCCGCCTGCACCGCCACCGCCGCCGCCTCCACCGAATCGACCTCCGCCCCGACCGCCGCCACTGCCACGATCACCGTAATCACCACCTCCACCTCCACCGCCGCGATCAAAGCGGCCACCGCCACCGCCACCACCACCGCCGCCACCTCCACGACTACGTCCACCGAAACCACCACGTCCACCTCCGCCGCCGCCTTTGTTCCAGTTATTCTGACGCTGAGCCAGAGAGACCTTAATGGTGCAGCCATTGAATTCGTTGCCATCGAACCATTGAATCGCCGATTGTGCTGCATTCACATCATCGTATGTGACGGTAGCCTCCCCCTTCGAGAGGCCAGTTTCCTTGTTTTTGTATAACCAAATCTTTGGCTTCATAGTGCGCTTGTCTTTCTGCAAAAGAAGAATAAGACACAAGGTGAGTGACATTGAAGACATTTGCGATGCCAGCCTGCTGTCGTAGACTACAAGAGCTAAAATAAGAGCAAACACGAGTGACAACACTCGTCTTGCATTACATTATCTTTGTGTTTGTTTTAAATTCAAGCCCTGCACCCCTTTCGCTTGCTTGTGTAAATTCATCAATATCAAATATCACGCTTCATTTTGAAGCCTGCAACTTCATATTGGTTGATTAGAATAATCATCAGCACCTAAATGATTTCTATAAATTTGATTACCATTGGTTTATAAACACACCAATATATTTAAAAAAAATTGCACGAGCACTCTCTGTCTGTTGCTGTTGCCAGCTTATACAATCCACTATCACTATATTATACATTAAAAACCCTTCTTACTGATTCCCCAACTTACCTTGATAATGCCAATGGCACCGAAATGAGTTTCAATATCTTGCTCTGTGGTTGATGGATCCATGCCAGCAACAAAGATGGTATCCTCCTGTGTGATCATGTCGTTGCCGCTGCCACCGCCACCACCGCCTCCGCTGCTGCTGCTGCTGCCGCCACCGTATCCTCCTACAAAACAGAGCAATATATTAGAAAGGTCGGTCAAAATCCGCTGCATCACTTGGGCAAGTCCGAGGACGATCTTCCTGTTATTGCCATTGATTCGTTCAAGCACATGTATCTCTTTCCCCATTTCGAGGATATGTACAAGCCTGGCAAGCTAAAGGAGTTCCTCCAAGATCTTTACAGCGGGAAACTGCATAGGTATGACCCCCAGTCCTCCTGCTTGTCTGCAATTGTGGCTAATTCAATTTGATGTACTTCTCTTTAGGGAGTTCCATTATGGACCCGATCCCACAAGCAACGAAATCAAGCATGATAGCGCCGCAAAGGGTACATCGCCGCCGGAGTCGAAATTTAAGGAGCTTGGACCGTCGAAGCACCGTTACACCTTGTTGGAAAAAGATGAACTGTAATAATACAAATTGTATATTCATTTAAAGATAATTATTAAAATTTAAAAACGAAATCAAAGTTAGTCTTTGTCGTGTCTGTCTGCAAATGGAAGAGAGCGCTAGAAAGTAAAAGAATCGTATATTTGTTGTTATCTTACCCTTCCCTTCTCCCTTCCAACTATCCTTATCTAATATCACTATTTATCTCATCGTATAACAAGAGAACTTCAGGATTGTGTAGAGAAATGCGTCACTTATGATTTGTTAACCAGTCTAATATATATATATAGATTTTTATTTTTATTTGTTGTATGCATCTATTACAATTATTTTTGTTTTTTGTAAAATAAGAATACATATAATATACATACTAAGTCAAAACGAGTGATAAAATGTTACAATTTCTCTTTTCTTTTGGATTGTTTTCCTTCTTTTGTGGGGCGGGGAGTATTTGTGTGTGTGTGCCGTGTTGTGGTGTGGATGACTTGAAAATGCAACACAATTTGCATTTTGTTAGGGGAGTGTGTGTTGTGTTCCTCCTCGTTGCCTTCTTTGTTGTTGTTTGTTCCTCTGACTGGTGGACAGTGTAATTATAAAACGTACAGTTAAAAGAGAGAGTACTCGCTATGGTTTTTGTTTTGTTTTGTTTAATTAATACGTCGTAAGAAAAAAATAGTTATTTTATTTGAAGCAGTGTTTAATAGGGCCGAGAACGCATGCCGCCATCGTTGCGCATTGCGCCGCCTCCGTCACGACGGCCACCGCCGCCACCTCCACCACCGCGACCACGACCACCACCACCGCCATTATCATTGCTATATCTTGAATAGCCACCGCCGCCTCCATTGCCGCGATCACGATTCTGGAAACCACCGCCTCCTGAGCCGCGGTCGTTGCGCTCATTCATGCCACCATAGCCACCGCCGCCGCCACCACCGCCAAAGCCTCCGCCGCCGCCACCACCTCCCGAGTGGCCGCCATCATCATCGCCCTTTGGAGTCTTGCAGCTAAGGAAAGATATGAAAAATAAACATTATAAAGGATTCATTTCATTCCATTCCCATTCCCTTTTGCTGTGCCTTACCGATTGCATTCGTTGCGCCATGAGAAGTTCGTGTTATTGCAGCTGCTGCATTTCCAATCACCATCACGGGGCTGGACATTGCCGCCTGCACCGCCACCGCCGCCGCCTCCACCGAATCGACCTCCGCCCCGACCGCCGCCACTGCCACGATCACCGTAATCACCACCTCCACCTCCACCGCCGCGATCAAAGCGGCCACCGCCACCGCCACCACCACCGCCGCCACCTCCACGACTACGTCCACCGAAACCACCACGTCCACCTCCGCCGCCGCCTTTGTTCCAGTTATTCTGACGCTGAGCCAGAGAGACCTTAATGGTGCAGCCATTGAATTCGTTGCCATCGAACCATTGAATCGCCGATTGTGCTGCATTCACATCATCGTATGTGACGGTAGCCTCCCCCTTCGAGAGGCCAGTTTCCTTGTTTTTGTATAACCAAATCTTTGGCTTCATAGTGCGCTTGTCTTTCTGCAAAAGAAGAATAAGACACAAGGTGAGTGACATTGAAGACATTTGCGATGCCAGCCTGCTGTCGTAGACTACAAGAGCTAAAATAAGAGCAAACACGAGTGACAACACTCGTCTTGCATTACATTATCTTTGTGTTTGTTTTAAATTCAAGCCCTGCACCCCTTTCGCTTGCTTGTGTAAATTCATCAATATCAAATATCACGCTTCATTTTGAAGCCTGCAACTTCATATTGGTTGATTAGAATAATCATCAGCACCTAAATGATTTCTATAAATTTGATTACCATTGGTTTGTAAACACACCAATATATTTAAAAAAAATTGCACGAGCACTCTCTGTCTGTTGCTGTTGCCAGCTTATACAATCCACTATCACTATATTATACATTAAAAACCCTTCTTACTGATTCCCCAACTTACCTTGATAATGCCAATGGCACCGAAATGAGTTTCAATATCTTGCTCTGTGGTTGATGGATCCATGCCAGCAACAAAGATGGTATCCTCCTGTGTGATCATGTCGTTGCCGCTGCCACCGCCACCACCGACTCCGCTGCTGCTGCTGCTGCCGCCACCGTATCCTCCTACAAAACAGAGCAATATATTAGAAAGGTCGGTCAAAAGATTGGCACTATCAATCATTATAAATAGTATAGTTAAAAAACTGTTTGGTATGCAAGGAAGGAATAAACCTCAACGACGACGAGTTTGTTGTTGTTGTTATTGTTGTTGTGTCCTACACATTTTATATATTATTTAATTTTTGGGCAAGACAAGAAGCAGAACACGCTCTCACTCTCTTAAACTCTATAGACATAACCACACACACACATATATATACATATATTGTGATATATATATATATATACATATATATGCTTAAAATAATCATCATCGCTCGTTACCTTGACTTTTCTTTGTCTTTGTCCACTAAAGTATTCTTATGTGATATATTGCTCATTTTTTTGAAACCAGAAGTTCATAAAAATATACCTCAACCACTTTTTACACCAATTCATGGAGTATACTCTCTCTCTCTCACTCTCTCTATCTGTCTCGCTCTGTTTCGCGATCTCTCATTTTTTCGCCCTTTTTTTGGTGTATTAAACTTGAGCTTACTTTGACGATAGAGATACAGACACACACACACAAGACGGAGACAGTATTCTTTCGATTCGAAGATCTCGCACAGAGTAAACCAATAGCCCTATGACAAGCATTGTTTACCAGTGGGTTTAACACGATAATGTGGAATTGTTTATGTGATTGTGGGGGGCGATAATCAGTTGTTTGTTGTCGTACACCACCAACTCGAAATAGACTGTTTTAGAATTAACCCCTAAGTTTAACCAAAACTCTTTGTTTTTCGTTGTGTTTTTCGTTGCTTATGCTAACAGAATATTGTACTCTTGAAGTTCTTGGAAAAGATATAACACAATAAAATACGCAAAGAGAAGAATTATATTTCTCCTTGTCTCGATGACCCTCTCTCTCTCTTTCAATTTTCAATTCATTTTTCGATGTTTGTCGGTTATAAGTTTTTCTTTTCTTTTCTACATTTTGATTTGTTTGTTCTTATTGTTATTGTTGTTGGTTGTATTTGAAGATTTGTAGTAAATTAATGTTATACATTACTCGATATGATTTGCAAATTGTTTTGCATTATTTTACCTTTGTTGTAGTTGTCCTTGCTGGCGCCTCCATTTCTAAAAGAGGATATTGAATAACTTATTTAATGTATTGATTTTGATGTTTGGATTGTAATGCATTATGATGAACAAGTTTACGCCCTCGCCACGCCACGCCGGTCCGATAATCAATCAATCATAGATAGCTGTACTAAATGCAAATTCTATTTCTATACAAGTTTTATTATAATTTTTGTTTTCTTTGACCATTTTTTTTTTTTTTTTTACAAATAACACAAAATACTCTTTGCATCTGTAAGAGACAACAACTTATAGTGATCAGTATTTGATCTGTTGCACTCTTATTTCGATTAAAAACAAATAAAAGTGTTTTTTCGATTTTCTTTAAATTTTGATGTTGCTAAAATGATCTTCGGTTTGGCCAAAGCTTTTCTGGGAGTATCCATGCAAAAGGCTTTTCATTAATTACCATGAAGCACAAACTACAAACAACACTTGAAATTTGCTATAAACACTTGAAGCCCTCTTAAACCCCTACTAAAGCAATTATGTCGTAGACCTTTTACATGGATACTTTTTCAACTAGTATAAAAAAAAAACACAAAATAGGAAGACAAAACAAAAATGAACTACACAATATCGTGTCTATATCAATAGATCAACAAATTACTGTACGAGATGATTACTTACTGAGTATCCTAAGGCGACCTATTCAATTTGTATTAAAGTTAGGATTTATAGTAGAATATATATATGTCGATATTAAATTATCACTACTTAAGTTCATTTGATATTATCTATTATCTATAAAATTTGTATCATCTATTAGATTATTCGCGATTTTATATAAACTTAAGTAAAATTTGTATACTCTGTAGACATATTTTCAATGTATTTGTATACTTTTTGCACACCCATTAGTAATATGAATACAAATTGCGATCTTAGTTCAAATACACATATGTATGGGGATTATAAACCTTTCAAATTGCCGATTTAAGACATATCGCATTTTATGTTTCTTATGGGAAATATAGAAATGTATATATTGTACACGCCTGACTCTATCTGTATGTTATATACCTTTAGAAACTGTTAAAACCAAGCTTAATTTATAAAGATGTACAGTACTGGTAATTTTTGTACTCTTATTCGATTAATTTTAATGTTAATGTTATATATGTATATGTATGTTACTCATGCTACGCTCACTCTTGACTGTTGCAGCGATGGCCCCATTTTGTTTTTGCGTGTTACTGCATTGCGAGGACATATAACCATATTATGTACTAATTTTAGAATTAATATTTCTTCTGAATTTTCGTGTTTCTGAACCGGCTTTGAATACTTTTGCAGGTTTATAGGTTAATACCTAAACTTAATTCTTTTTGTTTGTTTTCGAATGATGTTGAGACGTTGATAGAGAATAGATACACCAGATATAATTTTAGTTTGAAACATATTATGAATACGAAATAACACAACATACATACATATGTACATACATAATGATGTTTGCATGGGACAAGGGACACATCGGCCTTATCGCAGGAGTTCAGTTTGCTCGTTCATTCGATTAAATAATCGGGGTCATACAATATACGAATACTGTGCGATTATTAAATTCAAAAAACATAAAGAAAAAAATACTTAAACTTTAACGAAAATAAAGCAAACAATTTGTCTGTTCATTGTCTGTTTCATTTCTTCACTAACAGATCTTACCAATCTATTATTTTTCGATTGCATTTAATGATTGTAAATACTTCCATATTGCCATTTCCATCTAGTAAGAATTTATCATTCTTTTCGAGCATATATCGATTGTTTACACTTTTTAAATTGATTTCTGCGCGATTATTACGATAACTGAATTTCGTACGCTTTTGTTATTTTTATTACTGCTTACTGCTCTTTATCAATTGAATACGTATGTACATATGTATGCAAGTTCTTGATTCTTTTGTCATTATTATGTTTAGTTTTCATGGTATTCCAAATTCGCGACACATTCTGAATTGAAAAGTCGATGCCTCATTTAACACGATTGTTCCCATTGTATTAGCATAATAATAATATTGTAGAAATAATTATAACATACCCATAAGAGCTGCTTCCTCTATCGTTCCACAATCCGCCACCTCCTCCGCCGCCGCCACCGCCACCACGATGGCCGGAATCATAACCTTAAAGAATATGTATATTGTTAATAATCGCGAACACTTTTTTATATTATTATAGTGTTGAATAATGCTTACCACCGCTTGGTTTGCTATAGTTTGGAGGGGCTCGTTATAGTTACCAGATTTATTTGGCATTTGTTGATAATTTGGCGGAGGTACAGCGAAATTATTGTACTGTCCGGCACCACCACCGCCGCCGTTTCCACCACCGCCGCCATAACCACCACCTGGAATTTATACCGCATTAGTTTGCAATATATTGCGAGCATATTTAGCAATGTTCACTTACGTTCCATAGCTAAATGAAGTTTCGATTTATTTTTTTATTACAAAAACAATATTTCTTCCGTCTTTTAAGTAGTTTCAATTTCCGCGACTCCCTAACAGCGTCAGTTGAAAATTTCGACTTGACTTTTTTTTTATTGTAAAAATGGCGTGTGAAACTAGGGATGAACAAAATCGATTAATCGACCATCTGTCACCGTATCGAAATGAACTCTATGTAGGCTTGCACGTCAAGGTAGCCGCTTAGCCAAAATGAGTAATATGATTGCCGAATGGCTTATCTAGTTGTGGCTAAACTATGAATATTTGCCGCGTGACTGCAAATAAATACAATACACTTTTTTTTTTAAATTTATCCTTAACAAAACATATGGAAAACAAAAGAATATTTTGAATGAATAACAAATGAAATTAACATATGCCGCATGAGACTGTTGTATGTCATACATTTGCTGCATTTACAACACTAATTGAAATTTGCAACCCTGACATGATTGTTTATATTCATAATAATGAAACATTTTGGTGTTTACGTGGAATACACTTATGCACTTAATTATCCTTTTAAGCATAATTAAGCATAACCAAAAATCAACAAAATGATCGAAATTACAGATCTCCAAAGTATGTGAGATAATTGCATTAAAGTGTCAGCGTTAAGTTTAAACCATTACTAAACCATTGCATTATTTGCAGAAATCGGCATCGGCTTGGCTGGCTTTGGCATATCATTCTTATTTCTTGGCATGTTGCTGCTCTTCGACAAGGGCTTGCTTGCAATAGGAAATGTTCGTCAACTAATTAAAGAATGCTCCCTATAACTACTACTACACGTCATCGTTTTACTTGCAGATTCTCTTCATAGCTGGTCTTGGATGTGTCATTGGCGTGGAGAGAACCTTACGCTTTTTCTTTCAACGCCATAAAGTTAAAGGAACAACCGCCTTCTTTGGAGGAATTGTCATCGTCCTGCTGGGTTGGCCCATTGTTGGCATGATCATTGAATCCTATGGATTTTTTGCATTGTTCAGGTGTGTAAGCCCCAATACGAGTCGTTGACTGATAACCGTTTGTTCCGCAACACGTGCAGACCTCTTTATTGAATAGATCCCAATAACTTATTCAACTCTTGAATATTTCATTGCAGCGGCTTCTTCCCTGTGGCCATCAATTTCCTTGGCCGTGTGCCCGTATTAGGATCCCTCTTAAATCTGCCATTCATGCAAAAGGTAAGATAAACCGGCGAACATAAGCAACGAACTCATTAAAACACACATTCCGGAGAGATTAAGTTAATATTATATGCTAGTGCAAGCCTGCAATTCTCTATTCTATACTCTCCCCCCATCCAATAATGCAGACAAATAAATTCATGGTTACTTCCGATTATTATCTACATACCAAATGCAAAACAGTTTTACCATAGCAAATTTAATTTCATCTAAGCTATGTATTTTCCAACATTTACATCGAGAGAGATAGTGAAAACCGAAAAAAAAGGAAATCGCGAATTTTTAGTGATTCTTGTTCCAGTCCTCACGCTCCTCGCGCTCTTGCACAACTTCCCTCAGATATGGTTCCAAGTACTTAACATCCTCTTCGTACTTTGTCCACTGCTCCTTGGGCAGAATGGTCTTGGTCATCGACAGGTGCAAGGCACGCATGATGCGATAGTTGCGCTCGTCGTACAGTTTGCGAGGAAGGCGACGAACGGCCTCAGTCACATCTTCGTTTTCATGGAGACAATCGTCACGGTACAGACCTACAGAATTTCAATTAAAATCTACATTTGCCAATGTATATGATTTAATTTTTCTACTACTCACCATACTGGTTGAATCCGGACAAATTGTAGGCCCACTTGCCGAGGCTGGCTGGAATTGGAATTGATGCAAAGAATGGCAAAGTTTATGTTACATATTTACGTAATCATTTTGGCACACAACATTAAAAGTTTTCGGCGTTGGCAATTGCCATTTACTGTCCGTAAAGTATAGATTGTATACTTACAGAATACCATAGGTCCCTTGCGAGCAATATAACCAGACATGATTAATAATAAATCGTAATTTTAGGAAACTCGTTTACTAGACGTCTCCGTTCGCCTTTATTTTAGGTATGACAGCTGACACAATTTAGAGATGGCAAGGTGCTTTGACAATTGTATCGATAACGATTGCTTTTCTATCGCCTTCTTTGCTAGCTGTCATATTTAAGTACACCCGCCAAAGTTGTCAAAAAACGCTAAAATTATTAAATAAAACAATATGCTATTTTTGTTTTTATATTATTTCAGATCGTTCAAAAACTTGGTGGGGACGGGAATCGCACAACCGTATAACCATAATGTTTATATAGGAATAAAAATATACAAAAATATTTTTGTATAAATTAAATAAATTTGTTGTTGTGTAAAATCTTTTGTAAAACGCAAAATAATGAAAAATCCTTATAGAATTTATAAGGTTGCATTAATGTACATTTATATGTATATACACACACTATATCTTCAACTATATATGTATTCAAAGTATATTGCTACCCTATATGGTGTAAATATCTATTTGAGTCTGCCTGTCCACTTTAATTTTTGAGATTCCCCATAGGACAATCGGAAATCAATAAAGCCAAATTACATCAACAAGTACGTATTATTGCAGTAGATATACTACCTGGTATTGCGCAGTTTTTACGTGAAACACATGAAAATAACGTATTAACTACATATTAACTTGTTGTTGGGGGAAAACAATTGGTTATGGCGCATTAAATGTCATTGAGTTGGTAATGGATCTCGCTATCTCTCTTGTTTTCAAGCAGTATGGTAGATAGAGAAGGCAACAAGGGGTATTCCGTCGCACTCTCTATGTGAAACCCAATGCAATCCGATTAGCAATAAAATTAACAATGGAGAGACAGGTCTAAAACGTACCCTGTACGAACCTTGGCTATTTTATTCTATTTTTATCAATGCTAATTGAGTTTATTCCCCCAACGAACAAAATATATATATATGTATATAGTATGTGTACATATAACTAATATAATAACTCGTTGGGGTATTCAAATACAACTACTGGGAAGAACACACACATATTGGCAGTTACTGCGTCGATATGAAAACTAAATATTTATGTTTATTTATTAATGACTACCAAATATCAATATACAAATTAAAGAACATATACAAATTCATTATATATATATGCATAGACTACGGCTGATATCGATCCAACACACTGAATTGAGGAGAGTTTGTGAACACATGTGTGATATATATTGATTGTATACATAGCACGATATGCATATATGCACCCACGTAGACAGGTGCATACATATGTATATATGCATATATGTATACTATGTATATTGTTGTACAAATACATACATACACTTATACATAGCATGCCAGCCATAGTTTATACATATATTTATATACACATATATATAAGTACATCACTGGGGCACATCATTGTGTTGTTATTAGTTTTATCTTCGTTTCCATCCTGCATCTCCTTCTTCTGCACCTCTCTGAATTCTCAAATTTCCGGAATAAAATCATTTATTGTTCTTTATAGCAGTCAACGCTAGAAACTCGTCCTTGCGAGCCAAGTACTCATTGTAACGTAGAAATGCATATCTAAACACAAAGATAATTATAATTAATAGATGGTGGGATTGTTTAATCGATATCTATAGACATATAGACATATATGCATATATATACATACCCAACGTAATCAAAGTCAATTGTGGAATGCTCGGCCTGCAGCAGCGACCAGACAGTCCAAAAGATGTGGGCTGCCAATGCAAATTGATTCACCTGGACGAATAGATGCTCAACCTCCTCGTTCTGTATGTCCTTGCGCTGCAGATAGCTCTCTAGATAGCAACGCAACCATTCGAGCTGAAATTCACGTTTCGGATATCGCGTATAGTCGACCTCATCGACACCGCACATCTCCGCAAAGTGATTACCAATATCAAAGGCTTGAAAATTATAGTCGGCATATTCGTAGTCGATAAAATTGACCGCATTCATGCTTTTCGTGTAGATGACATTTCCCAATAGCAGATCGTTGTGAGAGAACACAATTGGGCTCTCCAAAGCCTCCAAGTATTTGTACAGATTATTAAATTCCTCACGTAGTCGTCCAATAGGTAGAAATGTTCCGTTCACTCTGCAATGAATGATGTAAATACATATGTACATATATACATGTATTCTGTATAGATTTCAATATTTATATACCTTTTGTGTTTCTCAGCATCACTAAATCGTTCAGGTACTAAATCAAGAAAGCTTTGCGTCTTCTTCCATATCATTGGCATTGGCTGAGGTGCATCATCCCCAGTGCACCCAGTGATCTTCTTCTTTCTGACCACACGATGCATTTCGGCCATGCGTCGTGCAACCAGTGGCCAAATATCGGGACACAGCACACTCTCAATATTTAAGGTGGTGCCAGGTACGTATTCGTAAACGAGTCCATTCTTGAACGTTGCATAGAGCGATGGCGCCAAGCCGTATGTATGCAGTAATTGAAAATTTTGCGTTTCAGCTTTCCGATCGATCAATAGGTCCGTTTTATTGCCATAGATACGTACTAGGACTACGTTATCGGAGTATTGTACTGGTAAACGATTCGTTTCAGATTCGATTCTCGCCACATCTGTTGTAAATTCTTCATCTTCATCCTGTAGAATAACTGGATGATCTTCAGATTGTACTGGCAAAATTCTCTGAGCATTATTGATTGATAGATAGGATTCGTCATTATTATCATTGCCTAATTTGGAACTATTGTGAAAACAGCCGACAAGCTTATTTGTTATGCCATCAGTAAATTTCTGAAATTATCAAAGAGAGACAATGTTAAAAATCGTGTCAGATATATGGATAGATAGATAGATAGATAGAGAGAGAGAGGGAGAGAGAGGGGAGAGGGAGATTATGGGAAGAGTTAGTAACATAGTTGTTGGCAAAATATGTATTACTACACATATATATAGATCGGTTAGGTTGCGGTACATATCCCATTATCAAATTAATATGTATGTAAGTACTGCTTGCTGATAGTGCCCCCGACCCACACACCATACACAGTAGCTGTAGAAATTGTAGGGATGTTCACGCTGTCTGGAGAGTGCGATGGCCGGGCGTAACTTGATAACGAGCACAGGTGGTACCCACAAATTATGGTATAGTTAGTGGGTGCAGTTAATTGGCTATCAAGTTGCCAATCTCTAATGATCTTAATCTGTCTCAATGGAGGTTTATGACTTTTTAATTGTCGCATAGGTGCATAAAAAATTAATTCATTGATACTCTCGCTCTCTCCATTTCCTCCTCTCCCCCTTTCCCACTGTTTGTCTAGAGTTCAAATCTATACAAAATATATATAAGATATTTGTATATTGCAGATTGTATACAACGTATAGTGTGTGCGTGTGTGTGTGTTTGTTAGTAATTAAGGGTGATAAACTTTTTGACATTTGGAAGGCGAACTTGCGAGCAACAATAAAGCCCCAAATGATACGAACGCACATGTGCTCATTAGACTATATGTATATATACATATATATATGTATGTATATGTGTGTGTGTTTGTGAAGCTCGTATAGCACGTGCTTTGGGGTCCAGTTTGATAAGCTCTAAGCATACGGCATAATCAAACGGAATTCTTGTGATTTAAGTAGCCACGTTAAGGCTAAGAAACACACACACACACACACACACATACACATCTAAATATACAGACAAAGTAAATGGTGTTATTATCGCGACATCGTGAACATCACATTTGGAAAACAAGTCATATTGTACATACTATATAAATCATGTGTGTGTGTAGAGCAGGAAGTTCGTGTACATAGCTTATTGTGTATAAATGAATATGCAAATAGGTACAGCTGGTTTTAGCACCCTTTAACGTTACGGCCCGATCGTAATTATTGGTATTATGTATATATTGTTAGACTTAAAACCGTTTTCAATATTTGATTAATACACATAGTCGCTAAATAATCCTAGAGAGATCTCACAACAATTGCACTTCGTAATTTGCATTTCTCTTTGTCTGTTTTTTTCAAGGTAAATATCAAAACTCACACGCACACACACACACACACAGGCACAGCCACAGGCACACTCCACTTAGTCATTCAGAATCGTTTGTTCGTTGTGCAACGACCCTCGGCATACTTCGATTAACATTGAACAAGCTCCATGACTCCCGCTCCCCCTCTTCGATGAACAATGCATTAGTAATTGCAATGTACTATATACTACATTATATATTTGTATAATGGTGTGCTATGTTATTGAGTCGAGATTAGGCGAGTGCATTTCAGTTATTAAAATATATCTAGTTGGCGTGCCCCGCCCACGCTATGTGAATTACAAATATTAGATGCATGTGGAATCAAGTTAGACAAACCTCTATCGTTAACTGTTTCTTTTACAAATCAGGGATGGATGGATGGACAGATGATGTTGTTAGTCAGATGAGGATGGGTATAAAGGTTGTTGTGGGTGCGCTGGCAATTGATACGATCATCAATCAATCACTCAAAGCACGAGTCTCAGTCAAGTCTCAATCAATATATATATAGTACTATATATAGTAGTAGTTTTAGAGGGTACATACATACATATCATATATGGTGTGGTATTGATAAGTGTGAACAAGGCGCAAGAAATTTGAAAGACCAGAGTAATAGTAATTTACCAGAGTCGCCCATCTCTCTTGCTCTCTCAGTCTCTTTCGCATTTGTTTTCTTTTTCATTTTATTGTTTTTTGGGTTTTTTTTAGATTTGTTTTTTTTTGGATAAGACGTAAGATGTACATACATTGTGATAACAACAACAACAATGGATCGGATATGGATGTAATCTTGCAAAAGTAGAAAATGACATTGATGTGTTTTTCTGCTCTCAATTTGTTGGATATGCATGATTTACTTTACCTTGAAGTCAACGTGATTGAGGTCCCAGTTTGGTCGTATTACTTTCAATATATCCTTAGCACCTTGTATAACATCAGCCTCTTCGACAAATATGGGTACAAAAGGTACGATCGCCTCTTTAACTGTTGTTGTTGTTGTTGTGGGACTTGCTGTTGTTGTGATCGTTGTTTTATCCTCTTGCTTTGCGTTCTGTTGTTGTTGTTGTTGTTGTTCGCTTGAAAACGTCTTCGTATTGGTATTCGTATTCGAATTCGAATTGGAATTTGAATTGATTTGGTTCGTGGTTTGCTGCTGTTTGACCGTTTGACAAACTAAAGATAAAGAATCTTTCATCACTTTAGGGTTGCCGCCACTTGTTGAAATCTGTCCTGTGTAACTGTTGCTCTTGGTTTCTGTGCCCATTCTATTGTATTACAATGTGAAATACGAGAGTGTCAGGTCGGGTCAACACAACATACATACATACATACATATACATATATCGTAGAGAAAACTACAATATATACATAGCAAACAATGTAATCGACTGGCCGATTCTGTTGCATCGGGTTATAAATAATGCATTCGTTTTTTTTCAAACAATTTATCACGTCGAATGGATTATTATGGCAGCCATATAATTTATGGCAAGCCGTGCAAGGTGTAACAAGCGATTATAATAATTATACAGGCATTAATATATTAAATAAAAACAAAAGATAGTTATATAAATGCAATATATAACTGTTATACGATTTGAGACTCTAATACAACGTAGTTTCTTTGGTGCTTTTCTATCTATTTCATTATCGGGAATCATCGTTGTGGAGTGCGGGCAAGATATCTTGGATGTGATAATAGTATCTGTGAATCTGTAGGGCTGAGGGACAGCGAGGGACAATTTTGAAGAGTATAAGTAAATAAATCATACGCTCAGAATACAATCTAGAAATTCTACGGAATTCTTTACTCCATATATGTATATTCAAGATTCAACGATATCTCGCGAGCGAATGGCCCCTAATTGGGTCGTAAAGTATATAAGATTTCAAGAACATTTTTGCAAGATTATAATACTTAGTGAATGTGTTGAAAACCGACCAGATAAGGGGACAGGCCTTTTTCAGACGTGGCGTACTACTTACACTCATCACCAAGATAAGATTAAAGCTAACATACACTAGTCTACTGGAAATATTTAATATTTATACACACATACATACACACATGCATATAATAGGATTATCTATACAGACATGTTTCAAATAGCAAATATGAAAACTTTCAATTTTGAAGTGGAAATCAATTTAAAATAATAATATTACAAAATAAAACCAACAACAAAAGCAGTAAACATTTAAATCAAAGGACAAATTCACTAGCTACTGAGCTGGTTAAAGGATATGGGAAGAAAAAAAAATGTGCTCTCCTAATTCGACCGGCAGAACTTCCTCAACCCAACAAAGTTTGTCGGTTTCGGGTTGTTGCTGTTGTTGTTGTTGTTGTGTGCGGAAAGGAATCAAATTCCGCTGCCGACAAACGAGTCAAGCCACTGCCGGACGAAGGAAAGGCAAAAAGTTAACGAAAGTAACTCTATATATGTATATATACAGACAGTCAAGTAACACTACACAGATATATGTACATACTATGTGTACGTATCCTAGTTGAGTAGAATAAGAAGTAATAAGCGCATATTTATCTGCATGAAATATGCAAATTGTATTTATCTGCATAGATATCTAACTTATATATACATACGTATTTCTATTCGCAGCGATTTTGTTTTATTGCAGCACAAATACAAAAACTTTAAACTTGACTGTGTGTGTGTGCAGCAGATCCCTATGTACATACTGTAGTACGTACAGAAAGGAACATTCATGCACACACAGCCAGACACACATGCATATGCCGTATGTACATACAGATGGATGTACGGGTCGAGTGTGTGTAATTTTTATATTAAAATATATACATATACATATGCTTGGAGACTAAAGTAGTACGTGGTTTTTGAAAAACCCTTTAACCTGATGGTATTGGATGCCAGCACTTATCTTGTTTGTATTAATATGTATGAGAGTACCTAAGTACACATGATAATAATATCGAATATCGAAGCGAAAAAACTAATTAATAAAGTAATGCAAAAATTTGAAAAAAAAAAAAATTAACTAAAAAAAAGGCAAACAAAATACAAAACAAATAAATAAATAAAATGTGTACCAATATGTCAAGCGTCAACGAATGCAAACGCACACTGAGGTGGAATTGTTATTTTACTACACACGTTACCTTCGGGTATATTGATTGTTTTTTAAAGAAAACACAAAAAGCCGCGAAAAACCACACAACTAAATTATTGATTTTAGTCTGACGGTGTTGCTTGGTACGGAATGACTGAGGCAGGGGAATGACAAGCGAAACGATCCAGAAGTTTTGTTTTGTCGTCAAACACAGATCAATGTGTTTATATTCTTGTTCTCGTTCAGCGCTTTAAACAAATTTTATACTTTGATTTTTAGGTCTTTCTCTCCCTCAAACTTTTTTTGGTATAGCACACAACTTCCGACTCCGAACAGTAGTAGTAGGAAACTAAGCTAAAAATTCGCATATGAATTTCCACTTGTACTTTCAAGCACTGTTTTCTGCCTGCACCTTTTATACTTTACAGCACTAGTTCCAGTTAGAGATGAACGTATGCGGTTTCTTTTGGTTCGTAATGATTGCAATGACTTGTTCAATCGGCCAAAGTACTGACCTAACAGATTTTGGCATTGTTAACACTGGTTGCATATTTTAAAATGCATGCCAATTGCAGCTTTTCATCTTTAATTAAATAGATTATATTAATGCATTTGCTTTATTTTTTATGAGACAGCAATAAATTAGGTAACATTTATTTTATCGATTATGTTGTGGTTTGAATGATCAAACATTTTTTTAACTTTGTATATATGTATTTATCCTTTTGTAGCCGTTTTGCATGCCCGCCCACACTAAAGTTTCCTTTTGAATTCAGGTGTTTAAATCGCCATGTATTTTATACATATCCTTATACATGTCTTTCCGTTTAACATCATTTCAAATTTTATAAAAATATGAAATTAAAAAGATACCTCCGGTTTACCGAATAGACTTTACCTAGCAGAGGATTTGGCAATTACTTTTTCTGTTTCTTCTTCTCCGCTTCTTCCTCCTTCTCCTTTTCAATTATGTTCACATATTCCAGTATGACATTACGATCCAGCATTTTCAGTGGTTTGCCATTCTCCATAATGGCCACCTCCAGGTTATTCTGACCAGATTGGGCAACTTCAAGCAGGGCACGAATTGCTAACTTAACGGCTCCATGTTCGTTGGCAACATCCTCTTCGCGATAGGTCTTCTCAAAGAACTCGCGCACTGTTTTGGCCGAACGACCAGTGGCATTGGCTTTGTACTCATAGAATATCCCAGACGGTTCAGTCTGGAATAAATGGGGTGAACCATCCGAATCGAAGCCACCAATCAGACACGAAATGCCAAACGGACGACGTCCATTGCTCTGGGTGTATTTCTGTTTCAGTTGTGCGATGTATCTGTTAAATATCGAAGGGAATATCTTTGTTCAATTCAATTACCCATCGACAATGGCAACAGTTATTTACCTCGTAATGTATTCGAGGGTGACCTGATCCTCGACATTAAGACGATGGCTCTGGCATTCGACCTGGGCACGGCTTATAAGGATACGAGCATCGGCTGTTAACCCCGCGAATGCCATTACAACGTGATGGTCGAGCACGCATATTTTCCGAACTGTGCGATCTTCCTGTAGTTTGGCTACAGATTTCTTCTCAACACCCAGAACAACACAATTGCCACCACGGACACCAACCTTAAAGTATAAAGAATACGAGAAAACATACATATAATTATAATACAACTATGTATGTAAAAAACAACAATTGAGGCACTTTCTTACCGCTGTGGAACCTTTGCGAACCGCTTCTTGAGCGTATTCAACTTGTAGTAAATGACCGTCGGGTGAGAAAATGGTAACAGCACGATCGTAACGTGAAGACATTTTTATTCAGTTTACTTTCTTGACACTAAACGAAATAATAAAACAGAGCTCCACCAAAATAATGCAGTCGGCAAATTTTCGTCAGGGCAATGATGATGCTTTTTTGAGGGAATGCCTGATGGTAACACAGAGTTGTCATCTGATTTGAATGTCATCGATAATCGATGTGGCGATAAATGGTTGTAGTGTCATTTTTATTGTCTTTTATGAATTTCTCATTTTTCAACTAGGTGGCAACGTGATGTGACATCCAACTCTGTCTTGACAGCCCTGGTCAACAATATATATATAATGTGCATTTGTTTTGTCTACAAAAATCGTCTGATTTATCGTTATTGATGTTCTGTTTTGTTAAGATACTCGGCTTAGTGTTAATCATGTGAAAATGTGTTGCAGTGTCTACCAAAAAGCGTATTTTGTGATTTTTTTTACGTGTTTCTGAAGGTGGTATTTAAAAGACTAAATACGAAAAGAGAGCGGACAGCTGATTCGACTTGACTTGAACCAAAACCAACAAATTATCACACCTGCGACAAATTAAAATAAAATACTAACAATAGTGTCACATAAAGTTAATTCAGAGGCCGTCGACAGGAACCTAAAGCTATAAGGTGTATTTGCATGGAGATGGCGCTACCCAGAAATCTAACAGCTAAGATCTGTAAGTGAAATAGAATTTTAACTATGAAAGTGGTTCTCATACTTATAAGACAATTCGCGCCTGTATGTGTCTCTGTCTGTGTGTGGATGAGTGTGTGACACGGTGTGCGTGTGGTATGTTTAGCATACATGTACATATGCATATGTTTATGGATCTGTATGCTACGATATATACTTATATGTGCACAAGAATTGCATGTGGGATGCAGCCCTTGTAAGGAGCTAACGGAATCGAGAATAATGAAACATAAGTAGACTTGTATTACAGTTATGCTCAGATGAGGTCACGACAGCAACTAGTCTAGATAGCTGAATAGATACCCCAGTTAAGTAGCATAAGCTATGAAGATAAAGGCAATAAGAGTTGTCACCGACTCGGTTGGAGGTACTTGAACCCAGATTTTTGACAAAGAAGAAACCTCTTGTTTCTAAACTTGGATGAAAATATTTGGATTTTCATCATAGTCAAAGTTTGAGCTGCATTTCAAAATTGAATCCTTTTTCCATCACACTTCCATCTTCTTTCAGATGATATTAAGGCTCACGATGGCAAGGTCACAAGCCTCGATCTGGGGGAGACGGGACGAGTGCTGGTCACTGGAGGCGAAGATCGTAATGTTAATCTTTGGGCTATTGGGCAGGACGAGTGTTTTATGGTTTGTAATTGGAAAATATGAAGAAACTTCTATGTAAATTCGAATGAAATTCAAATACTTCCTTCCACCTTTTCAGAGTCTAACGGGTCATAATCGTTCAATCGAATGCGTTCGCTTTGCGTATAAGGATAATTTTGTATATTCAGCCGATGATATTGGCATCATACGCAGATGGGACTTGAATGCCCAGACGATATATTCAACACTAAATGGACACATGAAAAGTGTACGAACATTGGATTTCAATCCATCCGGAGAGTACGTTGTATCTGGCAGCAATGATACCACAGTTAGGTGAGTCAAATAATGTTTATTTTTCTGAAATCGACACTGCAATATGATTTAGTGGCCGTACAGATTTTCATCTTTATTTACTGAATGCGCAAACCGTCCACAAGTACTTAGAAATGGAACCTGAAGCGTTTTATATTTATGACGCCATACAGTTTATATGGTTTCCAACATCATTTGAGCTGCAAATTATAGTTTAGAGCGAGATGGCAATAGTATATTCGTCTCGCTCTCATTCGATAAACGACGTGACCCAAAATGATAAGCGTCATCTTATTAATGCATTCGAGTTAACTTATCATACTTTCAAATAGTCTCTCATGAGTCATCTCTATGTGCGCCCAATTTAATGGGGGTTTTCTATACTATATCATTTTATCATGTGCAGGTAGACCTGCTTTAAAGGCTTTATACGCTTTTCTTTCTATTGTCGTTTTGAAAGTTTTCTTTCCTCAAGTAGAGACGGAATTTAAGAAGCATTAAACCGCTTTATTTGCTAAAGAAAGTTTTAATTCCCTTCGACCATTGTGAATGGTTAAAAGGGTATACTAATTTTTAGCTTTGCTTAGCTTACTATAATGTCTACCTCTCCTACAAATTCAATCTGAATCAGACAATAAAGAAGCTATTCAAATCACACTAGTGGGAAAGCAATATGCGGGAGAAGAGTCTTTCCTTTGAATTGTTAGTTTTTTAAAACTCGGTTTAGGGTATCTTACTATCAGGTTAAGCCGACCTATAGCGTTCGTCTATTTAAGAGTTCTGTCATTTCAAATTGTATCGCAACTTTCTCTTTTACATAGTATTTAATAGAGTATTCTTTTTTGACAAAACTATTTCCATTTCTATCGATTAAGAAATGCGTCATTTATTTAAACATTAAAAAGACAAACAGTTTTAACATATTAGGGTAATAATATTGCATCGTATCTGCCACCAACTAGTTATGTGTGCTCATTAATATGTGAGCTTGGTCTTGCTCTTGGAGGAATTATTGGAATATAAAAGGGGAATTACAACTTGGCCTTGGAGTCCTTTAAGTCAACATAGGCGCCGGAGATGACCTCCTTGCCAGTCTCAGTGACAATGGTGCGGAAGTGGATGCGTGTGCCCTGCTTCCACATGTCCACTTTCAGCGTTTGTCCGGGCAGCACTGGACCCGAGAATCGCACCTTGATTGCCTTGAAGAGGGCACTGTTGTTGTCGGCATACTGGCTGAGTACGGCGCGGACCGAGAAGCCCAGCGAGCAAAGGCCATGGAGAATGGGTGTCTTGAACCCGGACATGCGTGCAAAGTCGGGATCAATGTGCAACGGGTTGCGATCACCGGACAGACGATAGAGTGCTGCCTGATCCTCGTTGGTCTTGTACTGAATCGACGAATCGGGAGCTCGGCTCGGTGCAGCTGCCAGTGGCACAACGTCGGCAATGGGTTGCTTCTTGCCGCCGAAATTGCCAGCACCAACCACAAACACTGAGATTTGACCCTTAATCAATTGACGACCATTTGTGTCGTAAGAGTCACAGCCGAAGACAACCAGTGCGCCAGATCCCTTGTCCATGACATCGATTACTTTTCCCTTGGTAATCAGTTTGCCACTCGTCGGCAAATCATCGAGAACTTCCAGATATTGTTCGCCATGCAAAATGTTGGTCAAATCGGCCGAGCTGTTGGGCAAGGCGGTGCTAACCAGATTGGTTGACATGGTCAAACTGAGGCCGGGTAGAACAAAGAACGATGGCAGAGGCGAGAAATCTGCATCGTTTTCATATAAGAATCGCATGTCCTGACTGTTCTTGGTCGAGGCACCAATGCCCAAGGCATAAAGGATCAGCTCACGGTTGCCAAACTCAAAGATATCCTCGACAGCATCTTTATCCGCGGATTTCAAGTTCTCAAGAACCTCAAGCAATGAACCAGACGCCTCGGCGATGGCATTTAAGTGTGTGGCCTGTGACATGTCTGTCACCTGATTCCAAACATTGTCCACATACTCCAGTGTCACCGGGTCCTCCAGTGAGGGACGCAGTACACTTCCCTTGCCACGCACTGTGTGCACCTTGGTTGCCCAGCCGGCGGCGCTTTCAATGTAGCTGCCTAAGGAAACGGAAACGGAAATAAATACGATATGAGTTCGAAGCAAAAGATAACTGGATAAGTTGATAAACACAAGGTACAGTTATACAAGTTTAGAGCGTGATAACGACCCAGACAAGCTACGTACCGTTCTCCGTCGTGTTCTCATGACACAAGTAGACCACAACGGGTGCAATGAGGCTCGGCTTTAGTTCGTTGAAGAGAATGTCGGGCAAGATGCCCTCGGTCATGCGACTGGCTGCTGTTGGAATGATCACGTTACAGTAGATATTGTTCTTTTGACCCTCGATAGCAGTGGTATTGGCCAATCCCACTAGACCCATCTTGGCTGCCGAGTAATTTGCCTGCCCGAAATTGCCATAGATGCCCGAATTGGATGAGGTCATAATGATGCGACCAAAATTCTGTTTCTTCATATACGAAAAGGCAGCCTGGGTGCACTTGAAGCTACCCTTGAGATGCACATCGTTCACTAGATTCCAATCTTGTTCGGTTGTCTTGACAATACTGCGATCCCTCAATATTCCAGCATTGTTAATAAGTATATCGACACGTCCGAACGCTTTGATCGCTGTATCAATAACCTTTGCCCCATCAATGACCGAATTGTAGTCGGCGACAGCTTCGCCTCCATTCTTGCGAATCTCCTCGACAACCACATCGGCAGCACGCTGAGAGGCGCCCTCGCCCACATGGCTGCCACCCAGATCGTTGACCACCACCTTGGCGCCACGAGAGGCCAAGAGCAATGCATATTCCCGGCCAAGACCAGCGCCGGCGCCTGTCACAACGGCCACACGTCCATCAAAACGCAATTTCGCAGACATGTTCTTCCTGTTTTGTTGTGTTTCTTGTCGTTTGTTTCTTTATGGAAACTTGTTATGGTGTGGATTGCAATCCGGTTGTGTGGAGCAACTGTGCGTAATGAAAGATAGAAAAGTTAGATGAGATTTATATTAGAGTATCAACAATAGATTGCTACACTTTTGGCAAATGCAAATTTATAATTGGTGCACACTCATTGTTGTCAGAGAATACAGAGAGCTCAAAGGTAACTTCGGTGTACTTAATGCAATATATTTCTCTTGAAGGAGTTTGCTCCAAGTCCAATGTATAATTGTTTGTTTTGGACCAATTAAACACACAAACACACAATCTTTAATCTTTGGCAGATAAGTGTGCGTGTGTGTGCACCAACACACAGATCCTAATGCATTTGTGTATTTTTTTTTTTGATTATTTATACACTGACTTCTTTTGCAATGGCAGAAGAGTTGAGCTACTGCTGCACAACTTACACCTGTTGTATTCGGCAAGTGAATAAATTAACCCGGTGCAATTAGTTCTTCTTTAACTTGGCGATTATCTTTGTATCGCCCGGTACAAAGTGCACTCCCCGTATGATAAGCGAATCGAAAAGCAATGAAAACAAAAATTGGATTACGGGCCAGAGGTTGACAACAGTGTCGATGTTGCCAGATCTACTCAAATTATCGAAACATTTAGGGCTGCACTATCGATTTGTTTTGTTGATTCAGTATTTTTTTTTTTGTATTTTTATCTATTGTGTACAAAGGCTGTAATGCAGTGGTCTATCGATAAATGTGTTAAACCGATTTATTTGAATTTGTAATTTGTTATTTATTTTTTTTAGACTCTGGGATGTACAAAATGAAAACAAATGCATTAAAGTCTGCAAGGGCCACATATCGCATGTTAATTCTGTGAAATTTTCACCCGATGGACTTTGGATTGCATCCGCTGGCCTGGAGGGAACTATTATTATTTGGGATATACGAAAAAGCAAACAGATTATGGAATTTATCGCTGAGCCGCCCGTTACGGCCATAACATGCATACAGTTTCATCCTTTTGAGTTTTTACTGGCAGCCGGAAGAGTTGATGGTACAGTGTCCATCTATGATCTGGAGCATCAGCAGCTTGTCTCACAGACAACTCATTGCTATGGCCAGGCAATAAAATGCATTACATTTAGGTAAACTCTTCAATTCTTTTCACCTTTTATGAATTCATATCATCAGTGAATCGATTTTTGTAGTGAAAACGGAGAGTGCCTATTCGTGGGAAGCGCCGCGGGTATATCTGTGATTGGCTGGGAGCCAGATCGTGAATTGGATCACATTAAAAGTACTTGGTCCACATTGGATGATATGAAAGTCGTAAAGAACAAGCTGGTAAGTCGATAAGCTCAAACTTGTTAACGATTTTTTGTTATCAACGATTTCCTCTTGCAGATTTGTGGCTGCCATGAAATTGATACTGTTTCAATAAATACAGTAAACCTTGATCTTGTGATACCGTTCTATCATCCGCCCAATACTCAGCCAAATTTTAAACATAACTCAACAAGCCGGAAAAGCTTTTCACGTGGCAATCAAACGTTTCGTCTATCCTTGGGCGGCTCAAAGCCGGCCAAAGTTGAGGAGGAACTTGAGGACAATAAAAAGTCAAACATACGATGAGTTCTCGTCGCCGAACCTGAGTCTGGAGGTTGTAAACGAAGGGGCAACTTTGGAACAGATCGAAATGTCAGCAATGCCATCGATACACCAACTGCCGCCTCAGTCGATAATGGAAGCAGGCACATACAATAATGGCAAATTTACCCGAGTGCCAGGGCCAGACAATTTACCATATAATCTAGATACCAATTATAGCTTAGGCATGGATATGGGCTCGTCCAGCCGTTTGTTAAACATAAATGGTACAACATCGTTGCACGTATCGGGTGATTATAATATATACTCATTGGAGAAAAGTGATAGCCATCATAATGTTCAAGATATCGAGTATAATCTAAACGATAGTAATCCCCCAATTCTGACTAACTATGATAATTATGAAATGGCCGAAGATTTTCCAGTTAATCAGAACCTAAACTATTTAACCAAAAATAATAAGGCAGTTCCCCCCGCAATAGCAGCAGTAGCAATAAATGCCACATCGAAGACGATCAAAAAGACAACAACAAATCTGCACAAAAGAAGCACCACAATCAGTAGCACCAAACAAACATCGACGGGAATATTCGGGAACAATAAACTGGGACAGACATCATCGGTTAGCTCGATGGAACTGCATAAGCTCGACGATAATATGGTACTAAAGAAGTCTTCCTCCTCGAATGTAGTTAACAAGAACAAACGTTACATGGGATCACAGAGTCAATTCTGCAAGGAAAATACGCAGCAGAAGAACATTAATGTTGAGATCATAACTAAACCTCCGATGCGATCGCGTACAACTCTTGATATGAGAGCAAAGACACAAGACAAGCAAACACATGTAAGTTTTGGATATACACATGCACTTTATTCCACATTCTAAATATATTTGACTCTTCTTTCTCAGCAGACAATGAACTATCGCCCAGATTTGATACCTACCACAGGCAAAACAATGAACCGCAACTTCATGGATGATCATTATGAGTTTGATATACTCTCTAGATCGCACGAGGAGGTTCTACAGGAGTTGAGCAATCGGCAGGCGAGTCTGGACCTGCTGCGCAACTCAACGCGGTAAGAAGGAAGGTCTGCTAAAGAGCAGGATACTTAGTGGCAGTATTTACTATAGTGGTACATAGTAGTACATCGTTGTACACAGTTAGTACATAGTTGTACACAGTTAGTACATAGTTGTACACAGTAGTACATAGTAGTACAGAGTAGTGCATAGTAGTACAGAGTAGTACATAATAGTACAAAGTAGTACATAGTAGTACATAGTAGTACATAGTAGTACACATTACTACATATTACTACATAGTAGTACATAGTAGTACATAATACTACATAGTAGTATATAGTAGTACATAGTAGTACATAGTAGTAGTAGTACATCGTTGTACACAGTGTGTACAACAGTGTGTACACAAGTGTGTACAACTATGTACTAGTTGTACACAGTAGTATATAGTAGTACATTGTAGAAGTACATACATAGTAGTAACTAGCTCACTTTACATTATCATCTCTTCTTGTAGTTCACACGATGTGCTTGGTGCACTAAGGCTGGCCAAAACAAGTGGACGCTCAATTTTTATTGATCTGCTGGGGGCCATAATTGAAAAGCCGTAAGTGAAGCATATTCGAGAAGGGCGTGTCATGTTTTACAATGAATATATAATAATTGTTTATCCCTTTAGCTCGTCGTGGAATTTGGACTTTTGTACATTTGTATTACCCGAAATTTATGAACTTCTTCAAAGTCAACACAAATTGTAAGTTGCAATATCTATCATTATAACTACCTAATCTAATTGTTGTACATTCTCCCTGTTGCAGTCATTTCACGCGAGCTTGCGACACGCTGCGCATAATTCTATCGAACTTCTTGCCAACAATTCAGGAGAATCTCGACTCTTGGGCAGCAAATGGCTTGGGAGTCGATGTGACACGAGAGGATCGCCAGCGAAAGTGTTTAGAATGCCAAAGATGGCTGTTGCAAATCAAGAACCTGCCCGAGGGTGTCCATTTTGGGTCGACGCTGTCACAGTTACAAAACATAATTACCTTTTAAACACGCGCTATTTCTTACAAGTGTAAATTGTCCAGCATTACAAACGATTGATTTATAATCTACTATTAATTTGTTATTGAAACTAATTTATATAACTATTAGTTTTAAGCATTTATAATTTGAATTAAAAAAAACATCAAACAGATTTATCATATACTCATACGATGTATACATACATATATTATAATATTAGTTGTGCTTTCCAAATTGACTTTCACGTTTCGCTCGAACGCCAGCTCGATGCTCTAATATGCAAATGGGGGGAGGAAAAGTGCATCATCAGTCAATAGCAGCAGCAGCTGGTAGCACGTGCAACAGAGCGTGGCATGGTAGCAAGTTCGTCATTGTCATTGTGAAGCATCCACAGTTGTTGTGTGTGAAATGCATTTCGAAAATGTCAACCTAATGGGGAACGGGACACGCCTAATTAGGGGCGTGGAAACTTTGCGACTGCGCGTTGCTCTTAAATGCTGTAAATATCGTTAACCCATTGGGAATTTACATAGTATTTATAGATGATACGATATTATATTGCATATCATTTGTTATATTGATCTAAATAAACGAATTTTCTGAGCATAGTCTGCAAACTCGCCGAGTTCACAAGGTTAGGGTCTTCGTTGGGTATCAGCTTAGGGTTTCCTTTTAGGGTCTCAGTTTAGGTTAGGGTCTCCGGTATTTGGTTAGGGTATTTGCCAACTGCTACTCGTTTGCTGCTTCACTTGACTTTGTGCACTCTTGCGCTACGCAGATTCAATAGATTAGCAAAGAATGGCGCTGGAAAACAATTGTCTTTTGAAGTTTAACTTACCATGTCGCCGGGAAAAATTGTTTGCTTTTTTTGGGTGGCGTCGCATGATGGAAACAGTTTGTGTTGGTCAAGCGGCGCATTCGGTTCGGAATTGCGAAATGAAGCTGGGTATGGTTACGGTGATATGGATACTACTGTTGGCTTGTGCCCATGCAGATCCTGGTTACGATCATTTAAATCGGGATGTAGAACTCGATAATACTGACGGTATTATCGATGTTGAGTCGACGGAACCCTTGCTTCCCCCCATGCTGCTGGCAATAAACAGCTGCGATTGGGTAAGCCTTTGGCTGGCTATGCCGACTTTGATTACTATATGAGTGGAAGGCGATCGCATGAGGATTCCTCTGCAGGCGCAGGCGCAGGTGCTGATAATGAGCAGAGTGGATCGTCGGCAATGCGCGTAGCAGCCAGCGGAGAGTCTGTATTACGTCGGTCCATCGACGAGATGAACGTCAAATCGCTGCCGTGGTATGGTCCCTATGCAGGTAAATCGATTGCCATGTATCCGTCCAGATCGTATGATCCCTATATAAGGCGCTACGACAGGTGAGTCAGCTGCGATGAGTGGAAACAGGCGATATAGTGTTAATCTAGCAAGTTCCTCTCTCACAGATTCGACGAGCAATACCATCGCACTTATCCGCAGTACTTTGAGGACATGTATGTGCATCGGCAACGCTACGATCCCTACGACAGCTACAGTCCGCGTGTGCCGCAGTATCCTGAACCGTATCTCATGTATCCCGATCGTCAGCTGGACACACCGTCTCTGCAGGCCAGAGAATATATCAAGTCGCGACGCGGTGGCTACCTTGATGAGTCGTCTTCAATGCCGCCATTGCCGCCTATTGACTCCTACAGCAACAAGTATGCTCCGTCGAAGCTGCCACTGGTGGCGCCACGCAACGAGCGTGTTGTCTACTACGCCCATTTGCCAGAGATTGTGCGAACACCCTACGACATGAGCGCCACGCGAAACGATCGCAATGCTGCCTCAACTGCAGCTGCTGCTGCCCTCGTCCAGTCCCCATCGTCTTATAAACTGAGCAAGAAGAAATTGAAGAGCGCTCCCCGCCCACCTGCCGCCAACTCCACCAGCTACAAGCTAACGTTTTAAATACATAAAAGATTTAAGAGTTCCCCTACCCGATCCTAACCTCAAATTATTAAGTATCGATATATATCGACTCTCTGCAAATCACAATTAATGCGAATACATGTACATTACCTTTGTGTGTGTGTGAGGAGTGTCTTCCCCGAGGAACTCCCCTCAAAATGCCTGCGCTACAATTGCACCCTACTCAACATAACCTACAAATTCATCATGCATTTAATGACACATTCTCGGCATGTAAATTAGAAATGTAACGTTATTATGTTAGTAACTTTAAGGCTCTAACCATATTTGAAATATTTTTTTTTTGTATCTTTATATCAGTTTTGGAAACTTAATGTAGATTTTGAAATATCAATGAAAAAGATCTTTCTGTTTTGGTGGAAATTCAAATTATCCAAGTAGGTATGCTAGAAATGGCCAACTATTTCAACTGTTTATATCCCTTGAATATATTAATGAACTCTATATGTTATTGGGTTAACCGATAAGAAACCCTTAACCCTGGGACCCTTGTTGGTTATACGTTACCAGTTTTTTAAAACATGACGATGGGAATATCTTTCGATTTTCAAGATTTCCAAATTGGTATTCTAGAAATTCCCAGTGAGGTATGGATTGAGTTATGCTGGGAATGGCGACAACTTTGAATCTTCCCTCAAAAGACATTTTACTCATACATAGTGTGTATGTGTGTGTGCGTGTGCTTAACTCTTGGCTTGGGGGCCCGTAACTGAAGCATTTCATCAAGTCTTTACCCAGGAGCCTCGTTAATTACACAATTCCATTACTTCTGCGTGCGTGGATAGTAAAGTTTGCGATTTCTGCAATTTAACTTTGCTCGAAAAAGAAAACAACAACACAGGAGGAGCAGAAGTAGAGGAAGAAGAAGAAGAGAGCCCCAGAATGAAGAAAGATTCGTAATTATGTGCTTATGTACGTGGTCCATGGACACATTTATCTGGCGGCATCACAAGGGTCATTATTCTACTCTTGCTCGCCTCGTTCGACTTGACAAACTCAGCAACAACAGCAGCAATAACAACAACAACAATGGGATATTGTGACTGGGGTCAAAAGGACAACAAATACTTGTGTAATGCATGGACACGTTCGGCTAATTAATGGATCTTTGTTTGCCACCGCATTTGTCAGTTGCGAATAATGCGATGTAATCGCATATGTCATCCAGTTTGTGACACATGTCAGACACCAAATACGTGTCGATGCTATAGCATCCCACCCCACACATCCCTCTTATCACTCGACTATTGCACGATATTTTTTCATATTTTTTCTATATGCCACATTTGTTCAAAGCTCAAAGCACATAGAATTAATTTTTTCACATATTTTCCATATATAGTAGTTTGCAATTAAACAATATTATTTAAATGGCTCGTTCGTCGTTCCTATTTGTACGATATATGTATGTAAGTATTTTTAAGTTAACTCGAGGTCTAAAATTTGGTTAGAAATCGCCAAACAATTCACAATATTTTAAAATATAAAAAAACTGTTTTATAAAAATTAAAAATTTGGGATTTGGTATTTATTTATTCGAAACATTTCAGTTGAAAGTAAAGTTTATAATGGAAACATTTCCAGTTAAACTCATCTTGACTTCTTACACTATATAAGAGTAATATAATATAAATATATATATATAAATATATTATATATTTATTTGTATTTGTATTTGCTTCACCCTCTTTTTTTTTTAACATTTTTTTTGTAGCCTTTGCAAATGTGAGTTAGATAGTTCTTAATCTCAGTTTGTCCTTTGTTCGACTTCAATTAAAATCTGAAATATTGCATCTGCACTATTTTTTTACAATTATTTTTGCAACTATCGACTTTCGTAGAGTATTCGCAATTCGTTGTGCGTCAATTGCGACTCGATTTACGAGCTTGTTTCGGGTTTGTGTGCGCTTTCTTTGGCGTTTCCGCATTATTACTCACAACTTGACACAGACGTTTTCTCAGGTCATCGTTAGACGCACTCACACTCTCACACACACACACATCTGAGCACGCACACCAACTCTGGTAGAGGATTACAAATGAGCATATAAACACATAACATAAAGTCGAGCAGGAGCAGCGCGACAACTGCCTGCCCTGGTGGGACATTTCCAGCTGTACCCGGGACTGGAGCAGGAGCAGGAACAGGAGCAGACAGGAAGCCGTAATGAGCGTACAACGCCCACGCAGTGAAACGGTCACACAAAACAAAGCAATTTGCTTGCTACTGTGCAGAGAGAGAGAGAGAGAGAGAGAGAGAGAGGGAGGACAAGGCAGAAACAATAACAATGATGCACGCGATACTTAAGAAACTTTTGCGCCGGGCGGCACCATAATTAGAATCATTGAAATCCACATGGAAGAGAGCAACGTGGAGCAACCCATCGTCATTGGCATCGGCAATCGGCAGAGCAGAGCAGGCTTCATTTGTTCGACAACAAAAATTGTCCTGTCCGCCTTCGATGGCCGCATGGCACGACATGTTGTAATACATATACATAGACCATGCCCACGCCCTCCGTTCCCCCGCACTCAGAGCTAATGTCGCTGTGGAGGTGTTGTGCCAAATGAGAAAACAATGCCCGAATAACGACTCTCCGATGTGCATTAAAAGATTTATTTCTTTTGTGAATAAATGAAGTTTTTTTATGGCCTTGTGTGGGCGGCACTGAACTGACCCCCCAACCATCCGAACCCGTCCGAAGTACTCTCCTCTTTTAGTTCACATCGTTCTCTCACTTCCGATGCCCGAATGGCGATGGCGATGCTAATGTCGCTGCGATCTGAAGTTGCGACGACATTTGCTGAAGTTGGCTGCGTGACACGAGCTAAGCACGAGGAAACTGCAGAAAAAAAGGAAGTTTTCTTGAATAAACATTTTAAAATTGTTAATAATTGTTTTTGTTGTGGTATTAGCTTGGGCTTTGATGGTCTTATTTTGTCTTAATGACAGAATGAAATATTTTTATTAATTTAAAATTTAATTCTAATCTAATCTAATCTTGAGTTTAAAATCTTAAATGCATATGTACAACAAATTTAATCTCGATTTTCTTCTTTTTGTATTCATATTTTAAACTTAAAAGTGCTTTAATTTCAGTTTTATTTGTGTATTTCATTATTATACGATATGTTGTTGCATACTATCGAATAAGAACTGAAGTTATATGTGAAACTATCAATTTTGTACTACCGACATGATGAGATATCGATAAGGGTATTACACAAACATGCATGCAGGCATAACGTTCACACACACACGCAAACACTCATTACACTCGTGCTCACGTGCACATCACTAGCGACGAATTCACCTTCGGCATGAAATGAGCATGGCGTAGATTGGCGGGGACACACATTAAATACTCGCACGCTGCCCGGTCAAACATGTCCTTTGTTTGAAGTGTGCCAGTGTGTGTGGGTGTGTGTGTGTGTGTACTGCTATTTCGTGTGTAATCGCTGAGTAGTTAAATGCTCTCGAGGTCTATATTTATGTGGGTTGCAGCAAGTTTAATGCGTTCGCCCTATCGCAACTCTACAAATCACCGCAAATTTATTTGCTCGCTACAAACAGCACAACACACATTATACACACTCACACACACACACACACCACAGGCATACACACATACTAGCACACACACAATTTGCACGTTTCGTAATTAGGCAAACAACAATGGGAAATCCTTCGGCTTTAAGTTTCAAGTGCCTCAGTGTGGATTCGGCATATTCGGTATGTTGTTGTGCAGGTTGTACGTGGCGTAAGAGAGCTTTCAACACAACACTATGAATAATCCTAATAATGCATAACAAGCCAATTCCAGCCCAGTTTGTGTTGTGTTGGGGCCAATGATAACCATTCTAATTGATAGAATGAATAATTCGCTATTTATTATACCTTTCTAGAGGGTATATTAACTTTGGCCAGAAGTTTGCAACACACCTTAGTAGACATCACCGCACTTATAAAGTATATATATTCTGAATCAGGATCAAGAGAGGAGTCGAACTAGTCCTGTGCGTCCGTCCGCAAGTCACTCAGTTCTAAAGCTATCTTGATGAAAATTGGAAGACTTCTTATTACTTCACATTGTAAAAAGTCAGAACGAGTCAGCCGATTATTTATATTTTCAACATATTAAAATCAAGATTACTACATCAGGCATTTTCAATGTAAATAATATACTTTTTACAATGTGAAGTAATAAGAAGAAGACTACAATAACATATTGCTGACATAGGAACCATCACCCGAAATGAAGGTATTTTGTATCCTTTTCATTATATCAAAATCCGACAACCAATATCAGTATTGGAACAATCGGAGGAAATACAAAGCCAAAATCTGCAAGGGTATAAAACCTTCGGCATGTCGAAGGTAGCCTTTCATTTAATGGATTAATTGAATGCTGAATGCCAATCAAAGAAATTACATTTGAACAGAAGCAGAACAAGGTAGAGCTACAGCAAGGTTCAAAATGCAGTGCATGTAAGTACACTGAGCAAGGACTACCAAAGTTGGTGACAATATGTCTAACTATTACTATACTCATTAAATCATTAAAGATATATAAAATAAACATCTTTCTATATTAAAGACATATTAATTCATAAATAAAAAACAACATTTGCATGAAATCAACTTCAAACATTTAATTATGTAGACCGTACTATTGATTTAAATAAAGATTTCATGCATTTCTCTGAATTGTATGTGTTTTTTTTGAAAACCTTTCCTATACTTCTTAAAAAATCACCCTTTATTACAGTAGAATCTAAATGTGAAAACAAAGTAAGACGAATCAAGTGAGTTATAGCAAATTGTATAAAACAACGAAAACGGAGTCTATTTTTGAGACTTATCATACCCAGTACAACTTGATGCTTACAGGGTATTGTTAATCTCACTAGTTAAGTTGATTATTTGTTGTGTTTACCAACACTGACAAGCACTTTCAATACTTCGCTGTCGCTTGACTTTCATAATTGATTGGAAATATGTTTCGTCCTGGTTTTATTTGGCATTCACCTCCAACTCCTGCACATCCTGCAGCTGCTGCATGTGCGTGTCGCCACCAAAGGGCGTGTGTTGTGGGTGTGTGTGTGTGTGTGTGTGTGTGTGGGCAAATGCAAAACCTATAAATCTTTATACAGGCCACATTATTGATTGGCGCTTGCCATACCCGCGTCCGGATATAGATATGGACATGGCCATGGGACACGCAAATGGACATATGGACAAACATATTACGCCTGGGATGGGCAGAGCGTGTGGTGGGTGGGGGAGGGTAGGTAGTTGGGGACAGTGCGTATAATAGGATAAATAAATAATTCAAATAAATAACGCTGAAATAAAATCAAATGCAATGACGAATTATGATGGTAGATGTACATACATACATACGTACATACATATGTATGTATAGTGTGTATCTTTGCTGCCCCTCTCCTGCGATGTTTCACCCCTGCCCGTTGTCCCGTTCGATTGGGGCAGCTCGTAAATCACGGACAATAGGCCAAAACGAGCTAGGCCCACCCCGGCTCTGATTTGAGAGACGAACCCCTCCCCCTTGCCTCTCCCTTACGCACAACGCACGCCTCTGGGTGTCAAGTGCCAAGGGCATTCTGAATATGTATGAAGTGTATATGGAGTAGTTTATGAAGTCGACTTACTCTTTCTTCCTCTTCCTTTTCCTCTCCTTCTCTCTCTCTCTGTCTATGCCTGTCTCGCTTGCACTTGCACTGAATTTTGTCATAAATATTAAACGAACTTATCTCTTTCGTCTTTGTTTGCGAAAAAATTTATCATTTGAGCCAAGTTTGTTAATTATTTATGCTGCCATGTTTCATATTTGCAGCAGCAACTGATTTATGGCACCAGCCACCAAGCCGAACACACACACACACACTCACTCTCCCTCCTCTCACTCTCTTTCTCTTCTCCGTATATATATCAGAAGCCTTGACATGTGACATGCTTAGCCTTATCTGTCTTGCCCATTTCCAGTGGGGATTGACGGCGCGCAGCCTTAGCAAAAACAAAAGCTCATTGAAACCCAAGCCCAAAATTAGCTAACTCAATTTTGGCAATATCAACTTCAATTCGCAATATATTTTCCAATTGATTACTCGATTTTGAGTCGATACTCTTTGTATGGTCTTCACATTATGTAGATACGACAGACTTTCCAGTAATCAAAGGTATTTTCTTTTCTATCAACTAACTTTATATGCAGAACACTTTAGTATAATCTATATCCAGATCAGATTTGGTTAACTAGTCTGTGCGAACACTCAGACCTATAATAAAAGCTAGAGACTGTAAATTTGGCATGAAGGTTATTGTATACTCGAACTAGAGGCAGATCAAGATTATTTCACATGTTGGCTGCCACGCCTACCGCCCCTGTAAATTAATAATTTCATTTTTTTTCAATTTGTTGTGTATTTGTTGACGTTAAAGATAAAACTTTCTAACTTTCACTTATGCTTATCTGACTATAATATTTATTTCCCCTTTAAATTTGAATGAAGTTTGGATTTTGAAGTCTTATTTTTGTTTCAGTATTGGCCCTTAAACTCTATGCTTGCTAAGTATAATAATAATATTATATCTATAATATAATATATGCACTTAGTGCCACATTTCTTGTGTCTCCCTTATAAAACACCATGTCTCAACATACATATCTTAACTGTTTGAACAGCAACTTGTAAAGTGCTTTGAACATCATTCGATTGATATTATAGCTTTGCATTATATATTAGCTGCTTGTTCTTCAAAAGATAGACGATGGACAATTAAAATTTGGAATATTTGGAAATAAATGCAATATTGTATACTTGATAGCATATCTTAATTTGCTAACCGCGTCCAGAGTAATGGGGTCTCATCTATTGCCGAGAATTTAGGGGGTAGACCTTAGCCATAATTTAGTTGGGCGATGGATGCTGATTTATTGCTCTACTTAGGCGATGCTATGCGGGGTGTGCCCTTGATAGAGGTGTGTGTGCGAGTGTGTGTTGGGTATGTATAGCTTGGCAGTTGTTGTTCAATAGGACAGCGATTCGTTGCGGTTTCAATGTCGGCCTTAGTGTCCAGCTGTCTCCGTCGGCAGAGTTCGTTTCGGGTTCGTTTCGGGTTCATTTCGGGTTAGTTTTGGTCAAAATTTCGCATTGAGGTGGAGTTTGAGGGTGGGGGGGTGTAGGGGTGTTCGATACTATTCTTCTTGTTGTTGTTGTTGAAGTGCAATAAAGTCGAATTTAATTGCCCGTTTGAAATGAGCAAACTTAATGGACAATGACTCATTAACACTGACACGTCAAACAATAATGGCGTGTCTGGATGTGTTTGGCGAGTAGGAAAAGCGGAAAGGCGGAAATTGAAATAACGCTTCCTGCGAAAATGGGGACGACGACGACGACAAGCAGAAGCAGAAGCAGAAGCTATCAGCTATATACGGAGGAGGAGCACGTCCAAGACGGGTAGCAAGTCCCATGTCCATGACAAAAGCTCGATGCTGGAGTTGAGTCGAGGCAAGGCACATCAAAAAGAGCAGGCAGCACACATGAGGCACACACACACACACGCATACATAGACACACATGAGAGACTCACACACACACGCACACATACAAACTCTGGCACGAGACACACACACAAAAAAAAAGCAATTAAGAACGTTGAAAGCAATCTTAAGCGTTGGCTGACGGTGACAGTAACGATGTCAGCGGAGTCAGAGTAGGCTGGGGGACGGGGCACAGGGAGACGGGTAAAAGGAGCTCTGCCTCTCTGTGATGGGGTGCAGCATGTGAACTTTGCTGTCTGCGTGGCAAAAGTCCTTAAGGATGTGACATGAAATGCTTATCAGGCAACGCAGGCAGGCAACAAACGCACTTTTAACACAACATATGGGCGCGGTGTGTGTGTATGTATGTGTGTTCACGCCCCCCCCCACCCCCTTGGTGAGGAAAAACACTCAACTATACGCCTATGAAATTAGTTTTCCCACAGATAAAACCGGGTGTCAATTAAGCAACTGCCAACTGGGCAAAGCGCATCCAATGGGTTCAATCAAAATGTAACAGGCGTCTTGCTCTTTAAATGCTCCACTCCACACAGACACACACACTTACAATCACACACACCCACACTCACACAGACACTGTGTCTAGTATCTGTCTGTTTGTGTAGGAAATTATTGGACTGCCCTCGACTAATGAATAATGCCTGATTTTGGGCCCTTTCTGGCCCCAAGGCAGCCGTGTCGTACATACAAATGAACTGCAACTAGTCCTCTTTCTCTTGCCCCTCTTTCTCTCTCTACCTTTCTCTCTCTCACTTCCCTCTACCCCTAAGAATATTCGCACATTGACACACTGCCCAAGCGAAGTTGATTGCAATGCAAAGCGGGCAAACAATAAAGGACAATGGCTAATTACGTATTCTGGGACAGAGCAATAAGGAGGCAAGGAACGTGATTTATTTGCTATTAAACACCAAAGACAAAGACTAACCAGACACAGTCCGGATTATGAACTACTTGACACTCGAGTGCTGCAATATGGTACGCTGTGCATAAGGAGCAGCAAGGTGTCACTCGCTTGCAAGTCTAGTTAATTAATAACTTTTATTTTGTATTTTTATACCCTTCGACCATTGAAAATTGCCAAAAAAAGAGGGTATACTATTTGAAAATGTATTTAACAGGCAAAAGGTGGCTCTGGAGAGCCCATAAAGAATATCTTGCTCAGGATGACTAGCCTAGTGGATTGAACCATGTCTGTCTGTCTGTCCGTCTGTCTGTCTGTCTGTCTCTCTGTTTGTCTGTTTGTCTGTATGTTTGTATGTCTGTATGTCTGTATGTCTGTATGTCTGTATGTATGTATGTCTGTATGTATGTATGTCTGTATGTCTGTATGTCTGTATGTATATATGTCTGTATGTCTGTATGTCTGTATGTCTGTATGTCTGTATGTCTGTATGTCTGTATGTCTGTATGTCTGTATGTCTGTATGTCTGTATGTCTGTAAGTCTGTATGTCTGTATGACTGTATGTCTGTATGTCTATCTTTCCGTATGTCTGTCCGTCTGTCTTTCTGTCCATCTGTCTGTCCATTTGTTTCTCTATCCATCTGTCTGTCTGTTCGTCCTTCAGTCTGTCCGTCTAGATTAACGCTCTCAGTAATTATAAAAACTAGAGACACCAAATTTAATATGAAGCTATCTGTACACCATACGCAGATCAAGTTTATTTTTAATTTTGCCCACGAAAATCAATAATATCATTTTTTCAATACGACACAGCCTAAACATATTATGATTATAATCTTTCCCACAAATTTCAAATCCGATTATTCAAGTCCTCTTACTCTGTCTTTGATAATTGTTAGTGTATTTGTAACGAATGAGCTGGGTAAAGGGTATCTTACTTTTCGATTGTAGCGTTCGTCTGGTTTTTTGTATAGAGTTTGATAAATTTCTAGCTGCTACGTACGGAGCTTTTAAAATGAGTTGCCAACAATTATTCACACAATTTCTTAGTTAGCTTTTGTTATATTTTTGAAAAGTTTTAATAAAAAACCTTTTTTCTAGCTAAACCACAGCCAAATTTCTAAATGTCTAATACAAGCTTTACGATTAAATCAAATTCAAAAGGATTTCATAGAAACAACCTAACGAGATTCCATTTGAACCTCAAAATGCGGCAACATATTTTCATATTTTAGCAGAAAAAATTGTGTAAAAATATTCTAGATATAAAAAAAGTAAATCAAATGGAATTACGGGTAAAACTATGCGCTATTTGCGTACAACTTTTGCTTGATTTTCTATCAGTGAGAAGGGGAGAGGAAGAGGGAGAGACAAATGCGGACCCTTTGGCCGGGCTTAATGCGCCGGATCAGAGTGTCCGTCCGTCCATCATCTTTCGCTGTTGTTTTCCTTTTGAATTTTTCATAAAGGCGCCAAACACGAGTTTTGTGGACATTAAAATGCCACAAAACGTTTTATAGTAATTTTTCATCTTTTCACCGGCTCGACAACCGTCGTCGCCGTCGCCGTCGCTGTCGCTGAGCAGGGTTGCGGTACGGCTGCGGTACGGCTTGAGTTCTCCTTTGAATTGTGACTTCTGAGGGGGAGGTTGGGAATGTTGTCGACGTTCATGTTGAGCTCACGCTGTGAGGTAACGCGGCGCACGCATCTACGCTGATAAATTTTTATCTTTGTATGACAAGTTAATAATGTGCCAGCCCAGGCGCCGGCCAGACAAGGACAGGGAGAGGGGGAGTTGTGGAGGTGCTGGAGACAGGAACTCATTCGTATAGCCGTATCCGGTTTGTGTTGTTTATTGAAATTTTCATTGGAGTTGGCAAAGTATTTTCCGTGGACTTTTCAGCGGATTTATTGTGATTTTTAGGTCACGTGACTGTTGAGGAATGCCACGGACGACTGAGCTGGGCCCTGGGCCCCCATCCACCGCCTGGTGGCACGCCTCTGCCCGTGGCAAGCTAAATTTGTAATTGTTTTTTCATTTGATTCATGCGCGCGATAGAGAAACAATTTGTAATAGAAAGCAAACATTTGCATATGCTATATGGGGCTATATGAACAATGATGATTGAAGGACTTACATACAGCTTGGGGCAGGGAGAAGAATAGCTTTCGGTGTTGGGAGCCTTACATCAATGGGTGTTTGGCAAAGTGACATATTTCATGCTTCCTTTTTACATTCATCTGTAGATCTCTGAAACTACTGGAAATACGGAAAGAAAACTTGGAATCGAAACTCTGATTTACCATGCGAACTTCCAGTTATGGATAACTACTTATGGAGAACTTTGTTTCTTCATTTTAACGTTTATCTATAGATCTCTGGAACTACAGGCAATACGAACAGAAAACTTTAAATCCAAGTTCCATTTTACCACGTACACTTCCGGTTGCTTTTCAATTGCAGATATTTCCGCTATTGTTCGAAGAACCAATATATATTAAAATATATTACAATAGATATTTCCCTTGCAGTTTTGTGTATTGTAAGAAATATCGATTTCTGGAAGCATCCGGAGAGAGTAACAAATTAAAAAGTAACGTACACTCGACAGTTTCGAAAGGCAAAAATTGTTTTATATTCATATCTCGAAAATTACGACACCCTGGGGAAACCTGCTCTTGGTCACTTAGCCTCGTGGCCACTGGCCACTGCACTTCCCTTCCCCACACACACACACACGAGACAGAAGCGTGGAGCGTGGGTCGTCATCGGGTAGGAGTAGGGCCATGGTATATGGATGGGGATGGGGATGTGGTGTGCTTCTTGAAATGCCACTTGCCGTTAAGAATAAATCTTGCCAAACGGAATCACAGGCCAAGTAAAGTGTTTAGTATTCCGCGCACAAACACTTCGATGGCATATTGGAAAGTGAACCAGCATCCGCACTCGCCCAAACCCAAACCTGATCCTGAACCTCAAACGCAACCTCAACAACCTCAACCTCAACCTGATGCTAAGTTTAAGGTGTGGTTGGGCAAGTTCCGACCAGCTCGGGATGGTCGTAAAATTTTTATTTTTATTTCACTTTTTTTTAAGGGATTTTTTTCAATTTATTATACATAGTTGCGGCCCCACCGGATCGACTTTATGAATTTATATGCAGCTCAATGGCAAAAAGTTTAAATAAATTAAATTACAAAATCGAGCGAGGGCTGTTTGAATTGTGAACCATGCGCCGCTACCTTTTATCGGACAAGTAATCCAATTTGAAGAGCGAGATAACTTTTTTTAGATATGATGCGATATGAATTTGATATGGATACTTTCATATTCCGAAATCAAACAGATATGGCAGTTGGTAGACTTCGATAATGAACAGGATATCAATCTCGAAACTTCTTCACAGTTTTGTAATATTCCTTTAAGCCTAAATTCGTCTAACCCATATTTCTCAGTTACTGGACTATCGCATAACTCAGCTGGTTAAAATTCCTTAGCATGGGGTCCCTTAACCCTTAACGCAGCTCGCAAATCACATTTACATTTTGTTGGCACGTAGTTGTTAATGTTTTTTATAAAATATATATGCGAGAAACATACGAGCATGCGTAAGTTATAGTGCATGCTTTATGGCCTGACTTGGAAATGGGACCCAAGAACTGGCAGCAGCTGGTGCTATAAAAAGGGAATATTTAATAGTAAATTGGTTTATTTCTTGACATTAGTAAAGCATACATGTGTGTTTAGAGGTTTAGAAGTGTGCTATATGCCATAAGTATGTTGTATCATATCGAAAAGCCTTACTAAATGAAAAGTTACACAAGTCCAGCATATTGATAATTAAATATATTGATATTTTGAAGGGGATTATACGCCATCATTATTATTAATATTAGATATATACTTTACGCTTAATTATTTTAAATTGATTTTTTAAATAATTCTTTGTATTAATATCTTTTCTAATTCAGTCGAATGTATTTAGTTGACTTTAAATTGAATTGAATTAAATAAGTAAATAAATTAAATTAAATATATTATATATCGTTAATTTGCATTATTGTTATAGATATTTCTAGATGTTTTGGCTCTGATTCTTCCTTGAACTGTCGAAACGAGTTGGACCGGATCGACATATCGTATAGCTGTTATACAACCTATCGCTTGATTTTTAATAATTTTCAAGTTACTACAATCAGTTAGAAATAAAGATATTCATAAACAATTACCAGAGATTAGATATCTTATTGTTTGTTAATAAATACTTGAACAGTGTTACAAAATGCTGCACTATTATATACACATAAATGGTATAGGAACAATCAGAGACAATAAATTCCATAGCATACTTTCCAGCGCTGCCTTAGCCTTACACTTCCTTATGTGTCGAAGCACTTCAGGGATCTTGACTTGGGCAGCTGCTTGGGCGCACAAAATGTCGTCGTCGTCGTCGATGCCGAAATAATTTGACTATCCGGCGGAATAATTTTGAAAATTGCGGCGGGGTTATAAAATTTGTGTGTTTACCGCTTCATTGCCGTGTATACGTAAGTAATAGAAACAATTTATTGTGCGTTCCCCTCACCACCATCGCTCCCACTCCCCCTGCCCCTACCCTGCCTGGTTATTGTTGCTGTGTTGCTTAAATAAATGTAAATTTGCATTGGCCGCACTTCCTTCTGGCCATAATGACGGAACATCGTCGTCCTCGTCGTCCTTGTCTACGCTGCGATGTTTGCCTTAAACTTCGTCTTCCTCTTACCCGCCCGGAGGCCGTGGCCTGTGTCCCATCTAAACGTTCTATAATTTGCTTATTATGCGCTCCGCGCTGCTCGCTTTTATGTTTTGCCACTTTTTCGCGCGGCACCCAACGCATTAAAATACGCACCCTCTGCACAGGCATTCGCATCCGGAGCAGCAGCATCCGCGTCCAGCTTCGTGTCGCCGCAGCGGCAGCATCGAGCGGAAGTGGAAGGCCCCCGTGGTCCTTCTCTCCCCCCCTTCCCGGTTCAATGGTTCATATTTTGTCATAATTTATGTCGCTTTGGGTGTTGTTGCTGATGTTTCTGGCCCTCTAACTTTGGCATTGGCTTCTTTCTGCGCTGCCAACAGCAGAGGCAGCAAAAAGGAAGCGGCAGCGGCACCGCAGCCAGGACACCTTTTTGGCAGTGGTTGATTTGCTTGCAAATTTATTAAAAATCTTCTGGTTGCTTCATTTTATTACGCCAGATCCGTCAGAAGACACTCGTAAGGGGAGACCAGGCGAGGGCTGCCCAACAAGTTGTTTGCAATGGGAGAAAGAGCATGTGTAGGTAAAGTTATACTAGAAAGTTCTATATATTTATGTATCTATCAATATATAAAAATGTAATTATACATACATGTATATTTTTAATGAAAACTAGTATTTAAATGTAACTTTGGCTGCTGTAGCCTTTAATAAGTAAGTTTAATATTTATTAAACATCATACATTCATAAATATATTTTATTCTTAAACTCCGAAATCGCATAAACTCTCAATAAATTCAAGATCTGGTAAAGAAAAGGAACAAATTTTTAAGAACTTTAACAATACATATATTTATTTGAAGCTAGTTTCTTTACTATCCTACATTAAATATAAATATATCTAATGTATATCTAACTATTTATTTCAAGTTTTAAATGTCTATATTATTTTAAATATAAAAATTCATAATATATAATATTTTTTGAATATTTCTATACATTGTGCGCAGATTATTTTAAATGTTGGATGTTCGAACTGTAAGAGAAGTTTAAGAGATATAACTTTCTGACTTTGGCATATACTTTTCTAAATCAAATATCTACCTCTTCTTCAAATTTAAATCAGATCGAACAATAAACACAGAAGTTATTCAAGTCAGCTTACTCTATCATTGATTAGTGCGTTTGTAAGGGTTTTTCAAAACGTGGCAAAGGGTAACTTAAAGTCGCGTATGCCTGACAGTATTGTTCTTCTCGTTGCATTTGTTTATTTTTTTCGATTTGTATTTTTCATAACTGAGGTGGCAACCCCCGCGCGGGAGTGGGCGCTGGTGGTGGAAGTGATGCCGCTGCCGCTGCTGCTGCTGTTACCATTTACCGTTCGTTATGCCCCCCCCTCTCTCGTCCCTTTCTGCTTATGGTTGCGCCCTTTGCGCGTACGTCGCAATCGCATTCGCATGTTACGCATTTCCTCCGGGGATTCAGCACGGCAATCGTTGGCCCCCGTTGCCCTCCGCCGCCCTTTGTCTCCAGCTCTGCCTTTGATATTGTAATGTGCATAATAGGATTTTTATGACACCTTCACTGCGGCTGGCAACGCCAGAGCGCCAGCACCGAAGCCACTTGCCATCAGCTGGCTCTGGCTCTGGCTCTGGCTCCGGCATCAGTTCCTGTTGCCTGCTTCCCCCCTTTCGCCTGCCATCGTTTGCGACTGCCCTTTGGCAGTGGCATTGTGTGCCGTCGCTTGTCACCAAAAGTTGCGAATTTTATCGGCCTGATGTGCGCGAGGTGTGCGTGGCATGCGGATTGTCTGGATTTGCATGAGATCATGAATTTCACACGATGGTAATGGCCGCATTAGCATTGACTACACGCGTTTATTGCGCCCCCCATCCTCCCCCTTTTCACTCCGCCCCTGGCAAAAGTGCATGTGCTAAATTTTTAATATGCAAATTTCGCATTCGAGAAGGAAGCTTGGGAGGGGAAAATGAGGCAGATGACCTGCTTCACCTTTAGCATTTCATTTACACTTGTGTTGCATATTTTATTGTCTGTTTCCCCTGCCCCACTCTCTCTCGCACTCTCACTCTTCATATTACATTGTATTATTGCACACAAATTGCCAGTTACACATTAAGAGTCAAGTCGGACGCCGGGGGGGAGTACAGTGGAAATGAGGCTTTATTTGGGCGACACATGATAAGGCTCCCCGAGGAAATTTCCTCGGTACTTTAATAAACAATAAGATTTAATTTTCGACACAATTTGCGCTGCTTATTTGTTATTCGACCCCATAAACATATGAGCAAGTCGGGGATTTGCAATCGTATTCGCGAAAGTTCAACTATATTGATGTTATTATTGCACACAGATTTAGCAGTTGAGATTTCCATTGGGTTTCAGTTCCTTGAGCACTTTCTCTTGTTCGTTAGGAACTTGTCTTTGTTTTGTTATTCTTATTCTTGAATAACAAGAAGAACAAGAATATATATACTTTGTGGGGACTGCCATATCTACTTTCAAGTTATGATACCCTTCTACCCTATGGGTAAAGAGTATTTTAATTGCCAAGCACAATGAAGCAAGAATGATTGAATGGATTGGCATTATTATTAATTAAGAATAAGAGGGTCCGAAATATAGATTACGCAAGAACTATTGATATGATTTTGCCAATATAAATTGGAGAATAAAGTGAGGTTTCATTTGCATTAGGTGTGTTCATTATAGGAAAATTTATGGGGGGTTTTTTATGTAATATTTTTTCCCCTCATTATAATCAATGATTAAATCAAAATATGTTTTCTGAATTAAACATATTTCAAAGTAGAAAAAGGTTGAAAAAGGCCTGTACTTTTAACTCTTATGTATTATAACCACTCACACTTGTGTAATATTATAAATGTTTGTATAAATAAAGTGTTCAATTTCTATTCTATTCTGTTTTAGGAAAACAACTAAATCCATACACTATTTCAAAGCAAGGCAATTACAAAAGGGACCTTTGCTTATATTATTGTGGATACCCATGATAGCCCACATACCTGTTGACTGTTTCGTTCATAGACTTATATTAAGTTTCATTTTAATTATTTTCAAGTTGCTTTTTGTTAATCAGATCACTTTAGAGTCGGGATTGTGTAAACAGGACCAGTGCCAGGACCTCCTGCGAGCAAATACACGCAGTACACGTAATTGGGTGCTCTGTGTAAATGCGGTTAACAGCTCGAGAGGGTGAAATCAGTCCTCTGTAAATAATATCACGTCAACAACAAAACAAAATTGGGTGTACACAAATTGTCGGGTGATAAATGGTCTTAACGCGATTTTATTTATTCTTTTGCAGTGTTGTAACTTTTCCCCAAGATTCTCCAGCACTCTCGCACTCTCGTACTCTTCATTACAGTTACAATTACAGTTTAGCAATAGATTCCTGGGGGCCGTACTTAATTTTAGCATAAAAGTGTACATAATTTGACATTGACAATGGACAAGGAGACAACACGCGGAACACGCTCTAGGGTTGAGTTGGCCCAGAAACGGGCAGGCCCAGAAGAAATTGATTAATTGGTTTGTGAGCGTCTAATTAAATAAGAGCAACAAAGAGGGCTGCTGGAGTGGGTGCTGAAGAGGGGGGAGGGAGAGGTGGTTGTCCATGCGCCTGTCCCTGTTTTGGTGGTGTCGAGCAAAGTGTTGGACCCACATCACAGCGTCACCACGTCAAGTGGGAGCACTTGGGGAGGGGCGGGGCTGAGCTTTAAAAGACCGCATTTTTGCTTTTTTGTTTTTATTAATGTGACGGCTATTTGTTTCTAGGCGGCAATTACAGAGCAATTTTATAGCAATTACCTTCCTGCTAACAGCTTGGGACAGGGCTTTTTAATGCTCCTCACCCACACAGACCCCACAGATCCCCATCCCCATCCCCATCCAATCAGTGAGCTATCGCTGTAGCTGGCACAAAATATTGCCACGTTAAAATATGCAACTCACCCTCGACCTGATCCGATGCGAACCCGCGTCGTGAGAGTTGAAAGTGTCCGAAAGCGAAGCAATTTCGTTCTGATTCCGGGACAGATGTGACCAGGCCACGACAGGGCACGACCAAGTACCATGTGCCGTGTGCCGTGTGCTGTGAAATATGCTCTATCGCCTCATTTACCGTTATACTCTTGTTACATCTTGCAGATTAGTCACCTACTGTCGGCCATAATTAGCCTGGAAACTGGACCAGAAAATCCGATTTAGCTTCTTTTTTTTCTGGCTTTTTTTCTTTACCAGCCACAGGTCGTTCTTACTTTTTAAAGTATGATAAATGGGGGTATTACGCGGCGCAGAACAGGTGCAGGGGCAAAATAATAATGCAGATGAGATAAAGGAAAGAACTTAGACACTTTGGCAGATAGTGAAATATATATATATATATATATATATACATTATATTATTATATATTATATATTAATAATTATTATATACATTATATTGATATATAGATGATAGAGATGACTTTAATTTAAACGTGTTTCTGAAAAGCAGCTACTATATATTTATGTATTGTAACTCAATTGTACCTTAACCATCACTATTCACACAATCTTTGTGACATTTGGTTAACTTGACTTTAAACTTTATATGTTTTTCAAGTATTATAGGTACTAGTTTCAAGTATACAGTTATACAAACAGTTAAGATGCTTGTCCTTTGCATAATGTTATCTGTAAACTTATGTAGCAGACAAATATTTTGTTTTGCTTTTTGTACAAATGCCGCGGATTCCTCTTTGATGTAGAATGTCGCATCTGTCATCTGGCTAGGGCGAGCTGCCCAACTTCTCGAGACCTCGAGACCCCACGAGACCCACAGAGCAATGGAAGACCGCAGTTGACTTGTTAAAAGGCCAAGGGCTAAGCGACAGAAGAAAGAAAAGCAAAAACGCTAGAGAGAAAAAAAAAACGAAGAAGAGAAATGCCTTGCGGAGGAAGTATTCTCCAACAAAATGTACCGATAATGCGTAAAATTCCATTAAATCGGGTGTAATTAAATGACATTTACTTAGGCCACATTAAAAAGAACATAAATCAGCGACTACTGCAGCGCATTTTTGGCTCGCGGCTCGCGGTCCTCGGACTTGACCTGGACCCGGAAATGGGAGTGGATGGGAAGGGGAGACTGAGAGGCGTGGGAAGGGGGGGATTGTAGGAAAAGTTTCGCCCTCGTTTGCGTACGGCGAAAGCCAAAACAAATATGGGGTGAATTACTTTGGCCGCATGCCGTCGCCGTCGCCGTCGCCGTCGCCATCGTGGCGACTTACATGGATGCTCAGACGATGCGCGACGTCAAGCGAAAGGAATCTGTAAAGAAACCTAATTTATTGAAAAATTGTTGCTCGGGGTGAGTTCCTTCTTGTGACTTGTTGTTGTTGTTGTTGTTGTGCCGAAGGCATGCTGTGACCTTTCCTTTGTTTGTGTTCACAGTGTTATAAAGACAACATTCTACTACTTAATGTCCGTCGCACCATTCCCCCTGGCAGTTACCACACTCCCCCACATTCTCCCTTCCTCCTCTATAATCTTAAAAAAAAAATACAGCCTTCTTATCGGTGTGGGGGAGAGGTAAGAAAATGTTGCATCAAAGAACAAGTTTTGGGCACCCCTCCCCCATTGCCCTCATAACTTCTGCAGGTCCAGCTTGGAGGGGGAAAGAAATCGCGCTCTAAAAGCCACAAAATCTTGCATTAAACATTTTTGGAGTATGAAAAAAAAAGTGGGAAAACAAAATATTACTTTTAAACATTACTCTCTTTGATTAGAAATTACTGTTAGTCAGTCTCGGGTAGGTAAGCGTGTCAGGAACAGTGTTGGAAAGAAATGCGCTGTAAAGCTAGCACAGACTTTAAATGTTTTCTTGAAATTATCAGAATCGATAACATCTACATATTTATGTATGTTATATATGCATACATATGCACTGATGTCCAAGCAGCTATAGTAGTTTAAATTTCTTATGTCAGTGGAGTGCAGCCCTGTGAATTGCAGCTAAAATTTAAAATTTCATAGCATACTTTTTGGGGCAGCCCAATATTCATGACTAGAGTAGAGATGGTGACACAAAGTCAAGGCTAGATGACTTCAAGGGCGTATGTATATGTACTTTGTAGATGTTATATACTAACTGTTATATACTACAGTGTATTAACTAGTCTGTTGTAGATGACATTTACTATAAATGGATAAATTGTCAAATCATTATTCAAAGAGACAGTACAAATAGCTCGGGGGTAGACAGACGACTACATATGTATGTATGTTAGATGTTTTCGGGCTAAACTGAAGCTAACTTGCCGTTTGCCGTTTGCCACTTTCCCGTTGCCACTTGCCACACGCTGCACGCTACCTACTGCCTAGTTAATCGTGCTCAATTGCCTTCGAGTAACTTACACACGCTTTTCACGCACAAAACACGCCGTGAGCTCATTGCGCTCATCGGACGAGGCCGCAACAATATTTGTCTTTGACCCTATTATTTACTAAATTACCTTCTTCTTTCCCAGCAGATCTCCCCCGTTCCGTCTCGTCGCGGACGTCGTTGCCCTTTTCCATGTGGGGAGAATGTGTGCGAGAACTGCTGGGGGAGGCTGTTGCTAACCACTCGACGGCATCTGCAGGTGAATTTATTTCTTTTGCTCGGGTTAATCCACTACAAAAACAACTGAACTGAACTGAACTGAACTGAACAGAACTAAGGACTCGACTGCCTTTGCAATTCTAATGTTCGTCTTCTTCTTCTTCTTCTTCTTTTGCTGCTGCTGGTCCTTCTTGTACTTGTAAGGAAGTGAGCAGCCCCGAGGAGCTAAACGTGTGTGTACAAAGTGATTATCATTTCTTTAAGTGATTTCAACATTACCTTAAGGTATTTCGCCCTAATTGAAAACGTTTCCTTAAATGGCTGCTGCGATGTTTGTTGACGGCGTCAGTGGCGGCGTTTGCGGTTGAATGCTCCAAACTTTGCTCTAGTCTTCAGTCTGTGATTAACTCTACAAGGAACACTCACTCTACAAATAAACTTCGCCTATCTATGTGTGTGTGTGCCTGTCTGTTTGTGTCTGTGTCTGTCTCTGTGTGTGCTGGGCTTATGAACTCACAAGGACAACATGCTCGGAATTCGAATTGGGCTTAGTTCTTAAAGTTCTCTTAAGCTTGAATAGTTTTCCAATTGTTTGTGCCGCATTCTCTTTTCAGTTTTTGTTTCGGATATTTGCAGTTTACTTTTCACTAGGAATTTTCCGTTTTGAGGTTTTTAGCTGAGTTTTGCAATTGTGCAATTAAATTTTGCTAAAGCTCTACAATATCTTGAGAATAAACGAGAAATACAAAGCACAGTTTGAAAAATAATTGGGTATTAGGTAGCAAATGATAATGATTTCTATTCGATGGAATAGTTAAAAGTTGTTTAGGTAGAATCAACATTATTTCACTTGGTTATCATCATATCATATTATAGTTTTCTTAATTCGTTTCCACGAGATACATCTGCACATTTTGCGACCTTATGATCTCCTTAACTCAATCCGAGGTCCTTTTTCTTCAGGTTTCGACCGCATAATTATGCAAATATTTATGAACATGTTGACCCTTAACGGAGTGTGGTCATAATTTCAATTCCTTGACAACGGTTGGCCAATGTGCTATATACATAAAGGTTTATGGGCTATTCGGGCCGTGTTAGTGCGGGGCTTGTGGGACGTCTGGGCGCTTTAAACATTAATAGGTGCATAATTTAAAAAAAAGAGCTGCAACAAATGAGGACGCTACAGGCTAACAACGGGTTAATTAATAATGCCCCACCGCCCGGCGCCCCTGCCCAGTCGCGCCTGTACTTAGTTAGGAATCCATTTGGGTAAATGGTAACTCTTTAAAAGGGTCTCTCCCCGACTTTAAGTCCCAGCGAGGAAATCCCTTTTTTTTCATCTTGCTGAAAGAAGATAAAAAAAAAAAAGTTTTTTATTTTAATTATTATTACGGGAGTGCGCTGGATAGTCTATGGCTATGGCTAAATCTGAATCCTAACCGGGCAAACTTTCAAGTCCTGGCAATTACTATCTGCAGTACCAGGAGCTGGTCCAGCACTGGATGCACCACCAGCGCCAAAAACAAATACTCAACCCATTCGAAATGACTCCGAATGTCGTCGGCACGAAACAGCAACAGCAACAGTACCATGGTCGGGGTAGGGGGAAGGCAGGGGGCTTCACTGTGCTTGCCTGTGCCAGACTCACTCGTGCTGTGTTGTCAGGAGTTTTGTCGTTTTTAATCTCCAGCAAGGGTAGCAGCTATAGGGGCGGAGTGCGGTCTGTGCGGGCTGTGCGGGGCCGTGTCGGCTGTGTTGGCTGTGTCGGTGTCTGGGGTGCCAAAATGATTGCGAAATTGAATTTTCAATTTTATTTTTCGAATGAAAAATTCAAAAGCAACTCCCGCTCACCGCTATCCCTCTCGCCTTCGCCCCCTCCCCGCCCCTGCGAGCAGCCGACAAAAATATTTATTGCATATAAACTTTTATTACGATTTGTGTTTATTTTTTCAACCTCTTTTCAATTAGAAGTCTGCAAGTCGAGAGCCTCATAAAACAAAATAAAATACAAAAAAGGAACACAACACAAAAATAAATATAAATATAAAAATAAAGATAAAAATAAAGCTGAGGATCGCATTAACTAATGTACTCGCATCATTAAGGGTGTTCCGCATTACGCATTCGAATCCTGTTTGCCAAAAATAAAAAGCAATTGCAACCATTAAAGCCCATTACAGGAAGAGGAAAAGAGGCAGCAATGTTGTAGATATCAATAGGTGAAATATTTGATAGCTTCATATCAGATGTATCATATTGTATAGTCTTATATCACTTAGGAAATTATCAGTTTCCTTAATTTAATCAAGAGCTCACAGTTTTTTTTTTTTGAGAATAGAAAATTATAAGTACAATTAAGATGAACTTATGATAATATAATTATATAGCACATTCACAACATATCAAAAATATATTCTGGACACCTCTATACATCTTTCCATAATATATCAGAAACCTTGCGAACAGAAACCGTTGGTAATCAAATGAAAAAGTTTGGTTTGTTTTCAATTTTCGGGAGTAGAATGAATTAGCGCGCCCTTGTGCTTACATGGTCTTGTAAACTGTGGGGTGTGTGTGTGTGGTGTGTACTGTGTGTGTTTGACCTGTAGCCCCTGCGAGTGTCCTAGATTCGTGTCCACTAGCCGCTGTAGACGTCAAACATCACGCAACTGCAGCAACACCTAAATGATTGATGATTGTCACACCACGCCGATGTAGGGGGAGGGGGATGAAAGGTGATGTGGGGGGGGGAGTAAGTTTTCAATTATTGTTGCCACACGGCAGTTGCTTGCGTGATTTGCTTTGTTTCATCTCTGTTTGCATTGCATATTACGCCGGGGACAGTCTGTCATTTGGCCCAGCAAAACTTGAACACTCTGTAATCGGCGACGGGACCCAAGCCTGTAATATACCGGACCTGCGAAACACCGGAATCTCGTAATCTAATGGCTAAGTGACAGTAAACACACATACAAAAGAGAACTGAGTGTGTGTGTGTGTGCGGGTAGAGTCGTTGGGCCGGGCATGATGAGTCGCTGAAATCGAAGAAAACGTTACCAACATTTCCGAACCTGCATAGCACACTGCATAGTCACTCTCATTAATTAAACCAGACCATGTCGGTAATTGCAGATTCAAATTTTCCCAAATTTTGTCAACTCATCCCAGATGGACCCCGCTCGAAACGGTGGCTGAAGGAGCACACGATTTCAGCTTCCTTCCCACAGAAAATTTGAATCGATACGATATATTTGAAAAAAGGTTGTTCTTGATTAAGTAATGTAACCTTACATGAGATGAGTTGTGTGAAAAGAATGTGGTAACATCCTGATATGCACTAGTCAAGAGTCTACTGCTTAAACCTAACCTTTCAGTAGTGCGAAGTGCCTTGAATGTGTATGTTTTGAACAAGGTAGATAAGCTGGTACTGCATAGTTTGATTATTATACCAGCTTCTATCTCAGTGCACTTAATAGCATCGAATGTAAGCTGGAATAATAGCTTCAGGTCCGCCATAAGATTGTATGATATCTGTGAATCGTTAGCATACCAGCTAACCTAATAGTACCGAGTCTATATGTAGATATAGCCATACGTAAGGTCCTGTACTGTAGTATCGTATGTTATCATTGAGTCTGGTATAGTGAAATTATATCACGCCTATTTATTAGTTGGATATCTTTCGTCAACCCTATTGTATCTTATATTAACATACTGTATAATATTTGTATTGATGAGTACCGCGCGGTACCTTGTAGTACCTTATTTAAATAACTAAAGTCTTTATACTTAATTGAATGTAATACAATAACTTAATGTGATGGGACCTCCTAAGTATGTTAGTATTGAAGGGTACCACACGGTACCCTGTTGGCTCGTTACGAATTACACCAACGTTCTAATTTGTATCTTTAGTCTTTGGTGGAAGTGGAATATAATAAGTTAAAGTGATGGAACCTCCCCAGTCTCAAGATTAAAGCTTAACCTTATGTTGGTCCCATAAAACGAAGTTAACGAGCGCCAGTGTAGCTAATTATGCGGTTATAATCATGCTACATTAAAGCATCTGGCGGAATTTTAGCCTTAAATTGTGCTGTCTCTAGTAAAGTTGGCAAACTCGCGAGAATTGCTAGAGTGGCGAGTGAGAGAGAGAGTTCGGGAGTTCAGGAGTTACGTAGCGCTCTTGGCGCTTTAAGCGCTTTATGCGAAAGTCATTCGATGGGGAGGCGGCGCTGCTCGCATTTACCGGATATTAAATGAAATGAGAATGAATTTTAGAAAAATCAGGAACTGTCTAAAACAATCAAACGTGCTCGCTCGCTTCCGCTTAATTAATTTTAAACCCTAAACTCCACTCGGGCTGCGAGCCGAAAATGCCCCTGGGCCATACGAGCACGAGCCGGAGCCGGAGCCGTAGCCGGAGCTGGTTGCCCTTTGCCGGAGTCGAAGCCAGAGACGGAGACGAAAGCGGAAGCCGGTGGCACGATGCGGCTTCCTGGCAAAACATGTGCGCGCAAAAACGGTTTGTCACTGAGTTATTCGGCAAACGAAACGGGTGTAACGGGCGGGAAGCGGGTGCGAATCGGGTGCGCAAATTGTTCGCAGCTTTCGGTTTCGGCTCTCTGTTCCGGCACCCGCTCCCCGTTCCGGTTTAGCTTCTGTTTCTGTTGCTGTTTGGTTTCCCATTCCCGGCTCATTATGCACAAATTAAAATCTAATTGTAAAGACGACTCTGGGGGCGGGCAGGGCACGGGGCAAGGGGTTGCTAGCCACAAATCAAGCAACAAAGAGCAAACTTATCCCCAGGTCGCACAAACACACACACACACGCCTCCTCCCTCCCATTCCCTGTCGGGCACCAGTTACGGTTAGCTGCCCCATGGAGAGTCACCGTCCATGGAGAGTCAGCGTCAGAGTCAGAGTCGGAAGTGGCCCGGAGAATGCCTATGTGGACATTCCTTTATGCAAATTAATTTCAATTGATTGCGCTCGAAACACTTTTTATTTTGACATTCCGCCGACGCAACACATTATCCATTATCCTTAGATAAACAGCAACAGGAACAACAACAACAACAGCAACAGGACGAGGCTTTGATGTTGTTCATGTGGACATCGCCTGCCATAATATTGTTATTTCAGCCCCGCTGCCCCCTACCAATCTGGGACCTGCAACTGAAATTGGATTTCGGTTCAAATTTCTCCAAATGAGTTCACTTAGATCTGAAAGTGATGCGGGGGGGGGGGGGGAGTATGATAATTAATTAGCGTGGAAGCGATTTGACTAGCTAGGTTTGTTGCAACGAACCGTGGCAAAAAGGGCAAACCAGTTGTTATACTGTTAAGTACTGAGCAGATCCTTGACGTACACTTTTCTAGGGTGACCAAGTCTTTCTGTAAATATGGTCACTTTGTTGTGTTAGCAAAGACACAAACCACAGGATCTGCACAAGATAAGCGCCATCTATTCAGATTCTAAGTAACAATTTTACATTGTGTTGACCGATTTTACTGATTTTACATTATGTTGATCCGTCCATGGAGGCGTTTCTCAGATGGGGGTGTCAAATTGAAAATAATTAATATTTTTATATTTTTTATATTATTATTTTTAACTAACGTTATTTCAAAAAAAAAACAGCTTGTTTTTTGTTAACAGAATTATTTTTCCCAAGACACAATCCTATTTGTGTCCCGGATAAGTGAGATACAGTAAGAAGTAAACTGCTGATCAAAGAGGATTTCCATACACTGCATTACCGACACTAGGAAGGCACTTTCTCGAAATAAATCAATCCAGAATAAATCGTAGAATTCATAAAAAACACTGGACTGATAAAAAAATCTCAATGCTCAGCAGCTCTTATAGGTACAGTACAGATCAAATAATATAATACAAATAATAACTGGGCAGTAGGTTGTCAACTCAGATATATGTATACTATACATACATATCTATAGTAGTTAATGTGCAGGGTATTCTGAGCTTCTCAACCCAGGCTCTACCTTATATACAGAATATATGTACATATACTTTATTTACGATTTGAACTCTTTACAAAAAGCTTTCTTCACATCACATCGTTGTGAATAAAGCGCATTTAAAAAGGGGTGTGGCCGGGTGCTGTACCCACCCTGTTGCAGCTTCTATGCTAATGAAAAATTTCATTAATGAGACCATCGGAAATGACGGGTTGATATTTTCGCATAACCCATTCGAACTGAAGCATTTCGTCTAAGGGGTGTCTGCGCGTGTTCCCTCACCCGGTTACGGTACACTTTTTTTTACCTCCTTTTTGAAAGGCAAATAATAATATGGTGCAATAACAAAAATGGATTAATTTTCAAGGATGTATTAAAGGCATATTATGCATGCAGCCTTGCGATACAAGAGGGATTTTTTCTATATATGTTTTAAAATGAAAGGGTCAGCTTTTTTCTCTCTCTCTCTCTCTCTCTCTGGATGAATATTGTAGGTTATTTACTACGTGAAAAAACACACATATTAAACTGAAAGATCTTGGAGAGTGCATTAATTGACATATGAAGATATATGATGATTTTCAAAGGTTATAGAGATTTGTTTACTGATTCTTTACTATGTATATATAGTATGTTTTGTAATATGCTATATATTATAATCTGTTAATTTAGCGTCTACAGATTCAGTATTTCAGGCAGCTCACCAAAAGGAGTAAGATATATGAAATGAGACAGAAGTGTGGAGACGGAGGCAGAGCGATCTCGTGGCGTCTTTGATCGATCAAAAGTGCTGGCTCACTTCTAGTAGATTACTTGAGATTTGGGCACGATGTGCGTTTCATTATGTTGATTGACGATGTACAATTTGGGAATGAAATTATGATTTATACGGTTTTCCTTCAAGTACAGCGCGCACCTATCGAGACAATGCCAGCTAACTGTTGCAATGCATTGTCTGTCTGTGTGTGTGTGTGTGAGTATGTTGTGAGTATTGAGTGCCATTGATTAATCATTCGTGGCGCCGAAACATAGAAAATGAAATGCTGGAAAGTGCAACTAGACACGCGTACTTGGAAATAATGCGGCACAAAGCGAAGCCGCCGTAACGCCCCAAAAGGTAGAAGCGAGAACGGGGCTGAGGTAGAGATGGAGAGAGAAACAGGATGAGAATAAATATAATTAACTGCTTATCGACGGGGTGCGAACAATCCGGCCGATTCATCTTCAAGTCTTCAAATCATGCCAGATCACCCAAATGCGGCACAAGAATGTGTGTTACAAGCGCAGCTACAACTTGTCTTCGCATCGGGAATCAAACTGGGGAACTCAAACTCGAACTCGAGCTCGGATTTGTACAGGTAGTAGTAGTAGTAGTAGTCATAGTAGTTGTAGTTGTAGTTGTAGTTTGATGCCCCGGTGCTATGATTTTGATTGATGAATACCGTATGTTGCCCTGCCATTTGGCTGACTGACGGACTAAGCGATGGCCTGATGGACTGTCCGAGAGACAGAAGGAGGCTGGGATAGATGGATGGACGGACGGACGGACGGACGGACGGACGGACGGACGGAGTGGTCAACAAATTGTTGCCGCGACAGTTGCTTGAAGTGCGTGTGTGTGTGGGGGTGAGTGTGTGCGCCCTATGACCTCTGGCCATTGTCACAAACAGTTAACAACTGACAACTGCGTGGAGGAGGACCGTGTGCTAAAACGATGAGGCTGCGTTTACAGTTGCCAGCAGATATAATCGGTAATTGGCTTTGGGTCCTACTACAAAAAAACAGCAGGCAGAATAAACTACACTGAAAAGAAATTTGCGCAGACTTTACAAATTCTGCAAATGTTACAGGGATCTCACAGAAATAAAATAAATTGACTCCGTTTATTAAAGCAAGTTAAATATGATTTCGCAAGTTTAAAATATTAAAAATATATTTTGATTATGCAACTTTATAATGATATAATAAATATAATATGTATGCAACTAAATATTTTAAAAAATCGAAGATAAGCCTAACAAATGTATATACAGCTTCAAATTGTACTGTTTCTTGAGAATTATATTAATCATAATGATTAACTTGATTTGGATATCTTTTAAAAACAAAGTCTGAAATATGAAACCCATCACAGCTATAAGATCTTGTAAATGAGCTTTAGTTAGTGGAGATAATTTTATTAAAGTTACTTGAAGATTCATTATTATGATATCTTTAGAGTTTTAGTCTTAATAACGATGAAATTGTACTTAATACATATCTGTCTGAGTGCAGAAGAAAACCATTACAGTTGTAAGATCATGAAAACATATGTATCTTAGAGATTCTGTTATAAATTCTGAAATTCGAAATTCATAATAAAACTTTTATAATGTAAGATATTGTTAAATAGTTATACAGGATATAAAGATTAATCAGAAGTCAAGCTTCACAGTTATAAGATCTTGTAAATTAATTATTTTGATAATTTAGCAATTCTGTTATGAATTGTGATGAAATTATACAAATATTTCAAAAGCTAATCCTGAAATTCGAAATTCATAATAAAACCATAACAGTGCAAGACATGTTAAATACAGACTATTTAGAAGTCAAGCTTCATAGTTATAAGATCTTGTAAATTAATTATTATGATATCTTAGAAATTTTGTTATAAACCAGTAAGAAAAGCAACAGTCGCGCAACACGCGACAGTGGGATACCCTTCGACCTAGTATGTTCCCGTGTAGTTTAATTTCTTAAATTCATACACATATGCATATGCACATGCTTTGAAATTAATCCCGACAGATGGCGCTCGTGCTACGCGCTCGCCCGCCTCCCTTGTTAGCTGACGCACTTGGTTTTATGCTCATACTTTCTTAAATAACTTTTGTGTTTATTGTCCGATCGGACTGAAATTTGGAGACTACGTAGATATTTCATTAAGCTTAGTATATGTTAAGTCAGAAAGTTCTATCTTTTAAACAGCGCTTAAAAATTGAGTTCAAAAATTAAATTATTGATTTGTGGGGGCGGTGGGCGTGGCACCTAACATTTGAAATAAACTTGATCTGCTTGATCCACACAGGAGTCTTCCTGCCAAATTTGGTAACTCTAGCTTTTATAATAGCTGAGATCTGTGCGTTCATACAGACGGACAGACGGACAGACGGACAGACGGACAGACAGACAGACATGGCTCAATCGACTCGGCTTGTGATCCTGAGCAAGAATATATATACTTTATGGGGTCTCCGACGCCTCCTTCTGCCTGTTACATACATTTTCATTTTGCACAAAGTTAGTATACCCTTTTTGACCATTTTCAATGGTCGAAGGGTATAATTAGATGAAATTGTTCTGATATTTCAAAAGCGAATACTGCAATTCAAAATGCATAATACAACCTTTGCAGTGTAAGATCTTGTCAGACAGTTTGCTGCACCAAGTAGTTAATCTATAGTACTACTGGTTTCTCTCAGTGCAGTAGCTGCTGTCGCTGGCTGCACCCAGGCGCTTGACAGGACAAGTATCGATCATGTGCTCAGATCACAGCAAGTGAAGTTCTCAGTGCAATTCCCAGAGCCGCAGAGTGCATCGCTGTGTGTGCCAGTCCCAGTGCCAATCCCAGTGCGAGAGTAATTACACACACTCGCTGTGAATAGGATAATTAGTCGTGTTTGGCCTTTGTGCCTTTTGTTGCCGCGGCTACTGTAGTCCCCGGCTCAGCGCGGCTCTGCCTCGACTTGGCCAGGCAAAGGGCCCTCTCTCTCTCTCTCTCTCTCTCTCCCTTTAGCTACCTTCCTTTGTGGACTGCTCTTTTCGCTCGGTTCGTGTAGTTAACGCTTTGCTGGGCTGCTCGGCTTTGTTTTGCCTGCTGCGCTGCTCGCTTACCGCTCACCGTTAGTCGCTTTGTTGTTGTCCCGCTGCCGCCTGCACGGATACGGATGCGGTACGGCAGAGTGAGTGAGGCTGCGGTGCGGTACCGTGCGGGTACCTCGTTTCGCTTTGTTATTGTGTGCTGTGCGCTAAGCCTTAGCGCATGGCGCTACGCAGGCCAGCGGCATCTCTGCAGGATCAATGCAGATCCGGGGCCTGATTCCCTTTACCTCTTCGCCCGCCTTTGTTCAACCTGCTGCTTGACCTATTATTATAATTATTCATTCGCAACACTGTGCCATTGTCTCCATATTGTCCACATTGTGCTCGACTGTTGTGTTTACCTTGATCTTAAGCAGCCGTATCCAAAATCCGGCGTTAGCCTTTCCCTTTCCAATTCCTGATATCCTCTGCCCGCTACCCGTGGTCCGTCTCTCATCTCTCTGATCTCTTTCTCTCTCTAGTTTCGCATTTCCCTTTTCTTGATTTCGACTGCTCAACTTCTTCGGGGCTAATCCGACGTTGATGGGATTTGCATTGTGGATTGCCGTATTGTTTTATTGTTCGCCTCCTACTTTATTTATGCTATTTTGCTTATTCAAAATTATAATTGTCTTAGGCTCAGATTTTGCATTTTACTCGGAATCTCTAGGAAAATAAACGGCAAATACTTTGAGAAGAAGAGGGAACTTGAACAGGGCTTCAAGGTGTTTTAGATGACTATTCTAGTGCCATGCTTTATTCAGTACTGCAAAGTTAGGATATATACATTATATTTATTTATTTATTATTTATTTATTTATTTATCTAATGATGATATTTGAGTTTGGCATAATTTGCTATTCTCTTCAATTTCTATTTCTATTTCTATTCCATAAATTATTGCAATAGTTTGGAATACTTCAGAGTTCTTTCTTTTCTGCTCTTTCAATGCCAAAAATCAAGTTCATTTCTGTTTGCTCAGTTTTAATCGACTCTCTGTATATACATATATGTATATATGTATATCGAAATGTATGTGGCTCTGATTTGTGGCCTGCTGCGGTCTGCGGCGCTTGTAAATGATGACGCAATGATGCGAGATGGCGTTATAATTAAGGTACACACATCGAATCAGTTGACCAAAGTACGCCCGGAGAGAGCTCCACTTTAGAAGAAAGAGAGAGAGAGAAAGAGAGAGAGAGAGAGCGGAACACATAGATGAGTGTCAGGCACACCTGGCTGGCATTAGGTGCCCCCAAAGACCCTAGAAAAGGAAAAAAACGACCCAAAAGAAAAGCCGAACAAAACAAAAATCAACGCACATACACATAGTATCTGCGCGTTCTGCAATTAATCAAGTCGAAAACCAACGACAAAAGCCGCGACAAAAGAGTTGAACCGGAAAAAACTTGACCATAATAATCAACAGATTCTTCAATAGCTGAAGCAGTAGGCGCAATAAAGATACGACGCGAGAAGAATGACATCTTATTATACCCTAACCGAGTGTGGGCTCACTGAAACTTGAAGGCAGTTCTGCAATTTAATTTTGATTTGCCATTTCTAACCTCAGAAAGAAGGGAGCAAAAGTATTCTCTCTATAAGTTAGCTCTCTATGAGCTCTCATCATCAACTCATCATTTATTTAATATTATTGTTATGTTCTATTTTAGTCGCAGCCTTATCGAATTAAGGGCATCCCATTGTCTATAGCTGACTGAAGCGTGTAACTGTGGAGCCCATCATTATCAATGGGATCATCATCTGGGCATAAAGCGAAGCTCACGAGCCGCCTGCCAACTAATGTGGACAATAAAAGGCCACAAGTCTCAACTCAAGGGAGCATATATACCATGTGTATGTGTGTATGTGTGTGTGTGTATAGAGTGGAACTCGTGTCAGTCTTTTGCTGTAATTGGTTTAGAGCACGTACCCAAATATACGAGAGACCACGACGAGGGCCGCTAATTGCAGGTTTTGGTTCTGAAGCTAAAGCTGAAGCTGCTGCGACTATAAAAGATTTTTACCACAGCGACACGGAATGTCATTAGATAGGAGACCCGACAAAATCATTCTGAATCGTTTCGAAACGTCGTCTTGGTCGTCGTCGTCGTCGTCGTCGTCGTCTCTGTACTCAGTTGTCATAAAAGAATTTGAAATCGCCTCGCCTCACCACAAATGACAACGACTTCCTCTCAATCTCTCGCTCTCTCTCGCTCTCTCTCTCTCTCTGTCTCTGCCTCGAGTATGAGTACTCGTCCATTGCGTCTGAGTATTCATAAGCACCCAGTCTCAGTGTTAGTCTCAGTCCCAGTTCCAGTCCCAGTTCCAGTTCATAAAAGAAGCCGACGAAATTGCATCTGAAAGGTAAAAGCATGCAAATATTTGCCAAGCGGGCAAATCATACACATAATTGGAATTCACATCTGCATATAGGGATCATATATACTATGTATGTATGTGTGTGTGGGTGTGCGTGTGTGTGTCCATTGTGCTGACCGACTGGTGTGCATTGAGTTATATAAAAAACAATGGCATCGGGCACAGCCCACACACTTTTACTCCACTTCCTTCATCACATCTCCCTCCCCCTACCACTGCGTTCTTCTCTCCTCTTTTATTCATTGCACAGGGTGCACGCTGTGGCACGTCCTTTTATGCCACACGACCAACAACAATTTGTATATGAGTATTTAATTAATCCGCAGTTGACTCACCAATGAACGCAGACCATTGGGGCGCTACGTCCGGACGCACCGCATCGAGATTGAGCAGGATGTGCCATCCATCCATCCATCCATCCATCCTTGCGCAATTTGAAATGCTTGAGAGTGAAGGCGATTGTGAGTGCGAGTGCCCCCCGGTTTGAGTGCCCGTGCGACTGTGACTGGCGAATGCAAAGCGAGTTGAACGCATTTCGCATTTGAAGCGCGCGCATCGAGTCGACTTTCGTATGCGCTTCTATTTGAATTGATCAACGGGTTTTCATACTCTTCACACATTGTATTTATAGATAGATATTGATAGATATTTATAGATATAGATACATAATATGTTACATAACAATATTCGGCATATTTTATAGTTTAGTTTGTCTTATCTAGTTATGCATCAGTAGATTAATTGTCAATTGTCATGATTCTCATCATACTTTACTTGAATTTCCTTTATATTATATTATATGTAATATATTAAATGTTATTTCTTGATCAAGAGCGGCGATTTCTTTAACTTCATCATTTCAAGCTAACTTTAAAGTTTTTCTTTTAACTTTGTATATCCCATAACTTAATGTGTTCGTTCATTGCCGTGTGATCTGAGTTTCCTCCATTTAATATGTTTTTCTTTTATAGTTATATTTTTTTTTTTATTATATAGTATATTTATGTGAGTTCGTTATATATTACATAATATGTTATATAACAATATTCAACAATATTATATATTACGTAATATGTTATATAACAATATTCGGCACAGTTTCATCAGGGTGTGTGCAGGGAAACAGATGCTCGACCAAAGTGTTCTTTGATTTAATAAACCCATCAAGCGTTGGCAAGGGCAGCGGATGGCGGGGTGCGGGACGCAGCGTTAGCGAGAGGGAGAGACAAATAAAGAGGGAAGTATCCTTGAAATATGGAAGACATTTTGTTTGCAGAGCAGAGCAGAGCAGAGCACCCGGCACTCGGCACTCGGCACACTCGGAATAGTTTAAGGGTGCAATTTTTATAATCACTCGACAACGACGACGATCCTCATTGTCCTCTGCTCTGCACGGCTGTCATTGCTCGTCGCGATGGAGTTTTGCCATCAAATCGCATTGAAATCTCCGACACAGTCCTCCCCAACTCCTCCTCGCAGACAGAGAGAGAGGGTAAGAGAGAGAGGGGGAGATGTAGAGAAAGCAAATAAATAAACATTAGGCTGCACTTAATGCAATCCTCGATGCCATTTTGTTCCGATTCTGGATTATGTTGCAACGATGGGCAACCTTATTATAAGTTTGTGCTTGTTCTGGGATTACGTTTTCCATAACACAATTTCGGATTAAAAAACGTAATGGCAGAGTTTGAAGGGGTAGTGTAGAATGAAAAGGGGAGATAAGTATAAGGAACACATCATGTTATTGATATAAACATACAATCACCAAAGCTACAGTAGAGTGCTCGACTGTCATAACTGACATAAACTATTTCCTAAATATATGTATATGTAATTTATGTTGCATACTTTTCAGGGGTGGCTTTCTTTAAAATTATTTCCTAAATAACTTCTATGTTAATTATTCGATTGTAACGAAATTTTTTAGAAATCATTTGCACATTGCTGCTTATTGTGTTTACAAAAAATGAACGATGCTGCATAAGAATTACGCTTGGTGTTAGGTTTTTACGGAGGTAAAAAGGGGCGGGGCCCAAAATTTGAAATAAACTTGATCTGCGCGTTATAGAAGATATTATTTCATATTGTTTTTAAAGCTCTAGCTAAAACAGATACATAGACTAATATACTATATATACTTGCATAATAACATGGACACACGGAAATGGTTTTATCGACCCGGTGGTACTGCTCAAAAATATCTTTGTTGGGTAGGAATAGGAATAATACTGCCAAGTTTCTTTCATAGGACATAGGAATAAGTCTACTAAGTTCCTTTCATAGGATACTGTTAGATATTTACATTCGCAGATCTTTAACAAGCATAAATAAACAATGTGTTCTCATGTAAAGAATCGTTATGCATAGAGTTCCATAGGCATAATCTATGTGGCGATTAGAAGAGGCAGTGGGCGTAGTAGCAGCTGTACAGCTTAGTACAAATTTCGGCAGTTATTCACATGCATTCATGATTATATTCACTTTTACAAGGGCAAGGAACAAACCAATTTAGTAACGCTTACAATGGACGCTCTCGTGTCAAAAGCACATTTTTATCCAACTGTTAACGGCACGCACATTTACACACACACACGCACACACTACATACAAACACATACGCACTTACACACGCACAAACACACACACTTACACACATGGAAGCTAGTAATATACTTGTGAGGCCCGGCGCGGAAATGTTATCTTTATTTTAATGGGAAAATGACAGTCAGCATTGTCATCGCCTTGTGGCACGAGACTGAGAGATAGATCGAGATGCCTCCTGCTACTGTCCTTATAATAACTCGCCACATAATAAAAGAGAGCCAAAAGGGGGGGAATTTTGGTTAGTCGAGGTAGATAAAGCTATATAGATATGTTCCAAAAAAGGAATGATATATTGCATATGAATATTAATGTGTGAACAATGTTTAATACTTAATAATCATACTTAATACTTAATCTTTGTATGAATATCCTTTCTAATTCACTCGACTGTATTTAGTTGACTTTAAATTAAATAAAAATGAAAAATAAAATAAATAAATAATAATTATAACCTTGGACAAGGTAGCCTTTCTTTCTGTCTAAAATAGTTTTAAACAATTTGAATTAAGTATCCTGTAAATTTCATAGTTCACAATTGAGGTTTACTATGACAAAATGCCATCGACTGAGGAGTTCCCATTGGTTGTAGGGGCGCACACAAGGCACAAGGCTACACACAGCAAACAGACACACACACACACTACACAGACACAGCACACACACACACAACACACACACACACAACACACACACACAGATAGACACACTTACTCTTAAACATATCCAGCAATGAGCTTGTATGACATTCTAAGCATGGGGTTAAATTACAGTTGGCAGTGCCGCGAGTGCTTGCACTCGCAACCCTATCCCCTCCCTCTCGATCAACCAACCCTACCCCTATAGCTCAACCCTCTTCCGAGTACATTCAATGCGATGCTTGAGTTCGGAATTTGGAATTAGAATTACAATTGAAGCTCGTATGGAATGCGACGATGCACTGATTACTGGCAAATCACAGTTGATTTGGGGGCAGAGAAGAGAGGGGAGGGAGGCATGTAGGGGATGTTGGCGCTTGATACGACGACAATTGACGGCACAAACCGGAGTCAATAATGGAGACAATGCCGCATTGTTGCAGGTGCCCAGGACGCAAACAAAGCCTGGCAATATGCTCCAGCTCCACCTAAACCTCCGAGTCCAACTCCGACTTCGACTCTGATTCCGACTCCCACTGCGAGTCCAATTGCGACTACCCGCAGTCACTTAGCCAGTCAACTGTTTTGCGGTATTATTGCCGTTACTTTTGTCCTTGCTCTCCTTGTTGTTGTTGTTGTTGTTGTTGCTGTTCTTGTTGTTGTTATCCTTGTTGTTGTCCTGTGGCAGATTGCGCTGCGATTGTTTTCAAAAATGAAATAAAGATGGTGTTGGCGATAGCCGACTCGCTCGACTGGTGACGCCACACTGACAGGGGATGGGGTTGGGGGGGTAGTGTGGCATCCCTTGGCCACACTTCATCCTGCCTCTCTCCACCCCCGCACCCCTCTCCTGTGTCCTGTTCTGGGCAACAAAAGCCGTAAAATTGCGGATTACAATCGCGGATTTCCATCGCACAATTGTTTATTATTGCTTCAGCTTTTCCCCCCCGGTGCGCTTTGCTCTGCTTTCCCTCTGCTTCTCTCTGCTCTGCTCTTCTCTGCTTTTTTCGTTAGATACTTTTACACTGCCTTTTGGGCACTTATCCCCCCCCTCTGCGCACCTTTCCCCTGCCTAGTGGCCACCCCAGTGACACGGGACACGGCGACGTTTTCATTTCTTGCTCGTCTTTCATTTCATTTTGCACCTTCTTCTTGTGCTTCTTCTTCTTGTTTTTATTTCTATTCCACACGAGCGAAAACATTTGTATTTGTGCGCGCCTTTTGCATATCCTTCCCCCCCTTTCCTTTGTGTCTATTGCTCCCACGCCTTCTCCCACTCTGCCTACCACAATGATTCTTTCTCCCTCTTCCTTTGCCGCCCTTTGCTGCGCCCTCTTCATCTTCATTTGTTGCCCTTTGGCCCCAAGTTTGCGCTTTTATTTTGTTCTTATTTGTGTTTTTGTTTGTTTTCTTCTCTCTGTTTAGCTGTGCTTTTTATTTTCGACTCCTTCTCCCCGAGATTCTCAAATTTGCTAATTTGTGAACTTTTGTGTTCGCATTACAATTCTTTCTCTTCCGTTTCCCTTCCCCTTCTCCTTCCAATTCGCTGGGAATTCGAGCGAACGACGCCGCCGCTTTCTGCGTGGGGGACCTGTGAATACCCTGTAATTGCGAAGTGCGAAGGTAGTACAATTTGAATATTTTTCAACAAGTTTTCAAAGAGAAATAAATATTTTAAAAATATTTTAGATACTACATTTATATGGGAATCCTAACAATTCCGTTTAAAAGGCTTAAATGAAATAAATAAATAATTAATAAAATAAAATAAATAAATAATTAGAAATAAAATTCAATATTAGCTGTGTATATAAGAAGTCATATTTAAAAGTGCTTTCGATGTGTAATTTGTGCTTGAACATTTTCAATTTTAAATCTCTCTCCATTCCATCCTCTTTATTAGTTTTATTAAAATAATTCAAATGAATTTTTGTTTTTAGTTCTTTACCGATCTGTGAATATGAAACTCTATATGTATATACACTATACTGAAATTGATTTTCAAATATTGAATATATCACAAATTGTTAATTATACATAATTATTAATATTATTTAATACATATTTGTTACTAAATATGAACGAAATTCATTTAAAATCATGCAAAACTTCATTGCAAATATTTATTGCAATCGTGCAGTATTTTTACAGGGTATCTGCTAGTCATGCAATCATCTTGCCACCCAAATAGCTTTCTCGTATTTGTTTTGTTTTTCTGTTGCGTTTTCCGTCCAACCTGAAGTCGCGTCCCTTATGCGCCTTGACTACATTAAGGTGCTTATTTTTTTCTTCCTCGGGGTTAGGTATACAGAATGGGGGATTGCCGGCGGGCATGAGGTGGGGGGTGGGGGTCTGCAATTCAATTTAAGACGATAACATCTTAATTTGTATTAATAAATACTCGTGCTGTTTTTCGCGCTTTCCACAGCTTTTTTCCACCTTGTCAGCGTAATTCGGTTAATCACATCGATAGCTTTGCCTTTTGACTGTTGCGAATTTTCCGCTGACTTGACAAACAAAGGTCGAAGGGATACCGAGATACAGAGAGAGAGAGAGAGAGAGAGATAGGGAGAGCACACTTTGAATCCAATTAGCATAAGTGCAAGGTACACACAAGTCTATAATTATACGTAAATATCATATTATATAGACATTAGGAATGCCCTTAATGCAAACTTGCATTCAACTTTTACACAGAATGAAGTAAGGTCTCTAAAGAAATTGAAGTTACCAGAGTTTTCCCTCTGGGTTTTTATATGTGTAGATGGCTTATTCTTTTCTTATAATCTATATAAACCTCTCTGATCAATTAAGAGAATTAGAAATATATATTATATATATTTTTTATATCAATGCCAATTTCGCTTCGATTAACAGAAAAGTTATTGGTTTCTACTTATGTAAACGACTATTAGAATCCTGCATGAATGCATTTAAGACGGCAAATGAATCAATTATTAACAATAGAGGAAAGTTTCTAGTGCAATCACTTGCAATGAGTGTGAGTGAATGTTTGTTGTTTTGCTGCCTTCTAAATTACAATACAATTGTACAATACTGCGACAGAACACTTAAGAACTATACCTTAAAATACTGTACTTACTATCAAGTGATTGAGTATATCACTTGATAGTAAGTACAGTATTTGAAGGTATAGTTTTTAAGTGTACTGTCGCAGTATTGTACAGTGAGTGACATAATATTGCCAAAGGTTGTCCTCACGTTCCATTTCGTTCTAGATACTTAATTTCCCACATAATTCATTTAATTGTAATTTTTGATATAACTTTCAGTACTTGGTGTATTCATTGCAGGAATCAAAGCATGTACCCAATCAAAGTGTACACTTTGCGTTTGAATAATATAAATGACTGTATGCTGAGTATGACGACACCAAAAAAATTAGTACAGCAGAGTACTGTACAGAATTCTTGCTCTGAAATGAATTCAAGTACGCAATCATTTTTCTTAATCTAAGTATTATCTCAAATCTTAATGATAGTAGTATTCTAACTAGTCTGATAATTACAAAATTTCCCAAATATCGCATTTTAAGTCCGTCAAAATTTCAATGGCAAATCAAGATGGAAGTTCGATCTGTAAACCAATTAAAACTTTGTCTCCTACTGGAATATTTCTGTCATAATTCTTATTATTAATTTGATAGAGGAAGAAAGTGATAGAGAGTGGGAGAGAGAGAGAGGGAAGAGAGGGAAGGGAGAGGAGAGGAGGAGTGAGATGGAGATACCATTTTGTAAGGTCTCACATTACGTCACAGTTGGCGAGCGGAAGTTGTGGCTTGGGTTCCAATATTTACGATGTGCCAAAGGAGCAATAGAAAGAGCAAGAAAGAGAGTGACACTGAGTGTGTGAGGAGAGAGAGAGAGAGAGAGAGAAAGAGAGAGGGAGTTATAGGTGAGCGGGACGGCAAGAAGTGCGCATTAATTAAAATGTGAAACCTAATAAATTTAAATTACAACTTTCAATAAAAACTTTTCAACGCCCACCGCCAGCGTCTTCTTTTCTCCTTCTCCTGCTCCACTTTCTCTTCTTCTGCCTGGACATCTGCAGCAGCTGCAGAGCGGGAGTGGAGTGGGTGAAAACTTTCATGCGCTGAAATTATTTAATGAGCATGAAAATTGCGGAGCAAGAGAACAAAAAATTGTTAAAAAAACAAAAAGCAAGCCAAACTTTTGCAACCCCCAGGGGAAAAAAAGCCAAAAGCGGAAAAAGGGCTAAACAAGAAGCTGCGCTGGCGCGACAAATAGATAACCTCAGGTAAAAATTAATAAACATCCTGCCTGCCCTGCGAGGGGGGGAGGGTAGCAAACAAAACAATGCTCGGAGAGATGCCCCCTCCCCCTCCTCGCCTTGGATTGTTTTTCTTGTAATCAAAAAGCGTTTCCATTGTTTAACAATTAAATTGCTGGAAAAGGCATCATTAGCAGTCGCGCTGCGGCTGTGGCAGTCACAAGTTGCAAGTAGAAAGTAGCAAGTAACAAGTCCAAAGATCGACTGAGTGTTCACTTGAAAGCCGTAAGAATTTGCCGGAGAGAACAAAGTGGAAACTTCAACTTGGTCTGGCCTGGGCCAAAGTAAATGAAAGCATCGCTGGAATACCCCACGGTAATGGGTCGCCCATTAATGTTGCCGGCCTCCACTTGCAACAAGCAGTGGCACAGTGGCACAGGGGCACAGGGGAGGGGGAATGTGGCTGGCGCAGAGCAAAGTTCACTTTCAGGCAGACAAACACGAAGCCAGACTGCGGCAGACAGCGCAGACAGCGAGCACCGTCTAAGGAGCTGCCAGTGGGAAGGAGTAAGAAGTGTAGAGAACAAGGGGGAGGGGAGGGAGAGGGGGTGGTGGCATCGCACGCATTAGGTGGAATCAATTTCGTGTGGGTGGGGGGCTGTGGGGGAGTGGAAATTATGAGCGGAGGCTGCAGCAGCTTCAATTCTATGCGACCTTCTGGCTAAACTTTTGTGCAAACAGTTGTTTAAATATCCGACAAACACGAAAGGGTTAAATTCATAATATGCCCAAATTAGATACACAATGTAAAGAAGGGGGGTGGGTGGGGAGGGGAGTACTGAATTGTGTGAGGGGGGTGGTAGAAAGTACCTCGCAACGGTCATAGAATAACATAATAGAAACAAGCCTTAACCCCTTTTTGTGTTGTCCTTGTTGTCTCTCTCTCCGTCTCTTGTCTCTTGTCTCTCTTCTCTTGTTGTTCTTTTTTATTTTGCTCCCCCCCTACCTTTCTCCCTCACCTTGCCCACTCCCCTTCCTTGCCCCGCTTGCTTCGCTAATGAATTCCCCGAAGGAAATTTTCATGAATTCGCTTACAAATTTTAATACTTTTTCTTGTCGTTCTCCCTCACTTCTCTCTCTCTCTCTCTCTCTCTTTCTCCCTCTCTCTCTATCTCTATCTTATTCTGCCTTCCTTTCTCTGTGCTGTGCACATTTAACTGCTGCCATCTCGTCTCATTTGAATTAGCTTATGTTCTGCGCTTCTAATGAAGACTACGTCAAGCACCCAATCTGACCTGCCCTGTCCTGCTTGAGGTTCTCATCTCATCCATCTTGACATGGAACAATTTACAGGCCATCAAAACTCTGGTGCAGAGACTTCCTATATTGCATTTCTATTTAGTTTGCATTGTCTATCTTTCTTCTTTTATTATAATTTCGAAGATTTATCTTAATTTTAAATATATTCAAATTTAAACTTCATTTCATAAATTGCCATGCAATCTGTTGCTCGATTTCTGTTATTTTTCAAGATATTAAAATTTATACAAATAAATAAATAAAATGCACATTAAATTTTATCAAACTCGGACTACTATAACATATAGTTTTCATAGGAACAATCTGTCAATTTCTTCTGTTTAAAGACCAATATTGTATTTTGAAATAACTAAACTTATCAGTACCAGTTAAAGTGATAAAGTAACCTATATATACTGTTTACTATACATTTTATAATAATCAGTCAACTATATATGTACCAAAACTATATAAAATAAATATATATACATATATGAAACATAATATTATATCATATTGTCATTTATCTGTATGATTTCTCTCATATAACGCTGAAAACTCCATTTTGTGTGTTTCACTTTTGGTAATGACAACAGATTTTAATCCCTTGAAGTGGATTTGATTTGATTTACACACACACACACACACACACACAGCACATTAGGAGGGAGGGTGCGGGGGGAGTCTCATACCACACATCAAGTAGTAATAATTATGCATTATTTGGGGTAGGTTTCTCCATGGCCTGAGCGTGCAAGCGAGAGGGAGAGCGAGCAGTGCAAGAGAGAGGGAGAGAGAGGGTAAAATAATTGCTGAGAAGGTCGGTTGGAACTATTAGAAGACATTAGAGGTTACACACCCCCAACTCTAGTTGTGAGAACAGCATTAGATGGACCACTATCTAGCTAGGGGTACAGATACACACTTACACACACACAAACACACACATACACACATACACATATATCATATATGTATGTGGCTGAATTGCGCAAAGATCGTCGGTCTCTAATGAGGGAACAACCCTCGGTTTCATGTGCTCTGGATCTACTACGTGTTGCTGTTCCAATTGTTGTTGTTGTTGTTGCTGTTGCTGTCGTTGTTTCTGTGCTACTATCCAGGGATTATTTGTGTGGTTTACAGTTTTTAATTATGCACCGCGATATGGATGCACAACCAAATCCCGCGCCCGCTCCCGCTCCTGCTCCCGCTCCTGTTCCTGTTACTGCTCCTGCTCCCCTTAGCGCAGATGAGAACCACAAGATGAACGTTTTGTATTTTTAGGGGTGAACTGAAGTGGTGGCACACAAACATACACACGGATGTTAACCCAGTCCAGAGCATGTGCTCGCACATCTGCACACTCATGTCTCCCTCTATGTGTGTGTGTGTACAAAATGAAGGACGCTGTGATATGCGAAGAATTCACCAGGTTGCTTTCAATTGGGGTAGTCGAGGGTAGTGATAGTCGAGATAGGTCGGGTCGGGTCGAGTCGAGTCGCCCGTGAAGCGCACTTGTCATGAGTAAAAGCCACAGTTAAGCCTCGCTAAGTGCCATAAACAACAGTGCAACCAAGATACTATCGATAATTCAACGAGACTGTTACAATGTTCAACATAATAATATCATACTTGATTGCCATCAAATACTTGACTGCCATTAAATTTCTAGAAGGTTCTTTGCGAAAACAGTGGAAAATATTCTTCTTTTTTTAAATTTGTTAGCAAACTTTAATGTATGTATTTGTTGTACTATATATGTGTGCTTGTGTTCCCAAATGTTTATATATAAAGACAACTCTATAACTCTTGTAATCGTCAGCCAAAAGAAACCTAACCAGCCTCATTTGAATTAGCTTACTCCTAAATTTCTATAGTTCTTTCTCACGCTCTGTCTCTCTCTCTCTCTCTCTATCTCTCTTTCATTCTCCTTCTCTGTTTCTGTCTCCCTTTTCTGAAAAAAGTTCTTTTAATCAATTACGTTCAAGAGGACTCAAATACCTTCATATGACTGTAGATATTATCAAATAAAATTTACCCATTCATTCATTGCTGGCATAACAATATTTATGTACAATATGTATATAATGTTTATAGCTACACTACAAATATAAATAGTTTAAATATATAATTATCTATATTATATATAAATTTCATATTTTTAATATATTTTTCCCCAACAGTTTATTGTTCTTAGTTGACTTTAAATAAATAAAAAGAAATAAATAAATAAATAAATGTATATCTCATTCTATATACCCTCCATCTATATCTCGAGAAGGGCCTCTAAATACGATAGTAGCTCAAGTCGATGTAGTTTAATATTTGTAGTTATTCGCTGTCTATTTAGAACACAAATGCGAATCACAGTTGGAATATCGAGTGACGATTAGGTGTGGTCTCTGGCTTAGATGCGGCATCTTTGGTTTCAAAACCAAACCTAAGATGGAGATGGAGATCGAGATCAAGATCGAGAGTGGAGAGTGAAGAGAGATAGTGCTCTCAAGGATTAGCACTGGTAACAATGCGCAATTACGCCATAATTACAACTGACAGAGGCGGACGAGGCTCGCGACGGACAATGGCAACTGGCGCAGCAACAACAATGGACAATAATAATCATATTTTGTTTTGAAAAATATGAACATATCTTCAGCATCATCTCTACCTCTATCTCTAGCTGTATCTGTATGTGTATGTGTATCTGTAACTGGGTCTGCTTATTATTTGTGGACGAGCGCATTGTGCGCGCCTTTCTCTATTCGCCATTCGCCATTCGGTTATTCAATGTGGCCCAATATGTTGTGATTGCAGATGTACCAGCCGAATATGTGGCACAGTCTCAGGGCCCGAGATCCCATTTCTATTTCCATTTCCGCACACAGCCGCCGAACAATGCCAGCCCACCCACACACGGGAACTGGTCGAGCGAAAGAAAGAGCGAGTCAGATAAATTGCTGTGGTATCTTTCGCTTAAATGGATCAATCTATCTATGGGCCCTTCCCCTATCTGGTGCAACTACAAGTATTTGGTAGCTTAAATTGTTTAATTGAATTTCATTTAAGTGCGGTTTCTTCTTGATATTCTTCGGCTCTTTCTATCTTCATTTATCGCTTATCGATTACCCACTTTATATGAAGATATATGTATAGATATTCTTGATAGTCTTCAGCTCTTTCTATCTTCATTTATCGCTTATCGATTACTTACTTTATATGAAGATATATGAGTGATTCTTCGGCAAAGTGCTTAAGATCTCATAAACATCTCTTTGATATTTTTATAGCAATTATATCTCTTAATATATAATGACAATTTTCATATACTCGTAATATAACTATAATCTAAATATATAATATAAATAAATTTGCATAGCCCTGTAAGATGTCTTTAAATGTGGACTTAATCTGGGTATCTTAATCTTATATGTATATATTATATTATACTATATATTAATATCATCCAATGACTGTGAACACCACTTTTAACTCAACTCTCCCCTGAATAGTTTAATATGAATATGTTGCTCTGTAGAATATTTTATATCTATCGACATTTAAGATAGATAAAGTATAAAAATAAAGAGAGCTCTTCAACTTTTAACTATATTCTTTAGTCCACATTTAACTGTAGATATTCCTATATATGTATATATGTATGACTCGAAGCTCTGTAAGATATTTGTATTTTGTGACTAAAGTCTACCCAACTTTGTCTTTCATCTATAATTATCCAGTGTTTATGGAAAACTGTGTCAATACATCTGGCTCTTCTCACTCATAGCTATCTTAACGTATGTATCTTATGTTTATAGATATACTTTGTATATATATATATCTCATTCTATACGCCATCCATCTATATTTCAAGAAGGTGCTCTTCATTAAGAAAGAACAGACCTACAAACCCTTTTCGCGGATAGTTCATTGAGTTTCGCCGCCGATTATATGGGATAATTAAGATATCTTAAGACATCGCGGTACCGCTAAGTACCTGTAGAGTGCGCAATGCATTATCATATCACGTTTTTGCACTCTTCCTCTCCTTATCTTCCTCTCCCTTTCTCTGCCTATCTCTGTCTCTTTTATAGTACTCGCGCGCGTTTTTATTGAGCTTCCTTAATTGAGTTCGTCTTCGCCTTCGGTTCGCCTTGCATCCTGCCCCTCTACACACAACACGGGGAATCCTCCAGGCGGCGGTGCGCGGCATCCTTCATTGAACTCTCTCGCAACTCGATGTTGTCCTGGCAATCCTGCGAGTCCGAGACGGGTCTGCTTTGCTCCTGCTATGGTGTAATAAACATAGCTGGCAATTTTTATGAGGCAGCAATGACGACGACGATGACGATGACGACGACAACGGCGGCCATTATGAAATTCAGACGACATGTTAGAAAACCCTTTTCGGGCAAATTTTATCACCCGGTTAGCAAAGTTCTCATGAAGCCATTGTAACCCTTTCACTTAATTATTGGGCACATTATGTGCCATATTCATGGCAACCAGACGCGCCAGACGAACCCGACCTGAACTCAACTGAACGCGGGCCAAAGGGGGTGAAGGCAGTGTATAGAGCGCGGGCAATAACAATGGAAACTAGCAGCAGATACACACACACACACACAGGCATACACACTGGCATACACACAGAGAGAGACAGGCACACATTCTCTACCTGATAGTATGCGAATTGTGCAATAACCGAACGCGAACCGCCTCAACCTCAACCTCAACCCGGTCTCGCGCAGATTTCACGCATTCATTGAGAAATTTTTGAAGGGCGCTGCGAGCGATAATTGCACCACCATCACCACAGTATGTACGAGTGTATGTGTGTGTGTGTGTGTGTGAGTGAGTGTACTCAAACTAACGGCCATTATTCATATCCATATCCATTCTTGCGTGCGCGTGACCCAGCGACCAATGCAAGCTGCTTTTGCTTTCCCATCTCCGAAACACCCTAAGCACCCAACCACCCAACCACCCACTCGACCCGGTCCCAGACCCGGCTGTACCCGAGACTCAGACCCGGCTGTGCTGAGCCCAGCATGCGTGTAAACAAATCTCTTCCATTTTGGATTATAACCTCAGAGTCTCGTCAGCTGAGCTTGACATTGATGCAGCAGTCAGTGCTCAAGCTCCTCAAGCTCAACTCTTTAACGACTTTAAGCAACTCTACCCGCCCTGAAAATCGATGCAATACATTTAAATCAAAGTCTCGTAGAGTAGACGAACGTTATTTGAAGTTGATCTGCACTAATAGATACTCTCAAGTTGTTTGATTAAGGCAACTGATATAATAACGGCGCCATTTATGTAAATATGCCATAAAGGTCGATTTTGAAATGAATTAAGTTGAGATATAAACACTATATAGTTTTGTCGATTATAGCTGACACAAAGACCGGAGTTATGATTTATTTAATATGGATGTGAACTATATTCAAGTTATAAAGAAGTTTCTTATGTTGTGGAATTAAAGCAACTAATATAATAAAGGTATATATCAATATTTATTCCTAGTTAGTATTTTAAATAACATACATATATTAATATATATACATATATTAAATATATACACATATATTAACATATATATTAATAATTCATGAAGGTCGAGGTTGTATCAAAGTAGTTTCCGCTAACAACTAGGACATCCGATGATTCACGTATATTAATATGAACGGGTATATACATATGTCGATTACAGATGACAAACTATACAGGAATTGTGATTCCAAAATAACAAGGTCACGTGTTTTAAGATTTCTAATATTATTCTTATTTTGAGTTCACGATTATTAGCTGAGAAAACTTAATGAATACAAACTCGGTTTAATTCGTTTAAGGTACCTTTAATCCATAAAAACACTATGTAGAGATACAAAACTTGTAATCTGGCGAAACTATATGGAACTAATATATAAATGTTTCATATAGTTTCGCCAGATTACAAGTTTTGTATCCCTACGTAGTGTTTTAATGAATTAAAGGTACCTTAAACCGATCTCTAGTTAGTATTTCATATAAAATATATACCTTGATTTTATGTTTTAGATTATCTTGGCTCAACTTGTCTCGAGCTAATGAAGTTGAAGACTTTACTAGCACTATTTGATCTCTTCAATTATATATGTACATTTGGTATGTGCTCTTATTTCTATGTGCTTTATAACACATGTTAAATGTACTCAAACTTAAGTCAAACTCTTTCATTTATCACACTTTTCGCCATATATGTAAAATCTATGTCTATTTCATGAATGTTGGATTCGTATTATTTTCAAATTGAAAGAATCGTGTGGATTATCTTAGTTGAAATATCATAAATAAACAGTTTAGCGGGCCTGCAAAGTGGGCGTGCCGGGCGAATTCTTTATGGCCAGAGCGAGTGATCTGAAAATGTAATTAAATGTGAGATGTTGTGACGCCTTTGTCTGCCCCGGGACCCGATGCCGATGCCGTGGCCGACTTGCTCTCTGAGGCGGCTTCCCATGGCCTTTTGTCGCCGTCGTCTCTAGGCCCGAGCCCGAGTCGGAGTCGGAGTCGGGCGAGGCTTGGCGAACGCAAAAGAATCAGACGTAATCGATGCGGACTTTGAGATTATTAATGGATTTTTAATATCATTTGTGTCGGCGTAAATTGTATTTTTAAAAACTGAACTGAAACGATTTATTGACACGAAAGTCAAGTACGATCCGAGAGGCTGGAGAGCCCCGACTTGGACACGAAGTCTGTTGCGCACTGATTTCATGGCCCAACTAGGGGAGCATGTGTGTGTGTGTGTGTGTGTGCCTCACTCACTTGACGCGCTCTCTCGGGCCAAGTGTGAAAAATGATTGATCGATTTCGATTTCGATTCGTGCAGCCTTCACAAAGGGCGCCGTGCCGGGTTTATAAAGAACTTGGACACGGCGCAGGGCACACTGAGACACAGTAAGACAAGGAGACTGTGACATAGGGGGTAGGGGGCGGGGCAGGGGGTACAGTGGGACGACAGACGACGGCGGCGGCGACAGCAACGACAATCGGCATAATAAGATAGCAATTATTTATCTTCGAGCTGAATAAAGGCAATTTTTGATTAATGAAAGCAGAGAGAGAGAGAGAAAGACAATGAGAGATAGAATGAGAAAGAGAGAGAGAGAGGGAGGGGGGTGTGGGGCAGATAAACCCCAAATGAAGTGAAAGGAATCGAAAGGAAAGTGTTGACTGGCAATAGAAAGAGAGCAGACAATTCCATTTGTCCCCCTGACACCCTCCTGATGACGACGATGATGATGATAATTGAGAGAGTTCAATCGGGATCGCAACATTCTGTTTCACTTGACGACCTTTTGTTGGTCCCCATCCCAGCAAAGTAAAGTCAACTTTGAGATTGGTTAACATTATAAATGATATAGAGTAATATATGTATGAAACTCTGGATAAAATATGATATATTATTGCTTAAGATAAGGTGTAAACACGCCCCCAGTTTAGTTACTAAAAGAGGCCCCCTTATATTATTGTTAAATAATGAATTTACATTGATTCTAAACTATGCAAAATATGCTGCATATATTTTTAGTATTTTAATGGATCTCTCTGTCTCTCTCTCTCTCTCTCTCTCTCTCTGGCATAATGATTATATTCTGTGCGATTTAAGCATGAATCGAATATGATTTTTATAGTTCTTTTGCGTTATAAAATATCTATAAATGAAAAGAGAATATGATGTGCCAAAGCGGATGGAAAGAGAATTAGATAATAGTGTATTATACTTAAGGTAGTGAGGGTACTTAGAATAATGTATGGTATACTATAAGGTATATGGTATAGTAAGGTATTGTATTATATGATGTGTGGTGTAATATATTGTAGTACTAAGTATGGTATAATACAGTGCAAAGAGTTATATATAAACAATACTATGCTAATCTACAGCATAGTATTATTTATATAGTATATTATACACAAGGTAGTGTGAATATTTACAAGAATGTGATGCATGGCATAGAATGACATTCAATTATGTATCATCTGGCATATAGTATGACATAATACTGTTCATAGAGTATATAGAATAGTCTATCACTATTTAAATTATATGATAGCATATTTTGTATTATTTCTAAGGGATATAGGGTTTGGTAATTCTTAAGAATATTATGATGTATGGATTCTTTACTTAATAAATATAATTTGGAAAAAAAAAAAATTTGAAGGGATTTGAAGATGTTTCTTGTGGTATTTTATTTAGATTTTACTTTGTTTTCATATACTATCTACACATACATATATTTCATGTATATCTTGCTATATATTCATATATTCTGAGGTTTCCCATGGTATAACTATCGCTATAGCTCGCCTAAGTTCTCATCTCAAGTATTTTCGTATGATATTCTTTAAGTTTCTGTATACAAAGCTGAAAATACAAAAATAAATGTGTGAAGAAATATTGTGTAGTGCCTCCCTATGATACCTTCTATGGGGATGAAGGGAGGAAGGGATCTTCGAAGTGAACTTATAATACAATCTTATTGTATCCAGCAAGTTGTCGAGATGAAATTAAAGTTTGCTTTCGTTGTAAATGCGAATTTGAATAGATCTTTAAGTTGCAAGTGCCTCAAGATGTTGCAAGTGCTTTGCGTAGTTGTTGTTTTTGTGTTCTGCTTTCCTAACTTTGTTGCCAATTAGCGCGGGTGAGGCGAGGCCAAGTCTGAGTTCGAGTTGGATACGGAGTTGGAGTCGGAGTCCTTGAGCTGGTGGACAGCTGAATAAAGTCTCGATTGATTACATAAGCAGAGCTACATGGTATATATATATTATACTATATATAGCTATTGTATCTACATCTGTATAAGGCCACACTGCATGCTATATATGCTATATATACCTGTACATATCGTGCATGTTAATGCAGCCTGCTAAGCGACATTGCCTGCAGATACACACACACACGCACACATACTTATGCATATATAGCTGCTATATATATAGTATTGTACATGCTCCGAGCAAAAAAGAAATGAAAGCAAATCAAATGCAGAAGAAGCAGCAGATGAAGAGCAAGAGGAAGAGCAAGAGGAAGAGAGCGAGGAAGATGAGGTCCAAGGAGCCACAAATGCTGCTTCGTGCTCTGCTGCTGCTACTACTACTGCTGCTGCTGCTGTAACTGTGGTTGGCGACGACGTCGCAGTCGGGTGCGGCCTTTGTCACCAGAGTTGCTCGAGCTGTGCTCGATTACTATTGGTGCAGGGAGACAGGAAAAATCGCCCCCATGTTAAAGTGTCGCTTCGTGTGACACACACACACACACAAACACACACACACACAGACAGAATTTGTGGCGCAATCGCATAGCCAGTAAAGCAAAGCAGCAAGAGGTGTGCTCACACACACACACACGCACACATAGAGAGACGACACACACACACAGCCAAACAGAGAGAGAGAGACACTCACACACACACACATATACACACACACACAGTGGCACGGCCAGGCCATTCATTGGTGTTTACTAAAAAGAGACGGACAGACACTCTCAGGCTCTCGCAGTCGCAGTCGCAGTCGCCGTCGCTGCTGCTGTTGCTGTTGCCATAGCCAACGTCGTCGTCGTCGTCGTCGTTGGCGTCGCCTCAGCACAGTGGACAAGACATCAAATGACAAAAATTGTAAAAAGCATCAGCAAAAAAACAAGAAGGCGACAACAACAACAAGAAGAGGAAGAAGAAGAAGAGAGAAGCCCCATAATGAGACGAAGACAAAACGACGGCAGCACATTCAGGCAGCCAGCCAGGCAGCGCTGCCTCTGTCGCTGTCGACGTCAACGTCGTCAGCTTGGCCATTGCCATTTCATTCGAACAAATGATGGGGCCAACTCGTTTCAGCTCTGTCACACGCTCTGGACTGGCTAATGGGACGACACTCTCGCACACACACATACATACACACACACACACATACAGCTGTGGCCCCCTGAGAGCGAGAGCGCACTGGCGGCGCTCTTTGGTTGGCGAGCAAATGACACTGTGTATGACACACACACACACACACATACACCTGCACGAGTTTGCTCACGCACCTTTTGCTCTGCTTACTCTGCCGCGCTCACTTGCACGCTCTCTCTCACTCACTCACTTACCTCTCTCGCGCGCTGTCTGTGACTGTGTGCGTGCGTGTGTGTGTGTGTGTGCTCGGTCAGCAAACACACAAATACGTCGCATGTCAACCACTCTCGGTCCACTCAGACGACAATGTGCGAGCGAGCCGGCAATAGCCCGAAATTGTCGCCTGGCCCTGCTCACACGCACAGCGCAGCCCAGGCCAGGCCAGCAGCGCCGCCCCGCAACGTGGACGACGTTGTCGTTGGCGTCGCTGTCGCCGTTGTCGTTGTCCCACGAATTATTTTTTCCCTATAAGCATTGACCATGTGCGTGTGTGCGTGCGTCTGTGTGTGTGTACGCCCACGCTAACAGGCAGAGTTAGTGGTGAAGGGGGGAAGGGGAAAGAGGCCTGGTGGGAAGAGGGGGGTCAGTCTTAAGTGTGGCCAGCTACCGTTAGACGACTTATTGCAAATGCAATCAATATAAATGTGCACACACACAAACACGTGTAAAGAGAGAGTAAAGAGAGAGCGGCGCAACGTAGTTCTCTTCGTGTGTGCACTGCTTTGCCGACAGTGCCAATGTGAGAGCGACTACGAGGGGGGGAGAGAGAGAGAGCTACAGTTTGCCTGGCTTGCGCTGTCGCACTCCAGTTGCCAGAGTGCATGCTGTGTGTGTGTGTGTGTGATGACCCAACGACGACAATGTGACACAGCCTAAACAAGCAGCAAAAGGCAGCGCACACACACACACACTGTGACTGTAACTACACCTACACGCACACATACAACTACAGGCCAATTCCAATAGCGCTCACACACACACACACATACACACGCACATACAGACACGCTCGTTGGCTGCTGCTGCGCTTCAGGTGAACTTGTCCGCTCTCTTCTCTTCTCTCTCTCTGTCTCTCTCTCTGCGAGCACAAAGTGTCACCCACCCCGCTGCCGCTGTCGCCGTCGCCGTCGCTGCTGCGTGTGCGAGTGCGTCTGCTTCGTTAGCCTCTTCGTGCTCTCGTGCTCGTGTGCGTCGTTCGTCGTCACTCGTCGTCGTTGCTCGTCGTTGTAGTCGTTTGTCTGTGTGCCTCTGCTGCGCCACTGCTGCTGCGCTGCTCTGTGTGTCGCTGCTGTCGCTGTCGCTGCTGTCGCATTTGTCGTCGTCGTCTGCGTCGTTACATTTTTTCTGCTCGCAGCCGCACGACAATCAGTGTCACCCACGACTTTCGAAGGAGTGGATCTCTTCTGCTGCCTCCGCTGTCCGCTGCCTCTGCCACTGCCACTGCTGCCTTCGCTCGCACAGTAAGAGTCAGAGTCACAGTCACAGTCAGTCACAGTAACAGTCACATTCACCCCGCCGTCGCTGTCGTTGTCGACAACAATAACAACAGTGAGCGCGCTGTCGTTTGTCTCTCTGCGCGCAGTTTGCTGCGTGAGACTTGAACGTGCACGTCGCCTGCTGCACCGTGTGTGCCGTCGCGTTCCAAAATAAATAAAAAAAACAACGTGTAAAATTCAAAAAACATTTTGCTCAACATTTACAAAACAAATAAAACAAAAACTGGCAGCAAAATAAGAACAACAACACAAAAATAAAAAATATGTGCAACAAATTGAAATTTTTTTGGTGATAAAAAACAGAAATACAACAAAAAACAAGACAACAGAATTGTTCAATAAACACAACAAGAAAAAAACAACAACAACAAAGTGAAAAAGAAGTGCAAAAACAACAACGAGAATTGTAAGTAGAAAAATGAAATTAAAAACAATTTTCAAATATATTTTATGCTTTTTTTTGTTTTCGAATTTCTGCACTTTGCCGTCGGCAAAGAAACAGAGACAGAGAGAGGGAGAGAGAGCCCCAAACATATCCAGCTCCATCAATGAGGAGCAGCAGCTTCATCTCTTGCTGTCTCTGTCTCTCTTTCCCCTCTCTCTCTCTTGAATTTTGTGACTTTCGAGAAGAAGTAGCAGGAGCGTATAAAGACAACAACAACAACTGGCCATCAAAAGTTGTGATTGGTTTTTGTTGTTGTTTAACGTTTGACAAAAATAATTACCTCATGTACACGACACACACACACACACACACGACACGCAGACAGACAGACAGACAGACAAACTGGCAGTCAGACAAACCTGTTAGCATCGTTTCTAATGAGTTACCCCATTAAAATCGCCTGAACCTGCGATAAAATCCCGCAGAGACTTGTCCCACTGTGCCAGCCACACTAGCACAGTGGACTAGATCAGTCACATATATGTTACAATATACAATAAATATAGATATATAGATCGAGCATGTTTAGGCCAAAGAACTTGCAATTTGCTTAACTTGTCTATATTTTCCATGGAATCAAATGAAAATTGTTTAATTTCATTAAAAACTATAAAAATATTGATAGATGTACACCCTACTTGAGCTGCATAGCTATCAAGATGGAGCAGATCTAATATATAAGTGAAATAATACTATAAGGCAACTGCATTATTATAAAACATACTTCAATATGACAAAATTGAGTCAAAACATGCAAAAATATTTAATGGAATAAATCTATATAAATATATCTTTAAAGTATTTATATATCTCTTGTATATGTTCATATATATTTGATTAGATATTGTATATATCTATGTATTATGTTATAATTCACATACATTCATAATGTATCAATAGATCTCGATTATAAATCAATAACTATGCGTGGCATTCTTGATTCTTGTCTTGATCTCGCTTTGAATATAGATACTAAAATCCAAAAAGACGTTCGTTGATCGTTTAAGAATCTTCTATATAAGGAAGTTGATATATTTACTTTATTAAAAACACTCTTGCTTGTTCCTTAACCTACTGATCTGTCTTCTATATCCATCTATATGCCATATGCATCATATAATAAATATATTTCAAGTATATATTGAAAACTCAACATTTGCGACATGTTTTTGAATGAAGTACAGTGGGACAGATTAGAGATTGTGTGTGTGTGACTGACATTGCTGCATGTGTGTGTCCGGTATGTATGTGTGTGTGTGTGTGTGTATTCATGCTTATGTCGGGGGCATTTAAGATTGATTCCAAGCGATAGTCGGCACCCAAAGTGAACACGAAGATGATGAACAAGAAGCAGATGATGATGATGATCGTGTAGTTGCCGCGTTGCCCATCGTCGCGTTAACAATTGTCCCCATCGTGTGGTCAGCTATGCTGCTGTCCCTCGTCCCCTCCCCTCTTGTCCCATGCCCCTGTTTAGTCTGCCTTTTTGGCCATCAATTCCAAGTCACCTCAGCGCGCTCGTCATTCACAATTACCACAGTAGCAACAACGACAACAACAACAACGACAACAACAACAACGACAACAATAAAAAAAGTTACTTGGACTAGCTGCCGATCACCGCATGTTGTCGCCCTCTCCCTCTCTCTCTCCCCCTCTCGCTCTTTGCGGTTTTAATGGGGGACCCGAAAAAGCTGTAAAAGATTTTTTTTTTTTTTTTTGGCCAGGCAAATGAGCAAAGACGGCGGCAGGCGAACACTTTTTCCTCTTGTTGTTGTTGTCTTGAGCCAGTCGAATTCAGTTCGTAGATAAATGTGACATGTAAGATACAAGTAGCACACTCCCCTTCCCCTTCCACCTCCCCCACCACCAGCACTCTCGAAACAGTGGTGCGAAATTCAATTTGTATTTTCTTGTTTATCGAGAAATTTAACGAAAATATTCAATGGAAATTCTCGGAGGCAGTTTGTTAAAATTATAAAGATCTTAAGATTGAATCTGTTTGGAGTATAAATAGTAAAAAGATCGAATTCCAAATTCGTATCACTGTCAAGCGCAATTTGTTCCACTGTGCCTCTGTAGTGTCCCCACAGTTTAATTGCGCAGCAAATAATTTGAAATCGCAAATTGCCATGGCCCGCTGCCTGTCATACATATGCCACGGGGCGGACTCTCCAGAACGGGGGGGGTGGGTCTAACGGTTAGGGGTAAAGGAGGGGTGAGGAGTGGGAATGGGGGAGGGGGTAAGGGGGTCAGTTAAACTAAGTCACCATCGATGATAACAGACAAAAGTCGCACAAAAGTTGCGCAACTTTTCGCAGCTGTCACAGCAACTGCCAATCCCCCTTCCCCCTCCCCTTGCCGTTTGTACCCCTCATTAGATTCTGATTAGGATTTGCCTCGTTTCTGTGTGCTGCTGCCTTGACCTCTCCCCCCCCGCTCCAGCCCCTTTCTCCTTCTTCGATTGACCGAGTGACTCTGCTGAGCTTTTGATTGACATCCTCCGCACTTTGGAATCGAATCTCGACTCGCCAGTTGCCACTTCCCTGTTCCCTGTTTCCACTTCCCTCTCCTTCCTTCTCCCTTCTCCCTTCTTCCTCCCTCTTCCCTTCCTTCCTCTTCCCTTCTCCCTTCCACTGTTGCCTTTTCTTCAGTGACTGTTTAGGAAAGATGCGACAAAGTTGTTTTGTCGACTTGCCGACGGCGGCAGCAGCAAATCTTTATGTATTAGATACTTTGGCAGCTTATAGATACTTTTGTATCTTGTAGATACATTTCCTACTTGCTCTTAAATTGATATCCTTGGGATTTCAAGACAATTGGATTTTTGGGTACTTAATGAACTATAGATACCTTTGAAAGTTGACGATACTTCAGCAACTTAAAGATACTTTAGTATCTAGTAGATACTTTGTATATTACGCGCTTTGTTGCATGTTTTAGGGATGCTAGGCACTGTGTGCATTATAGATACTTTTTGTATCTCATAAATACTTTTGTATCTTATAGATACTTTTGTATCTTATAGATACTTTTGTATCTTATAGATACTTTGGTATCTTATAGATACTTTGGTATCTTATAGATACTTTTCTATTTCATAGATACTTTTATATCTTATAGTTACTTTTGTATCTTATAGATACTTTTGAATCTTATAGATAATTTTGTATCTCATACTTATTTTTGTATCTTATAGGTACTTTTGTACCTTAAAGATACTTGTGTATATCATAGATACTTTTGTATCTTTTATGTATATACTTTTGTAATTTATGGATACTTTTGTATCTTATAGATACTTTTGTATCTCATAGATACTTTTGTACTTCAAATTACTCTTGTATCTCATAGATACTTTTGTATCTTTCCCACATTTCTTTGGTATCTTTGACAACTTTTATAATCAGAAACTTTCTTTTCTTTATTTTTCTTCTAGCAGCATTCTTCAAGCTTCAAACAACACACACACACACACACACACAGACACAATGGAGCACATTATGAATCCGTTCATGTCATCTGCTTATCTGCTCGGACATCCGCATACACATCCGCACGTAGGAGCAGCACATCCGCATTCGCATTCGCACATGGGGGCCACGAAATCGCCGGCAAGTTCGCCGGGCACAACCGTCTCGATCTCCGTATCAAACTGCAGCTCCGCATCGAGCTCCAGCACGAAGCCAAAGCGCTGGGGATCGCCGCCGATCAACCTGGCCGGGCAGTTCATCAACCCGGCGACGGGCAAGAAGCGCGTCCAGTGCTCCATTTGCTTCAAGACCTTCTGCGACAAGGGCGCCCTCAAGATCCACTTCTCAGCGGTGCATCTGCGCGAGATGCACAAGTGCACCGTGGACGGATGCAACATGGTGTTCAGTTCACGTCGCTCCCGGAATCGTCACAGCGCCAACCCGAACCCGAAGCTGCATTCGCCGCACATTCGCCGCAAGATATCGCCCCACGATGGACGCACAGCTCAACAGTTTCCCGTGTTCCCGGCTGCGGCAGCTGCTGCTGCTGCATTCCCCGGTCTGTTGCCACCACCACCGCCGCCCCACCACGCCCACCCACATCCACACCATCCACACGCTCATGCTCATGCTCATCCTCATCACGCGCATCACGCTGCTGTCGGCTACGGCCCGGCGGCAGCTGCTGCCCACGTCATGTTCGGCGGCCAGTCGGGATTGCATAATCTCGGCCTGCTCACAACTCGCGCCCAGCACGAGCGTCTCTTTGCGGATGCCCACGCGGACCTCGATGCGGATGCGGATGTGGATGGGGACGGGGATGTCGAAGGAGAAGGGGATGGGGATGGCGAGGACGATGGTGTCTATGTGTATGTGGACATGCACGCGAACAGCTCAAGTCCAGCTAGTCAGGATTGCCACAGCGACGCGGAGGTGGAAGCGGATGCCGATGCCGATGCCGATGCCGACGCGGAGCTGCACTGCAGCTTGAGCCTGACGAGCAACAACAGTCAGATCAGCTGCGACGAGGAGGAGGAGGAACGCGCAACAGAGCAACCCCTCGACTTCAGTCTGCACAAGCGACGGGAATCCGCGCCAACACCAGCACCAGCAGCAGCGGGAGCGGGAGCAGCGCTGCCAGCAGAGCGTGAACTGCTGCTGACGGAGGAGCGTCGTCATCGCTCGAAGCGTTCGCCCAGTCCCTGCGGCGGCAGCGGCTTCTCGATGGAGCGTCTGCTTGGCAAGCGTCGTCGCCACAACTCCAGCAGCGGCGCCTCGAGTGTCTCCCACGAATCCTCCAGCGCTGCCACGACGGCCATCAAAATGGAACTTGATCTGGACAGCGACACTGGCAGCGAGCTGGGCAGGGTCATGGAGCAGCCAGGGGAGCTGGTGGATGAGCTGGAGGAGCAGGCGCACGATCTGTCCAAGCTGAGCACTGCTCCCAACGCCCATGCCAGCAACGTCAATGCCAGCGCCGTCCACCTGAGCAGCCCCGCCCTGCCCGCTGCCCTGGGCCATGCCCCGTTCGCACCCGCCTCGCCGCCTGCGCTGCTCTTTGGCATGGATCTGCTGCAGACGCAAATGTTTGCCGCCGCTGCTGCTGCAGCTGCTCAGTCAACGCAATCGGCCTCGCAGTCACACTCGCAGTCGCAGTCGCAGTCTTCCGCCCCGTCCGCCTCCGCCTCTGCTGCTGCCGCCGCTGCTGCTGCTGTGGCGCCATGGAATCTGCTCTCTGAGGTATATCGCTCCATGCTGCTGAGCAGCAGTGGCAGCCACAGTGGCAGCGGAGCGGGCAACCTGAAGGCGCAGCCAACGGCGCCGACGACGTCGCAGTCGCAGTCGCAGTACAGCGAAATGCCGCCCACCAATGCAGCCATCTCTGTCTAATCCTCACGAGCAGTAGGGCTGCAATGAAAGAAGGAGATGAAGAAGAAGGAGAAGAAGAAGGAGAAGAGGGAGATGAAGGAAAAGAAGAAGAGGAGAAGAAGAAGGAGAAGGAGAAGAAGAAGGAGAAGGAGAAGAAGAAGGAGAAGGAGCAGTTGAATCTGATCTTGAACTTGATCTTATTGTAATGCCGGAACACTAGCTTTTCTACTCGTACTTGTGTTATATATATCATTTTTTTTTTGAGGACGTACAACTAATGTTTTTTTTTTTCGAGAGACAGAGATAGAGAGAGAGGGAGAGAGAGAGAGGAGAAATATGTTTAATCCTAGTATAATGCGACATCTAAGTGTAAAGTATTCAATCCGTTCCTCAGTGCAAGTGCAGAGAAAAGAGAGAGAGAGAGAGAGGGAGAGGGGTAAGAGAGGCAGGCAGAGAGAACGAGAGAGAGAGATGAAGACTTGCCACTCTCTCTCTCTCACTCTCTCTCCCTCTCCTTCTCCCTCCCTTCCCTCTCCCTTTCTCTCTTGCTGCTTGCGACGTACAACGAAGTATTCGTAAATTAGAAATGAATAAAACAAGCAAAACTAATCTAATAACATACTACACACACACACACACTTACACACACACACACACACTTAGACACACACACAGACACACTTACACACACACATACGTGTACGTATAGTATATATTATTATTATGTAATTGTTAAGTGCATCAGCAATTTTTTTTCATAGCCAATAACTGTATTTGTATTTGTATTTGTAACTAACTCTTAAATACTACAATGAATATGAATATATATGAATATATATATATAAAACACAACATATCTCGTCTGTTAATGCCCCCATGATCCCATGATCCCCCCTTCTAAGATATGTCTGTGCATGTTTTATAGTCAAAATGTTATTTGCTCCCTATGAAATTGTCTATTCTATAACTGTCCCTCAACCCTAACCCCTCCCCAATACTCCCAGCCCTGTCCTTTCCTATACCTCGTGAACAATAAAAAAACAAGCTAAAAACTTAAGAAACATTAATCAACGCATGACTTGTCATTTCTAAATGGGGAATTCGGGAGGAAACGCTTCTTTTTTTTCAGGTTGAAATTCGCATTTTTCAGTTGGTATTTTAGAGTTTTTCTAATCTGAACGAGAATCGATTAATGATTGATCTTTATGACACATTGTGCATTGTTTGTCTGCAAAGTATTACACAACTTGCAGGAGAATGGAGAATCGAGTGCTAGTGAGAGTGAGAGAGAAAGAGAGACAGATACAGACACCTATATAAAGTTGAAAAGTTATATATGACAAAGAAACTGCAAAGCAGTTCGAATATTTTACATTATAATCAATATAATAGCAAGAAAGAACGTAAACATATAGTAGTAAAAGTAAAGAACATATACATTATAGTAGTATGCAGTATATAAAGTCATGTTCCATTTATCATGAACGTAAAGTATCTTAAAAGTGGAAAGAAAGGAAAGCTGCTTGGTAAAGTTTTTGAGAACATTTCTGAAGATTCTCAATACATTTTAAAGTTGTACAAGTTCAATACATAGATATCTATTTGGAATACTTGTAATATATATAATATGTATAATATATGTAATATATATATAACATACATATATGCATATACAAGGTGTAGTCTTTTTTTTTTTTTTTTTTTGTTCCTTTAACTCCTAGTGGAGCATAGGGCCTCAAGTCTAAATTAAACAATTTTCTGAAGATGTTCAATTCAATTTTATTGCCAGAAAATACTCTTCAATATTTTCTTTAATACTCTTCGATAATTTCTTTAATATATTGCAAAATATTTCAAAGCTGTTCATATTTATACCCTTCGACCATTGAAAATGGTCAAAAAGGGTATACTAACTTTGTGCAAAATGAAAATGTATGTAACAGGCAGAAGGAGGCGTCGGAGACCCCATAAAGTATATATATTCTTGCTCAGGATCACAAGCCGAGTCGATTGAGCCATGTCTGTCTGTCTGTCCGTCTGTCCGTCTGTCCGTCTGTATGAACGCACAGATCTCAGCTATTATAAAAGCTAGAGTTACCAAATTTGGCAGGAAGACTCCTGTGTGGATCAAGCAGATCAAGTTTATTTCAAATGTTAGGTGCCACGCCCACCGCCCCCACAAATCAATAATTTAATTTTTGAACTCAATTTTTAAGCGCTGTTTAAAAGATAGAACTTTCTGACTTAACATATACTAAGCTTAATGAAATATCTACGTAGTCTCCAAATTTCAGTCCGATCGGACAATAAACACAAAAGTTATTTAAGAAAGTATGAGCATAAAACCAAGTGCGTCAGCTAACAAGGGAGGCGGGCGAGCGCGTAGCACGAGCGCCATCTGTCGGGATTAATTTCAAAGCATGTGCATATGCATATGTGTATGAATTTAAGAAATTAAACTACACGGGAACATACTAGGTCGAAGGGTATCCCACTGTCGCGTGTTGCGCGACTGTTGCTTTTCTTACTGGTTTTTTATTGAAGTCGACTGCATAATACTTTGTACAATTGTTCAATATGAATTGTATTATTTCCCGTAGCTTAATTAAACCAATTAGTTTACTTAAATATGGTATTCTTGTGGGAATACCCTTACTATCTATAGCAAGTTCAAGGCTCGATAAAGTACTTGAATTGGTAATATATACTTGACTTGACTGCATAGAGAGGGGCATGTACTCTATCTTCCTCACTCCCTCTCGCTCTCACTCTCTCTCCAGCAAGAAAAGAATGCGTGGAGCAGTGTGGCTAATGGTGGGGAGGGTGCTAATTAGACAGAGACAGGAGTGAATATAATAACAACAAATTCCTTATCCGAATCTGAATTTTCAAATGGAGTTGCGTGAAACCGAAACCGAAACCGCAAAATTGACATGAATGCGTGAAGATTGTGAAAATGTCAAGTGGGGCTGAGAAGGGGGAGAGAGAGATAGAGGAGAGGAGAGGAGAGACCCAGGCTGGAATGTGTGGAGGCAAAGGATGTGAGAGCGAGAAAGAATGAACAATCCGTCAGTTTGTCTGGCGAGACAGCTAAATGCTTGCCACATTATGCGATGATCCTTGGCAGCGTTGTCACTTGAGACACACACACACAAGACACACACACACCACACACACACATGGCGCACACACACATGGCAAGACAGCGACAACGACAACGAGGAAGGCATGAAATGGCAACGCTCTCGTTGTCTCGTCGTCTCTCTGGGGATCTATTTACTTTTAAGTTTTCTGAATTGGATGATGTCACGAGTGAAGGGACGGCAAGGGGCGCAAGGGAGGGGGGGGGATACCCCAGCAAGTGGGTGACTTTTGTATTCGAGTGGTTGCGATGCGACGGAAGCGACAGTCGACGGAAAAGGTTTCGCCTCGTCTCGTCTTTTCTCGTCTCGCTTCTTCTTCATCGTCATTTTTTTTGTGGCCTTATGAAATATTAGAAAAATTTACAAAGCGTTAAAAATTAACATTTCAAATGGGATTGAAATTTGCCCGGCTACAATTGTGTGTGTGTGTGTGTGTGTGTGTGTGTCTGTTTCATCGCTGGGGAGGATGCAAATGCGTTTATTTTTGGAGACAATTGAAAACCACTCGAGGGTTATTGAGATGTGACAGTCAAGTGAGTTGGAGACGAAGACGGCGATGGAGACGGAGACGGAGTCAGAGTTTGGGGTCGGGAGTGGTAGCAGGGCAGGCAGAGACGTGCAGAGACATGCAGCGACGTGCCTCGTCGCGTTAACTTGACGTTTGAAATAGGATCAAAACTGTTTTGCACAATTTTTGCTCGTTTTGGCCACACACCATCAGCGCATTTGGCAACAGATACGCGCGCGTGTGCATAGATACAGATACATACAGTAGATACAGATACAAATACAGATAGAAACACCGACAAGGCTACAGTTGCAGATACAGTGCGCTGTCATTGCGGTACAATGTCCAGTTCTGTGGCACTTGACAGGCGTATGACATCTACAGAAAAGGCAACTTGTCTGCTATTATTCGCAAGGATAGAAGGGGAAGGAGGAAAAGGGGGAAAGGGAATGGGAATGGCAGCACTTGGCTAGAAATCAAATGCATAATCAACATAAATAAATTCAAATAATGATGATATTTTGCAAGCAATTGTATGAAATTAAATTTATTTTTTAAAGCAATTGAAGCATTTTCTGTGCGTTTTTGTTTGACTTCTTGATGGAAGTTTCCTTACACAGTTGTAGGTATTTCTGCAAATATATATTTTAATTATCTCATAATAATATATTAATGTATTAATATATTTTAATTAATCTCATAATATCTTCTGTTTATAAGAAGTACCTCTATACTTGAGCGTTAGATTACATTTAGGTTACTTTTAGGTCATATTTAGGTTACATTTAGGTTAATTTTAGGTTAGATTTAGGTTACATTTTAATAAGTTTAGTGTAACTTCTTAGTTTCAATTCTAGACGAGTTTGCGACTTTAATAATATAATATAATATATAATTTAAATATAATAATATACTTTTCTAAAATAGATCTCAATATATCTTAATATTGTCAACAATTTCTGCAAATAATTATGTATAAAAGCTAAATATGCAATGCAAATCTTTATTCTCTGCAATAGAACTTGAAGTTGGATTTAAATTCGATTGGTTCGCAGAGAATTCACATTATTATATAATCGAAACAACACTGAACTCTACAAATTGCAATCATGCAATCGCTGAGGTGCTCAATGACGAAATGCAACGGGAACAACCTTCCCGACATGAAAATGACTGTAATACAGGCTGTAGACCTACAAATAATATGTTTGGTGTATGATTAGGTGCCGGCATAGATGTGCGATAGGTCGAATAACAAATTGTTAATTGCGCTGTATTTGTCAACACTTGCACAAGTCCGGTTTGTCGACAGAGAAAGAGAGAGGGGGGATCCGATAGACGAAGCTGATTAGCTGGACTTGTCTTGGAATCATTTCGAATGCAGCATCTCATTTCTCGAACTGTAATCATCATAAAAACATAGAATGCATTCAGATTTGGGTAATTGTCCGTGGTGCCCCCCAGGGCAGTAGCTGCGGCAACTCTGGCAACGACATAAACGACAGCAGCAGAGAGAGAATAAACAGTGAGCAGTGGAAAGACATGAGACAACTTCGATTCCGAGTAAGTAAATATACTTAATTTTAATGACATAGAAATTGCTGGTAAAGTGCTCGCTGATTGAATCTCGTTAGTTGCTCGTGTCGGAACGGAGGCTGGGAGAATACCAAGAAGCGGCCGGCCTCGTCTCCATCTCCATCTCTTGATTTCCCCCCTCCTCCACCCCTTTACCCCGCTGGCATCTTGTACTTGGGCAATTAATTCGACATTTTAATTTACATTTCATGGGAACATGAAGCAGGCACAGGTGAGTGTGACTCCATCTGTCTGCGAGCTGATGTGTGTGTGTGTGTGTGTGTGTGTGTGTGTGTGTGTGTGTGTTGTGCCTGTGTTTTGGCCAAAAGTAAACGAACAACTTTTTGGACAAGTGAAAAAAAAGACTGAGGCTGGGACTCGACTTCGACTTCGACTTCAGCTGCTGCGACTTCACCCGAAGCTCATTTGGCAATCTGCATAAACAATTGAACCTTTGACTTTAAGCACTTCTAATGGGCTTAGCTCCATAAATGTTGCCATCATATCAAGGTCATTAAGGCAATCCAACTACTGTTTCATCAACTATGGCAATCGCAATTGGAATTTCGTGAATATGATTATGAATACGACTGTGAATACAACCTCAAGTTCTGTGTGAATATATTCGAATGTAAATCAATTGAGAACTTCAGTTAGGCGAAGTATTGTCACAAGTATTGTCAAGTATTGTAACATAAAGAAAACTTTATCTATTAACATTAAATTAAACTCAAACAAATTAAAATAATTTTAAATTTAATTACCTTAAAATTTTGTAAACTTAAACTTCTTAATTATTTTAAACTGAGTTTTTAAATAATTCTTTGTATCTAATTCAGTCGACTGTATTTAGTCAACTTTAAATTAAATTAAATAAATTAATAAATAAAATATTCGTTTGTCTGTTAGTATGAACAACTTAAACTCAGAGACTACAAGAGCTACGGGTACTAAATTTGCTGTCAATATGTCTTTTTATACCACGCAGATATACGAACGCGAATTTTCAATTTTCGCGGGTTACGTATAATCGAATTTCGACTCAAAACACTTATAATCTTTACGCCTCTCACAACCAAACAAAAAGTGATATACACTTTAAACTCGGTACAGATGTTCGGGAAGAGTGTACCAACGTGACAAAAATATCGAAATTAACCCGCGTAAATTAAAAATTCGCGATACTTTTTGAACACACCTTGTAGTTAGTTTCAAAACTTCTTGCACAATCGTAGATGGCAACAAAACGAATTACAAGAATATATTATTACTATATTCTTATATATTCTATATATGTATATTATATTATATTCTTAATATATTAAGAACCTTCAAGAAGTGCCCGTGATCAAATGGTTTCTGTAAATTTCATGACGATCGCATAATAAATATGAAATATAAATAAGAAATAGAAATTTTAAAATGAAGCTTTGCTGCTTGCTATAAATATCATCTTTATATCATTATATTATCTATTTGTCATATTATATTATACCATTATATCATCTTTATACACTAAATTATCTGTATATTATCTATGCAGTACTTTGTTTCCCTTCCGTGCAGCTGCTTCCTGTGTAGGGATCCTTGCGGCGGCTTTCTGCTGCCGTTTACACCTGTTGACACCTGCTCGCTGCCCGTGTGTGTGATTAAACAATTGATTAAGTTTTAATAAATTTGCAAAATCAATATGAAAAATTAAGTGCTGTAATTACTTAAATGCCTCAATGTATTTGCTCGCCAGCCCAGGCCAAAATAAATATTTTGCGAACAAGCATTTAAACAAGGCCTGTCCCACTGTCCCACTGTCCCGCGATGCCACAGTGCCACACGTCTGCACGTCCTGCTCCTTCTGTCCGTCCTGCTGTCCAGTTGTGCTGCCGTTGTCCAACTGTTCCTGCTGCTCCTCCTCGTCCTGCACGCGCTGGCTGGATAATGGCCGTGGGCGTGTGTGCATATGCATTATGCTCTGCCTGTGTGTGTGTGAGTGTGTGTGTAAATTTACCTGCTGCATTATATAAATATTTACGTAATATACGTAAAATGCGTAACGCCTGTTGTCAACAACATAATCAACAACAACAACAGCAGCAGCAGCAACAGCAGCAGCAGCAGCAACGACAGCAACCAATGGCAGTTGCAGCCAATCCGGACAACTGGTCAAGTGGACAGCAGCAACATCAGCAGCTTCATCTGCGACAGGTTGCCCCCTGCCTCGCTCCCCTTGCAACTGTCTCTGTAGGTGTTGGGTGTGCGACACCCAACCACAGCTGCAGCTCCAGCTGCAGCTAAAGTTGCTGCTACTGCAGCCTTGGCCAGTCTCAGTCGCACGACACAAAAATACAAACGATTTGCATATTTTGTATCCCTTCTCCTCCCGTTGTTGTTGTTGTTGTCATTAATTAAATTACATTGCGCAAATTGCAGGCAGCACATCGGCACACCGCAATCCCTTCCAGCTCTATCCCTGCCTCGCTCTGCATGTGCGTAAGGGTAACAATAACGCCCCCCCCGCGCTCCCCTCTCTCTGTCCTCTCTGCCCACACGCCCTGCCATTACTCATATCCCAATGCCGTTGCCCGTGTGGTTGAGCCTGTTCCTCTTCCGATTCGCATCCATCCAGCGCACGCATGACTTACTTGCTCTTCCCACTGTGCAAGACCTGTTGGCCAGTGTAGGTGGCAAAGGGAGTTGAGGGGGATGAAGGGGGAGGCAGCTAGTCAAAGGCAATGTGTACTTTATTAAATTACTTCATTTCAAATATTATTTTAATTGGTTAAACAGCGAAATTGAAATTGAAGCCTGCAGAATGTTGAGTTAAAAGATAAAAAAGAAATATGTCAAATGTATATTTATTATAAATATGTATATAAGAATGGTATGTTACATATATGAAAATAAAATATACATTACCTGCTGCATAGCTCATATTTATTTCTCGCAGCTTTCAATTATTAAATCGAATTTCATTATTTGCCATAAATATTTGCCATTCAATTCATTTCCATTCTCAACTTTATTAAGTTATTTCAACACTTGACGAAATCCATTTTATCTGTCAAATTAGAGAAGTATTCAACAATACTTAATCTGATTTAATTGTGTGCTATAAATTTGCTATTATTAATTTAATACTACAAATACTTCGATTATCTTACAGGTTCTTTCTTTCAATTTATTTGAGTTTATTTCTAGTTTATTTTAATTCCCTTTGCAGCTCAGTTTCCGAAAATTACAGTAGCCACTTCTCTTGGTTTTATTTCCCAATTTCGTCATAGTTAACTTTATCGAATTCAAGAGTAATCCCTCGTCCATTCCAAGGAACGGCCTGTCGGACTGTCTCTCATTTCTCTTTCATAATTAGCAGTTCCATAAACACACACACACTCATACACACACACACACTCACATGCACAGACAGATAGTGACAATATCGACTGATCTCAACCGACCCAGTCGGGGGTGCCGAGCCAGCTACCGGAGGAGAAGAGAGAGATAAGTGGCAGGTCAGAGGCAAAAGTGTGACACAAGAAGATCAATCCCACATAACCGGTTCGAGTTTGATCTAATGAGGTGGCACGACAGCAGATAAGACTATGATATGATGAAATTCGATTCAAGTTGATGACTATATAATAAGTATCAGAGGTTTTAGCTTTATGCATGAAATGGAATTAAAGTTGGTTAAAAAATGAGTTTGATTGAAGTTAGATCAGGAAAATATATGTTTATAATGTAGATTGATAGACAAAATTAAATTAAAGTTGGTTACAAAATACATTCGATTGGAGTTAGATCAGGAATATATATGTTTATAATGTAGATTGATAGACGAAATTCAATTCAAGTTGATTTCAAAATAAGTTCGATTGGAGTTAGATCATATATATGTTTATAATGCAGATTGATAGACAAAATTAAATTAAAGTTGGTTACAAAATACATTCGATTGGAGTTAGATCACGAATATATAAGATTATAATATAGATTGATAGACGCTAAAGTATTTTATTATTTGCTAAATGCCATTTGCAATTCAAATCTCAGTTCTCAGTCCTTTTTGGAATAATCATAGAATATTCCTTTGCCGACATTTGACTCCTTAAAAAAGGGTCTCTGTCCTGTGACAGACGTCGATCAAACGATGCTAATTATATAGCACAACCCAATGTAGAACTTAGAACAAAATCCATTTCCTTTTCCACACGCAACAGGCAGAGTGAGAGGGAGAGAGACAGGAGAGAGATGCAGTTACAGGCATAATAAACAGGAAAATAGATATAGTAAATGGAAGAAGAAGAAGCAGAAGAAGCAGAAGAAGAGGCAGAGAAAACCGTGAAAGGGTAAATTGGGCGACATGTTGTGAAAACATGCTACCGAATTTCAGTTTACAAACATACGACACAGACCGAGACAACAGTACGAGGCTCGTTCTCGGCTCGGTGTGATCTGAGTGATCTCTCGCTGTGTGTGTGTGTGTGCCTGCGTGTGTGTCTGTGTGTGTGTTAGGACTGTGTTTGCATTGGACCCAAGGTCGTGCGTGTCGGCAATGTTGTTTAATCTGTGTGATATTATCCATGGGCCCAGAGAGGCCGTAGGGCCATAACACATACATCCAGGCAGGCAATATATCGTTATCGCGGGTGCGGTGCGTGGTGCGTGGTGCGTGGTGCAGTAGTCCCTGATGCAGCATCGGGAACTGCCGAAAAGGATCACTTTTCAAGGAAAACATCGCCAAGTGCAATTAACACATCGCGCGATCCACAGAGATCTGGCCTGAGATGCTGCAGCATCGATGCCAAAGTAAACACTCTGATAATGATAATGTGAATGTCGGTTTCGTTTTGTGGATGTCTCTTTTCGGATTTTCCCAATTGACGTGCGGCGCGGCACTTTAAGGATTTTCTCTCTCTCTCTGCTTCATACAGCCTCTGTGTCTGTGTGTGTGTGTGTGTGTTGTGTCAACACAAATAGAAGACACGCACAACTACAATACACTGTTTCTGCTTTGGGATAAGTGCTAATTGGGCCTGCCATAGAGCGAGAGAAGAAAGAAAGGGCTGCAGTCAGCTGGGAGCTGGTAATAGACACCCTACACACCCCTCCTCTCCCCACCATATCATAGCATACAGCATCCCAATCCCAATGGTAACCCCAACTCCGTCTCCTTCTCCATCTCCATCTCCTTCTGCTTCTGCTTCCAACTCCAACTGCAAGTTCAGAGCGAACGCAGTTGGAATGGAAAATGAACCCATCAAAGTGGGCACCGTTTGGTGGTGCTACCCCTTCTCCTACTCTGCCTCCGCCTCTGCCTCGACTCGAGTTTTTTTTTTCCTGTTTTGCCGGCCACTTTATGCACTTTGCTTGCTGCGGGCCAGCAAAATTAGTTTTTTTTGTTGCCCCCTTTGCGCGATTCAATTGAAATCAAATGCCATCGAGGAATATCGAGGCTCAATCGAGCCGAATCGTCGAACGGTCAGTCGAATCGAGTCCAGGAGAACCAGGGGCAAGGGAAGCAGGGGGCAGGGGGCAGGGTCGAGTGCTCCGACGCGGCTTCTTTTTCTGCCGTTTTTAACAAACATAAAATCAATTACACAAGCTTCATTAAGCTTCCAGTTGCCTCTGCCTGCAAGCCAGTGCACGTGTGTGTGTGTGTGTGAGCAGGTGTGTGTGGGTGTGTGTGTGTGTATGTGTGTGGTCGACTGGCAGGTCGCGGTAAGGTCACCACTGCCTTGCAACTGGGGTAGGTGGGGTGCGAGGGCGGTAAACGGCGCATGATGAAAAGGCCTCGGGTTCTGCCACAACCCAACCCGCAAACACAACACACAAGAAACACATGCCCCGTGTGCCAGGTGTGTGAGTGTGTGCCAGTGTGTGTGTGAGTGTGTGTGTGTAATACGCAGTTCAACTGTAAGTCCAACTTCAACTTCAACTCGCACTCGATGTGCAACTTGAACTTCGACTTTGTCTCAGCTGATTGGCCCCGGCCAAACGGGGTCCTTGGGGGTCGCGCCCTGGGGTCGTGGCATATGTCATCGGCATGGCACGGACGAGCCGCTAACCGACGGCTAAATAATTGCGGCAGCTCGGCCTCCCTCTCCCTCTTGCTCTCCTTCACCCACTCTCCCACCCACTCTCTCCCTCCGACTCTCTCCCACTCGGCAGACGATGCCTTAATTTAACCTAAGTGATTGATGCCAGCTGCAAAATTTGATGTGCCGCAGCTGAGCGAGGGGTTGGGGCTGGTTGAAACCGTGTTGGGTCTCAGTAAATACATATATCACACATTAAAGTCCTGCAAGATTTATGCAAATTGCGTGCAAACAGCGACTCAGCACAAAACTTTCTTGTTGGCCCAAAAGTTTCCCTCAGCATCTCAACCCACAACACTCGATCTCAGTTCGCACATGTTGTTCACCTTTGGAGGTCTCGAACTTGCTAAATATTAAATATATGTACAGATATATTATATAGAATACAATATACTGAGCTAAATATTACATACATATGTTATGCTACATATGTATTTGTACAAATTAATATATTTATTTAATACAATACTCGTATACTGAGGTATTGTGACAAATAAGATAAGTTTTCGTTGGATAATTTTCTTGCATTTCAAATACTTTTAGAGCTATAGAAATGCTTTATTAGATAATTGTTTAAATTATGTCACAAAAGTCAAAGGAACTAGATTAAAATGTACATACACTCCCCACAAAGTAGTTCATTTCATTTCATGCACAAGAATTTATATCTCTACAAATAGTAAATGGCATCATAGTATCATAGAGACCTCTTATATTTCATGATTACATTGTATTCTTTCATAAATCTATGTAATATCCTCTGTAGTTAGTTCATATTATATACGTAGAAGGCAGAGAGAGGCGTTATAAACCCCACAAAGTATATATGTATGTATATTCATGATCAGCATCAACAGTCGAGTCGATTTATTATTTGTTAACTTTCTGTTTATCTGTCCGTCCGCCTGTCCGTTCATTTACCTTTCGTGTTATTATATGAAAAACGTAACTTACTTTCACTTCATTAATCGATTTGCTTCAAATGCTGTTATTCTTCTTATTATATTACTGGACACCCCTTTTAAGTTCATCCCAGTGGCTCTACCCCAAATTAGATCACACTGAATCTGAATTTGGCCTCTCTCTGGTTTCGCATTTCATATGCAAATATTTTATTTTCTACTTATTTATTTGTCGCTTAACTTGAATCTGGCAATTGTAACTGTTTCAGGGGCCGGTTAAGAGATGGGCAGAGATGCAGAGAGGGGGGAGTAAGTGGGGGCTTTCCGGGATTTTCCGAGTCAGGAAAAGCAAATGCTCTGGCCACAAATATTTGACTGAACGAACCGCGCAAACAATGTTTTTCTAGCCAGAAGTTATGTTTTTAGTTTTGTGGCCCGCTGTGACCCCCCCCACTTTGGACTGGGAATGAATGTGCGGGTGAGGGGGGAAGAGATAGGGAATGGAAAAGGGGGAGGTGGAAGGCCACGAGCGAACTGCGTTTGGGGGTGTTTACCCATTAACTTGCTTTTATTGACAACGACTTCAGTGATGAAATGTAAGCAACATCAAAGCCAAATACTCTCTCCACCATGTTCAGCACCTCCACCCCCTCCTCCATTGACTGGTGCACTCCTTCACTCGTCCGCCTTAACTGTCCTTGGCTACTCGTTTTGATGCTGCTGCTGTTGCTGTTGCTTGGCTTGTTTGGTTTCTGGTTTGGTCTGTTTGCACAGTGAGGCAAACCCCTCGACACAGCTAAATCCAGCAGCGAATGCGACAAGCCCTCGCCCGTGGACGTGGAGTGGAGAGAGGGGAATGGGCGAGAGCGAGGTGGGGGAGCAGTATCCCCTTTGACGTGCGGGCATTATAAAAATCAATGAATTAACATTTACATGCAGAAGTATTTGACCACAAAAAAGAAACAAATGTACAACGGACCTCCTCTTTTGAATACTTATTTGTCGAGGGGGAGTGTCGACTGAGGAGGGGAAGAGGGGCAGCTGTCAAGGACCAGGAGCATCCCTCGTATATACATATACACTTGATTACTGGTATGTCATCCCCGCTGCCTTCTCTGATCCATTGCAAATTTGCTTTTTATGCGAATGATTTTTCCCTTCGTTTTTCCTACGTTTTTTTCCCTTTTCTCTCCTTCCTTTTTCTTCTCACTCTTTCTTGCTGTCTGACATTAAAGTACTACGTTTCATACATCAATGGGTATCCAAGTGTACCAGGTGGGGGGTGGGGGGGAATAGCTACAAAGGCCTATGTAAAATCATTTCTATTACAAATTTAATCATCCTAAACAGTTTGCCCCAACCGCCAATTGATTCATTTCACTGCCTTTCAATTGGATTTTAACCGATTAGCAGCACAGTTAGAGCAACTCTCCTCCCTTTCCTCTCCCCCTTCGACCACCTTCCAATGCTTGAGCAACCCTTTCCCCCTTCCCTTCACAGCTAGTGAGTCGGTACATTAACCCTTTCTCGTGATTTCTCATGCCACATCATTAGCATAAAACGGCAATATTTGACAACAAGTTACCCAAAATATGCAGGCTCCATATGTCCCGAGAAGATACCAACACCAACACACACACACACACATACATAGTATATGCTGATTCACTAATGCATACCCTGTAAAGGCTCTGCACGCATAATTTAGTTAGGCTAATGTCGCGCTGGAGTGGGGTGGAGGGGGGAACATCCCTCTCTGGCCTTACCCTTTAAGTGCACTCTAAAGAATTCGATTTGGAATTTATGCCCGAAAATTGATTTCATTACTTATCGAACTTACTCCGAAAATGCATAGAACACTTACTCCGAAAATGCACAGGACAAATTCTTCCGAAATGGAATACATTTCTGTCTTGATTTTTTTGGAAACTCCGAATGTTATTCCGAATTTTATATTACAATTACTCCGAATATCACTCCGAATATTGCTTTAAGTACTCCTAATATTCTTCCAAAAATTTACTCCGAATATTGCTTCACTCTGAATGTTGCGCCAAGCATTACTCCGACTCAGTATATTACTCCGATTTTCATTCGAAATTTTTATTGTCCTTGACTTCGTCTTGTTTGTAATTAACTATTAATTTTAATTCCGAAAAAGCGCAATACACTTCCTTCAAACATTGAGAAATTGAATTTCTCCTATATTGTGTTACTCCGAAAGTTACAACGAACCATACTCCGAATTGCTTATTCGCTGCAAATATTACGCTGTTTCTTATCTACTCCGAAAATTACTCCGAAAATTACTCCGAAAATTACTTCGAAAATCACTCCGAAAATTGTTGGCATACTTCAAATACCTTTAAATTACATGATAAGCATATTGCTATGATACTCAATGCGTAAAACTAGTATAGACTAGTATACATATCATAAAGACCCTTCCCCAGCACCCTATAAATGCAAACACCCCGTAGAAACGTACTCAGATGCAAAGGGTATCGCATTTTAGTTGGCCTTGTAGCCAATTGTGTAGATAGATTCGAGTGCGAATCGCCATTAAGCTGAGTAAAGTCGCAGCTTGTATGACACTTGAAGCCGGCTAGGAGAAAGGATCTGCATCGCGGCAGATTAGATCGACCAGCGAAGAGAAGCGACAATGGAACGTGCTGTGTTCGCCGCAACTGATAAGAGCATCTTCGCTCTGGATAAAGAGGCTGCCCTGTGCCGGCTCAACAGAGAGCCAAGTCCGACAGGGTCTGCCACTAGGACAGGGACTGCGACTGGGACTGGGCCTGTGACTGAGCCTGAGCCTGAGTATGCTGGACTGTGGACTGTGCTCGCTGTCAAAGACAAAGTGTCTGGCATAATGCTCGTGGGCACTTTGAAAGCCGAAACGAGTACGCCGCGATGCCAGATGCAGATGCTGTTGCTGTTGTTGTTGTTGCTGTTGCTGGAGTCGGCAGCAGCGTTTCCTGCTTGTAAAGTTTGCCCCTTAATCTGGCTTTCGGCACGTATCGAGGAGCCGACTCGATATGTTGGCGGTCGCGCAGTGCTTTGCCAGTAGTTTTACATACAATGCCAGTCAGCTACCGCCTGCCACAGGGCCACAAAGAGAGAGAGAGAAAGACAGAGAGAGAGAGAGAGAGAGAGAGAGGAAGACTCTCTTCAGCTGGGCTGTTGTAGGCTGCGATCGCATGCGATTGCGATCGGCGCGGTAACAAAGCGATAATGCGAAAATCGTGTAATCCATTAGCGTAACTTTTTGCAAATTTGTGACAATGACAATATTAAGATAACACATACGCGGACAATACGAGTACACCAAAGCTCTCAGGAACAGACTACAGGCAACGATCTGCGTCTCCTTCTCCGTCTCCTCCGATCCTCTTCATTGTTTGCCCAATGAGTTGACTGCTTGCCAAATTAATTTGTCGTCAGCGCTGCCAAAATCTTTTCACGGTCCCCAGCGAGTCTGGTGGTCCCAAAGTGCAGCTTCCTCTCTACTCTCTCTCCCTCTCTCTTTCTTCTCTCTCTGTCACTCTGTCTCGCTCACGATCTTCCGCTGACTTCATCGGATCTTGCAAGATGTCAAACTGGAAATTGTGTTGCAGCCACAGTTGCAACTCTCAGCTCGATCTTGTTCAGCTTGAGCTTCAGCTTCTGCTCCAGCTCCAGCTCCATCTTCAGCTACAGGGGCAAATCTGCAGATCGTATTCAGCATATGCCTTTAATTGAAGATGCGTGCGCGCATACTTAAATCGCGCAAACAACACTTTGATCTTAAAAGAAGTGACGTTTAGTGGTAGTTTTATGGCGATAATGATCTTTCGCATGGGACAGTGATGCCATTTATTATGCAGCGATTATCGAGACTGAGCCATGCTCCCTCCAAGCTCACCCCCCTCTACCCCTCCAAGTCAAGTATCGCGATTAAAGGACGAGATGCAGCGAACCATGACAATAACAAGCTGAGAACAACAACAACAACAGCAACTGTGCCGTGCTGTGCTGTGCGACAATCGTCTCTAACCTCAATAGAAGTTGAAAAATAATATCAATGTAGCTAATAATATTAGCTATACATAGTAACTAAGTTCGTAGCTCATTATCATTATTCAAATTTCACATTTTACTCTACAAATTAGCTATAAAGCTTTCCTAGAATTGTCACAATTGCCATAAAGATATCTATCTATATCTAGCCGGGTGCAAAAGATGACTAATTCGCGACGATAGCAGTTCCAATTATTCATTGAATATTCATTCGGGCTTCCTGCTAATCTGCTCTCTCTCTCTCTCTGTCTCTCTCTCCCTCTTTCTCTCTTGCTGTCTCCTTCGCTAGCATTTTCAAGTGTTCGTTCGGGGGTATCGCCCTTGTCTTTCTATGCAAGCCATTTGGAGCCCTCCCCTCCTCCTACTCCCTTTCCTTCCCTGCCCTGCCCCCTCCCCATGCCATGGTGTGTTGTTATGATTTGTCACCTTTTAATTTTTAGATGGCAGCAAATGTAAACTATTGTCGCCCGGAATGTAAACACATCGCAAACAAAGAAAACAAATACCAGTCGCATTTCTAGTCTGCAGTCTACAGTCTACAGTCTGCCGTCCTCAGTCTTCTGTCTTCTGTCTCCTGTCTTCAGTCTCCATGCGTCATGTCGCTGTCGATGTCGTCGTCAGTTCCGTTTCGATCGATTGCGAACAAGTGCAGCCAGAGTCGACTATTGGATCACCTGCCTTGCCTGCCCCATCGTTGTAGGGGAACTGCGATCGCAACTCTTCGATTCGTGAGGGGAGGTGTGTGTGTGGGGAGAGCGTGTGCTTGCCACTGCGGAACTGCGCTCAGCACCGTGCTGCGAGTAGCTCACACACAAACCCACATCAAATAACAGTTTATGGCATTACACCACAGTACACAACTACACCGCAGCATGCCAGCAGTGCCACACATTTCCTTATGCCCCTGCAGCACAGAGTGCGCGCATTCTAGCGACCCATGCACGAGCACGAGCCAGCGATGGCTGCGTGACACGTAAGGGAAGTTGATGGTGGTTCTGGCTTAACAATTGACACTGTAATACCTTATTGATCAAACAAGAATCCAATACTATAGTCAAACTATGGTCAGAAGACTGTTTAAAAGTAAAAAACAATTTATAATTTTACTTTAAATTTTAAATTTAAATATTAAACTAAGAACAATTTTAAATTAAATCTTAAATGTAAAAAAAAAAGAAATTAATTGAATTAAATTGATTATTTGTTTCTTTTCTTAGCTCTAGATCTTCGACTCTACCAATTAAATAGTGTTAAGGTCTCTGCTAATACTGTAACCTAATCGAAAAGCTTTGCCTTTTATTCCAGTATCATCATCATCCGCCTTTTCATATCATGTGGGAATCCTTAAAAGTTGCCTTAGACTTCCAACTATAATACCAAAGTTATCAAACATAATAAAGTACGCAACAATACCGTAAGGTACTACTAAAAGGTACATTAGGTGCCTCATTCCATCAGCTTGGGAACTGTTTATTTCATCTCAAGCTTAATCATCTCGCACACTCACGACTCACGACTGTCACGAGGCCATCTCGCAGTGGCAGTGCAGTTCAAGTTGCTCCTCGGCACCTTCTTGCGATGCCTACCGAAACTCCTCCTCGCTGCCTTGCTTCCCATTGCTCCCATTGCTCATTTCGCCCTTCATCGATAACGCGCACACACACGCACACACACACACACACACACACACACACACACACGCACGTACGCATATCGTATTTTTAGCTAGTGTTGATGTCTTCAATTAAAGAACCGCGGATGCTGCCAACAGCAATTAGATTGCGGTGCGTTTCGGCTATTGCGAGTGCGAGGCGATGTGTGTCTCGTTGGCAACCGGGCTGTGAGTGTGGCAAGGTGTGGGGGCGGGGGGAGGTAGTAGGCGTGTAGGCATGAAGGGGGTGGTGTCACGTGATTGTGACAGTGCAAGGTGTTGTCGTTGGCACCTCCAAAAATTAGTTGTCAAATGGATTTTTCAGCGATTTGCGTGACAGACAACTTAGAAGGGGGGGGAGGGGAAGGGAAGGCTTTTACCCCTGTTGTGTGAAGGGAGCGTGTCGCCACGTCTGTGATAATTCATTACCACATTTGACAACGTATTTGTTCTTGTTAATAACTTACAAATTTATGATTCGACTCTCTCCCTCTCCCTCTCTCTCTCTCGACTTTCGTAATGGAATTTTCATTATTTCTCTTTCTCTTTTTTATAAACGCAGATTTTTGGCCCTCTTGACAACGCTGGCGACAGCAGGCAGCAGACCTAGAGGAGTAGGGGATTAGGGTGGTGTGTGTGTGGGGGGGGGGTAGCTGGTTGCGGTTGCGGTTGCGGTACGGCATGTGCCATGTACCTCCCCCTTGTCAATATAATCGATTTAATATGAATTTTTCCATTAGTCGCATTCCCCGATTTTAGACTCGTCGTTTTCACAACGCCCCTCCAGTCCCCTCCCTGCATGCGATACTCCCCCAGATATATTTGTGGTACATGTGCTGCAGTTTTGACTACGAATACTCGAATACTCGAAAGTATTCATGGGGACCACCAATTGCTGAGTTTCGTCTGCACCAACTGCTTAAATAAATAAATATACTCCTCACCCCCTCCTCCTCCCTTCCATACATTCTACACATAAAGCCCTGTATATGGTCAATCAGAACTGCGTGCGGTTCACAGTATTATAATCCGTGAAACACACACACACACACACACATCTTTAGTCGGAACAGTTCTCGCCCAGAATCCGAGATGTTCATAGCCGGAAAAATCTTTCGCTCTTTCTTTCTCGGTCTTCGTTTCAGATTCCACATATAAATGTGCATATAGTGCTGTGGCCCCCTAGCATGGTGGTCTCTTTTTATCGATTAAACTGGACCCTAGCAAGTGGGTCGCCTCGCATCGTCTCCTCCGATTTGCCATATGCCCTGTCCGATCTCCGCTCATTGTTTCGTTGAATCGAGCACTCCGGCGCGTGACTCTTCTGGCACATGAGCATCGGATTAATCCATATCGAGAATTGGCGGTTCAGCTTTAGTCACGAACTACTTCATATGCTTAACGCTGGACATTATTTTTAGATCACTGCGGAACACGAAACTATAACCGAGCCGCATGCAAGTGCGGCACGTGCCCACTCGATTCCGATTGCCACCAGATTTTGTGATTTTCAATAATGTTTTGATTGATTAAACTATGAAATAGGGAGTCTTGAATATATATATATATATTATATATGGGCACCAATTGACATTATATTAGAGGTTTTACTATATTGGAATTTGATATAAGTTTCAAATGTTTCAATTTATCAATTTATAAAACAGATTTATAAATATCTTTTATATTTAATTGAACATTTATTTATTTAAAAGTGCTTGGTATGTTGTTAAAATCTAGTGTACTAGGTATGATATGTAATTGTATGTTATTGATATAGCCTTCAAAATTTAGTTATTCCTTAAACTGATTGATTTCTGAGATTAGATAGTAATTTTAATATTTGTTTTAGTGATGATAAGAATCCTCTTCAAGTAAAGGAAGTTTGGCGTATTCCATACTTTATATTTGGTTAAGGTACAATGTATGTCTACTATGCAGCACATTACATATATCTTATATCTTCTATATGTTTTTTAATATACCACAACTAAGTCGTTTCCCTTTAATTTTCTTAAATTGAAACTTAAATAATTAATTAAAGTATACAGAAAGTTGTTAGCTTCCTTGTAATCAATATTACTTTGATTTAAAACGAAACGGGTTTACGTACCCCCTCCCCCTCCATGTCATGGTCAAAGGAGGGATGAACATGGCAGGGGAAGAATCATTCATGGAGGGGGGGGGGGAAGGGGGACTGCCTGCTAGCTAGTTGAAAGCTGGCGCTGACGTGGCAGCGCGTGGATATTAAATATTTGACTGGCGTGTTTCAGCAAAGTGAAAATTTATTAAACTTCTAAATAGTGTTGACAAAGATGTACGAGAGTGTGACAGACATGACAAATAGTTGGGCCACGGCACGAGTTGACGCTGTCCCCCCCTCCTCTCTGCCATCCCCCTTTGCCTGACATACACTGTTACAATGTCGCTTTGACAGCAGCAATTTAAAGTGATGCCCAGGCGAAAGACACCCCTTCTCTCTACCTCCCCCTTTCTCTGACTGGTACTGGGCTTTATTGCTGGTGTCACAAAGTGGCGTGAGATTTTGAAGGGGTAATGAGGGGGGAGGGAGGAGGTGGAGGAGAAGGAAGGCGGCGCCACCAGCTGACATATTACTACGGTCCCATTATTTGTCAGCTTCAATTTGAACATCATTAAATGAGTTAATGCAATTTAAAACTCTCGACATCTGTACTCATATCTCTTCTCTTCCGCCCCCTACCCCTGCTCTACCACGCCTCTCTGCTGTGCATATTTAACTGCGAAGGGGGTTGCTGCCGTGCCGTGCCGCGCCCTTCCGTCTGTGGTCGATCTGAGCTGAGCTGAGCTGAGCTTATTGTTTTGCCAATATGTGTGCCACATACAGCATGTTACATGTGTCTATAGCCTGTAATGCTAACGGTAACTGTAACGGTAACGGTTACGGCAAGTGTTGCCACATCGCATCACAGTATCCCTTCTCCCCGTGTGTGTGTGGCTGTTTTTTTTTTGCTACACATTTTTACAATGGCATTTACATTTTTTTCGCCTTTTATTGCTGCTGTTGTTGTGTGTGTGTGTGTGTGTTCATGTTTTACACCAGCAACTGCTGTTTAATGTGTTGTTCCCCGTCCCACAAAAACCTCCTCATCGAGGGTTGCTCAACCTTGGGGAAGGGGGAATGGGGGTTCGGCACGCTGAAGTCAAGTTCGCATCATTCTTCAAACGTTTAAGAATCAATTTCAGCACAATACACTCGACAAGTACGAATGCAAAAAAGCTGCTACCCTCCTCCTGCTCTCTCCCCCTCTCACTCTCTCTCTCTCTGCCTTTCTCTTTCTATTGCCGCCCCTCGAGGGCTTTGGATTAATTTGTGAAGCTCTTCGCGGCTTACTGTGACAGAGTGTCGGCTGCCCTCGTCAGCTGACACTGCCTTCGCAAGGCTGGCACCCGCTGCGGCCTTGGTGCTACTATTTTACGACATGTCAGGAAGTTTATTAAAACCGACGAAAAGTGAGGTCGACAGAACCACTTGACTCTGAAGAGAGAGAGAGAGAGAGAGAATATTTAAGGTAATATATAGAGAATTTTGCAAGAGAAATACTCACATATTTTCCATATTCCACTGTCGATTCGACTCATTTACAGCGTGCAGCCATAGGAACATTTGAGCCAGGCTTCATTAAGATTGCTGTGAAACTGAGAAATGGACAGGTCTAGTTGGACTCCTCTGTTGTTTTGGATTCGGAATATATGTATATAGTTAATAGTGTCAGATATGACTCCTACGTAGTGTTGCAAAGTTCGGGCTATAAGTAATATACCCTCTGCCAGGGTATAAATAGATTAATTCCAATAAATTCCCATCAAACCTATCACTGATGTCTGTCAGTTCTGTCTGTCTGGTCTGTCTGTATTTTTGTCTTTTTGCTCTGTCCGTCTGCTCTGTCTGTTTGTCTGGTCTGTCTGTATGCTCTGTATGTCTGCTCTGTATGTCTGCTCTATCTGTCTGCTGTGTCTGCTCTGTCTGTATGTTTGCTCTGTTTATCTTCTCTGACTATCTGACTATCTGTCTGCTCTGTCTGTCTGTTTGGTCTGTCTTTTTGTTCTGTCTGCTTCTCTGACTGTCTGTCTGTCTGTCTCCTCTGTCTGTCCGCTCTGTATATCTGCTCTCTCTGTCTGCTCTGTCTGTCTGCTCTGTCTGTCTGCTCTGTCTGTCTGCTCTGTCTGTCTGCTCTGTCTGTCTGCTCTGTCTGTCTGCTCTGTCTGTCTGTCTGTCTGCTCTGTATGTCTGTGTCCTTTGTCTGTCTGTCTTTCTGTCTGCTCTGTCTGCTCTTACATTCTGTCTGCTCTGTATCTCTGTTTGTCTGTTTGCCTGTCCCTCTGGGTGAAGGCTCTACTGTAGTCAGGCGAGAAGTTGCTCTCGCCTCTGGTTAATAGTCAAACAAAGTTAACAGCTTGATTAGCTGCAATTAAACACACTCACACACACACACACCCAAGCACACACAGAGGCACACGAGCAACGCTTGACAGTCGCCCACACTCGTGTGGCAATAAGTGCTGTGTCGAGGGGCTGGGGGGAGTGGTGGGCGAGTGTCGTGTGCATGCAAATGCTTTGACAGTGTCGCTTTATTGTTCCGCTCCGTTCCAGCTGGTTTACCACTCTCCCCCGCCTCTCTCCCTCTCCTCTTCTCTCTCTCTGTCGCTCGCTTAGTTGTGGAAAGTCACGTTGCCCCCCTCTGCCCTCTGTCATCTACCCTCTGCTGCCATATTGCGTGTTTTGATTGATGGATAAGCGCGGTATTTGTTTTGCAAACACTTGACAGGCGGCTTGATTAAAAAACTTCACTGCTCACATGGGACTGCACGGTGTGGCGGCACTTCTCTTGGTCTTCTCAGTCTCGACGACATGTTCGGGCGTGTCCCCTTGGCACTCCTCAACCCCCCTGCCGCCCTGCCCCCGTTAGGAACTGACTCAATTACCAGAGGGCGGTAAAGATACAATTTGAAATTGAAAATTTACATGACGCGTCCTGATTTGTTGTCCCTATTTATTTCACGACTTTTGTACAACATGCAAATTACCGTAAATGAAATTGTCGAAACGTTAAACAACACCCCTTGGTCCCTTTGCCCCTTGCCCCTGCCCCTGTTGGCTCTTTTCGTCTCTTTGCACACGACAATCTTTCATCCTGTCAGATCCTGTCATCACAAACTCAGCAGCAGCGCGCAGCAAATGAAAGTCGCGCGTTGATTAATCGAGAATTCATAAACACGCAGCCCGACCAGCCAGAGATGCCATTAGAGAGATATTGTATCTCTAGCTAGCTATAGGTATAGTACAGAATGTATCTGTATCTGCTACTGTATCTGTATATTTATACGCGCCGTGTGGGCATACATACAGACTGCACTGTTTTCCTGCCCTGTCACTGTAGTTCAGTTTATTTTCGTTCACTTTTCGCTCGCCAATTGAGTCAATTTCCCCCAAAAGGGCAGTGAATCAGGGCAGGGGAAGGGAGAAGGGATCAAAAACTATATGTTTAACGATGAGACACGCTTCGATAAGTGATGGCAGGGTTGGAGAAGTGAAGTAAGATGCGATAGCTGAGGACTAGAGTGAATTTGTATATCAAAAACTAGTCCAATAAATAAATAAAAAAATAAAAAAATATAAAAACAAAAATATGCACGTTTGTTATCGATTTATCGCCATCGATAAATGATAGAGTCTAATTCTTTGTTAAAAATAAAACAGTCTAGTTTAATTTATAGATTTGCAATGTATTTCAATTAACGATAATATATATTATCGATTATTAATCGAGTGAACTATTGTATTAATTAAAATTGAACCAAATTAAATGGCATCTCTTTACACTGATATCGATCAGAATGGCACATAATATGATAAACGATAAACCCAAGATCTTACCTCCTTCCCCCTTGTAGCTAATTTGTCGTTATTTCACTTTCGTCTCAATCCAATCGATTTCTCCACACACTCCCTCGATATGCGATTATTATTACGACTCTCGGGGGGGCACAAGGTGCGCGCTCGACGGAATCAATTCGATGGCATTTACATTTTTGATAAGTTGCGGCCATTTGTCGGCAACATTATTGCGGCCAGTGGAGAGTGTGGCGAAAATCGCCGCATCTAACGCCCTTACGCACTCACACACAGACTCACACAGACACACACAGACACATACATATATAGGTCGGGTGTACGCAATTACGATAACTGCATAATGGTCTATTTATCATGAACGGCTGGCTAATCAATATGAGAGGAGGCAGGCAGGGAGAGGGAGCGGTTGCTCCACAGAAAGGGGTCACGGACAGGGAATGTCCCCTGGCACTCTGATACTTTGTATTTATTTAGCCCGAATAAAGATGTCATAAAAAACAAATTTCACTTTTATGTTTTGGCACAAGCAAAAGGCGGAAGAGATTCATGGCCCATTCGAGCTGGGCCCCCTTTTGCTCTGGCTACCAGTTACCAGTTACCAGTTGCCATAAGCCATATACCATATACCACATCCGACGCAACTCCCACTCCCCCCCCTCCCTACCACTTGCTCTGATGATGCCCAATTTCAAAGGGAGCAGTGCACAAGGCATTAGCATTAGCTGCCTACGGGCCCGGGTAGGACTTCTCGACTCCCCAGACTCCCCTGACTCCCCTCACTGAGTGACTGCCCGTATACCCGAAAGGGTTAACGTGTGCATGCATATTTCAGCACGGGGTGGGCACGCTCTGATGTTGCTTGTTATTGTTGTCACCCTTGTAACGTGCACATTGCGCTACATCCGAGGCGTATACGAGTATAAGGGGCTCTCAGTGGGGGAAGTAGCCGGTCAAGGGGGCTGCGCTGGGCTGTGCTGGGCTGGGCAAAGGGTTTAAATGATTTGTCGCCTTTTACGCGAGCGATTACCACATTATAGGATAAAGCGCTCCTTATATCGGAAAACACTTTCGTTTATTGCACGACGCACCAAAAATGTATTCCCACTTGTGCGGAGCTGCCCCAGGAGCTCTATACAGATGGCGTAGGGGAGGGGAGGGGGGATTGCGAATGGAGGAATTAGGTATTCTGGTATTCAGGCAGTCAGGCAGTCAGGCAGTCAGGCATTCAGGCGTGCCCCGTGGCAGGCATTGCGACACATTCAAAAGCTTTTCCCATCGGGTTCATAAATAATTCCAAAGCAGTTCTTACATAAACAACATGCACACACGCACACCCATCTCAACACCCACACACACACACAGACACACCAAGAGAACACACAGACACTCGCTGGGAATTCAATTTGTGCTCTCCTTTGAGCTCGTTAATGAGTTTCTACGCAATTTCGTTAACTGGAATTATTAAAGACCGAAAACGGAGAGCAAATTATTATGCAGCCAACGTGGGCTTATTGTTAAGTAGCTGCTACCCCTTTATTACTCCTTAAACCCCTCCCCACGCCCACCCTATGCAGCACAGGGTACTCGACGAATTGTCAAAGCATTTCGTGAGGCGCGACTTGTATCTGATTTGTCATTTGGCATCAAAAGGCGCATCATATTACACCTGGCCAGGGCAAGCAAAAGCAATGGAGTGAGGGAGTGCAGTGGAGTGGGGAAGGGGGAAGGGGGTAGTAGTAGGTTCAGTATTAGCCCAGCTGCAGGCGACAACAAATGGGACCACCGTCCAAGTGGAGCTGTTGCATGCGCAGATTAGATCGGCCACAAGAGCCTGAAAACAAAGCGAGTCGCTCGGCTCTAGCACTGTGTTTCACTTTTTATAAGTGTATACTTTCTTAACGGACACCTTTTTAACGTAAAAACTCCCTTAACGGACATCTCTAAAGTGTAAACTCCCTTAACGGACACCTCTAAAGTGTTAACTCCCTTAACAGACACCTCTTTCAAGTAAAAACTCCATTAACGGACACCTCTACAGTGCAAACTCCCTTAACGGACACCTCTACAGAGTAAACTCCCTTAACGGACACCTCTCTAAGTAAAAACTTCCTTAACGGACATCTCTAAAGTATTAACTCCCTTAACGGACACTTCTCTAAAGTAAAAACCTCTATAAGGCGAACTCTTTATACAATGTGACGTTTTTGTATTGTGTTTTTTAAATTTAAGTTCCTTTGGGCGGACAAAAGTTGGTCGTCGCAACGTTAAGTGTCCGGCCAAGAGAGTTTTAATTCTTAACAACCATTATTTTGGTTAAAAAGATCTATCTGTCTATTTCTTTACGGTCCCTTACATATTTACCACTGTTTTTTTAACCAATTCGACAGCTAATGCAACTTGTATCATTCAAAATATACAGCTCATAGGGTATTTCACTCGTTACCCTAGAGAACTCAGTAGCTTCAGTCAGTTACTGTTGATTTTGCTGCTGTCGTTTAGGTCTGCCCTCGAGCACGACTTCATGAATGCGGTTTTGTTGCGAGACATGCTTAAGTCCTACTGGTCCATCAAATCGGATAATGAGACTGTAGCTGTAGCTGTAGCTGCAGCTGCAGGTAGCACAGTACAGTAGGTCTCGTGCCTCTCTCCGTTCCTGTTCTCTTTCAAAATTTCATTTTGATATAGTTTTTTTTTTTTTTTTGCTCCAAGTTTGTTCAGTTTACGCTAATCTTCCGGTTCGCTTCGCTTAGCTGGGATCATCAACTGCAGTAGCGACGACTTGGCCCAAACTTGAAGCTGTGCCTCAATCATTTGTTCGGGACCCCGCAGCTCCTGGGCTTTGACTTCATTTCGATCGTGCTGCGTCTCGGGTTTCAACGGGTTGTTGCGCCGCTTGTAGATCGGCGACAAAACGAGGCATTATCCGTGTATTTTTTGACGGCCAACAGCAAGCATGCATAGCCAGATAGACTAAACTCAAACGGACCAAAATGTGGGTCGATCTTGTTGTCGACTCGAATTACGGATATATTATGTGGGAGAAGGATATTATCAGGCAATCAAGCTGAAAAAGCTTCTGCAAATGATGAACATTTCATGATTTAAAGATCTTGTTTTCTACGATTTATCTGCAAACGGTTGCCACAATTTCTTTGCTAACTTACAGATTTCTATTTGGTATTGTTTAGCTTTCGAGTTGGTTGAAAGAGTCCAAGTGAAAGAGTTGGTTGAAAGAGTTTAAAAATGAGTATATTCTAGACAGTAAACTCAAGTAACATATGCAATTCATTATCATCAATATTTGTTCCAATTTTAGGTGTAATCTATATCTCACTTAGCTCAGTCGAACCCTCAACAGTTTCCTTCCTATAACTTCTACCAATATCATCAATCTTTGGGCTATTAAAAGTCCATGAATCAATTAAATGAACATTATTTTTTTGTAGCAAATGAGGCTGCGCCTGTCTTATCGGGGGGTAGGTCTGGTACCGTTTTGAAACTCTTTTCTGAGACCGTTAGCTCTGTGCTAAGATAGCTTCTCTCGTTCGTGGCATGCCTCAAATTGTTTCGGCGAGTGTTTTTTTCCTCTGCAAGACCCTTTCCTCATTTTTTTTATGGCTTTTGTCAAATTGACGAATTGCGAGTGTGGAAAGACGAGAAAGATATTGTCGACGACGGATCAACCACTGGATGGGCTTGTCGGCATTTACAGTTACCCGTGAGTGTGTGTGCGAGTGTGAGTGTGTTGACTGTGGGGACAGCTGGTCGAAACAAATTGCTGATATGTCCAGAAGCGATGCCGCAAATTAGTGTGTTTAATACGTGTGTCTGCGGCGCTAACAAATGGAACTCATTTCGTTTACATTGCGATGATCACCGGAAAACAAATGGCCGCCAAGTGGCAGCAGTAGCTTCCAACTGCCAACTGCCAACTGGACGCGGGTCAGTCTCAGCCTCATTGAAGGACCTAAGCAGTAGCCACGTCCGTGCCTGAGTCCGTGTTCGTGTTCTACGTTCAGTACTCTAAGGCAAGGCCTGCCAAAATGTGGTTAGAGATGGGTGAGTGACGAGACAGATGACAGAGAATAGTTTCGCAGTTGTATAGTCTTTAATCTGCTCTATACCTTCATGTACATTTATTATATTTTATATTGTTTCTTTACGAATAGTAAATGTTAAACACTTGACGATATTCATCGCATAATTAAAGTAAGTGCTTAAAACTGTAAAATATAAAGTATTTTTGATTCTTTAAAATGAAAATAAAAAAGAGAGTTACTTCAGGGCTTACCTACTAAATTTAAAATATGCAATATATAGACATTTATAATAAAGATATTTATAGAAATAAAAAAATTAAGAGAGTTTATTAAAGATTTGCCATTAAAGTCAAATAAATTTGAACGATATTCATCGCATAATGAAGATGAGTGCTTAACATAACAACTTTAAATACTTAAAATGAAACAAATGAGTTATTTTTGTATTTAATTATTCAAATTTAAAGATATTAATATAAATATTGCAATAAAGTAAGTTTATTAAGAATTTATCATGAAATTCAAGTAAATGTTGAGTAAAATTAAAGTAAAGGGGAAAATAAAGAAGTAAAATGAAGGAATATACAATTTTTAAATAAAGTTTATCTGTTAATTTTTTTTAAGTTTAGCATAATTAGAGTTCGTGTCACGACACGCACTCATCTCTTTCAATTGTCTTTCGCTTCAGCTGCTTGTCACTCGCCCTTTCCCATTCGAAACATAAGCAAACATTGAGCAGACACTCACGAATACCACCAATGTGAATACTTTTGCCACTATGAGTAGTTTCAGACAGGACAAAAAGAGACAAATGAGCGGCACGTAAGTTATTTTTCCACCCCCTCCCACCTGCCCCACCCAAGCAAGCAACCTGCCACAGAGCGGACATCAGATGTTATGGCCATAAACAAAAGTGTTTTAATAACAAGGTTAATGACAAGTGGAATGCCCCGACAAGTCAACAACAAGGGGGACACCAGCAGGTCCTCTTGCTACGTGCTGCGTGCTGCGTGCCGAACACAAAACGTGGCATGCCCCACAAATGTCACTTGCCCAAAAGGGACAACAAATCTGTCTGTCTGTCTCTCTATTTGTCTGTCTGTCTGTCTGTCTGTTCAGTTGTTGTTCAGTTGTGGAATGCCTCTAATAGTTCTGGACTTGTATCTAAATTTAATTATGTCAAATATTTCACTCGTCAATGCAGCTGTCCAGCCACGTCCGTCTGTCCGTCCGTCTGTCCTTCCGTCCGTCCGGCGAGACGACTGTCCCGTTGTCTTGTTGTTCCGTTTGCCACAGGGCAAGTCGCAGCTGCGGTTGCCAAACGAAGTTGGCCAAGAAGCTGCTCCCGCTGCCACTGCCACTGCCACAGCCACAGCCACTGCCCTCGGCCACTTCATAGATTATTAAAGCGAAATGCTATACAAAGCGTATAATTCTTATGCCTTTATGGCAACTGGCGACTGGCGACTCGTTGCTGCCTCAGCTCAGCTCAGCTCCGCTCGTGTTGCCGCCTCATGTTGCTGCCGCTTGCTGCAATCAATTCATGCATAAACCCTTATGACTTTATACGCTTCACGCTTTCCCCAACAAGAGGCCGCTGCACGGTACACTGGACCGTTGGACACGAGAGCATGTAATGTGCCTGGCCAACACACACACACACACTCGCACACACACACACACACACAGGCACACACACAGATAGAGGCACACACTCACTCGCCCGTTGGGAGCGTACGCCACAGTAATATTTTACCATAATGTAACGGAAAATAGCCAAGACGTGGTCATTTGAAATATTTCATTTTATTTCGCTTCAGTTTTCACAAAAAGCAACAACAACAGCAGCAACAACAACAACAGCAGCAACTTCAGCTACAACAACACAAAAAGGTGTAACGACAAGCAACAACAGCAGTGGCAGCAGCCGCAGACGCCGCATTACACACACACACACAGAGCATACACCAGCTAGTTGCAACACACACACACACACGCACACTTATACACACTTGGCCTGCACCACTCATATGATATTCATGCGCCAAGTCGAGTATTCACAATCATTTAAGCTGCATTCCCCCGTTTGCTTGGCATTTTTTGTGAAATTTCAACAATTTCGATTTCGATTAAGCAGCCCCAAAAAACAACAACAACAACAACAACAACATTAATTTCCAGCAATGAAATTTATAATTGGCATTTGAATATGTCTGTGTTGAGGGCGCTGCAACAGCTGGGGGCGTGGCTGAAGCGAATGCATCAATTAATGCGAGTGATTGCAGCAGAGTTACAGTTACAGCCTGGCAGACGTTTCTGTGTGCTACATATAGCTGTCTTACTCGCACTCTATTGCTTCCTATCTCTCTCTACATTCCTAGCTCTCTCTTTCTTTATTTCCCTCTCTTTCCTACCTCTCTCTAACTTCCTCTATCTCTGTCCCTTTCGTCCTTTTTCCTACCTCTCTCTACCTTCCTCTCTTTCTGTTCCTCTTCCTCTCTTTCCAACTTACTTTCAAACTTTAATTTGGCATATGCTTTTTACAGGATATTTTCTATTCGCACACATGATTTGCCGTCTCACTCACTCACTCATCTTTCTTGCTGTCTCTTCGATCTTTATTTATCTTTTTTTATAGATAGACTCAAAAGTATTTATACGATTTTCTTCTTTCTACATGGTATTTACCAGTCACACATTTAATTACCTCTCTCTGTATCTCTCTATGTATTTCCCTCTCTTTCTATATCTCTCTTTCTCTTTCTCTCTCTCTTCAATTTCTACCATTCTCGCTACCTCACTTGCTCTCTTTCCTTTCACACTCTTTCTTTGACTTTCTGCTTCCTACAGGGTATTAACCTAGTCGTCCATGTCACTCTCGCTACGTGCAGTGACTCATTTCACACTTGCGTAGTTCCGCATTGATTTACAACATAATTAATTATAAACTGTTTAATTTGTTATTGCCAAATTGTATACATATTCTCAAGAATGTTTGCTTTCCTTGAACTCCTCTCCCTCTCTCCCTTTCTTTCTCTCTCTCTCCGTCTCTGTTGTTTATCAGAAAAGTACTCAGAACGAAAGATAGTTAATGTTATAGCAAAACAGATTGATAATATCACACTTGGGCAGCATGATTCATGTGAGTACTCAAGCGAATACGAATGCGAACTCGAGTCTCTCAGTTTTATCCTTAGCTCAGCGAAAGAGTTGCCCAATGTACTTGATATATAGTATATATAACTCTGTATATATATCTAGCATATGCATGCATATTTCATCTAGAGGGGGAGGGGGGCAAACGCTGACTACGTGACGGTTAAAAAAGGAAATCTTGAATTCAGACAGTTCACAAGGATAAAGCACTCATAGTATGTGTGCCATTGATTCATGAGTGCATGTGTGTTCCTGTGTGTGTGTGTGTGCGGGTGTCCGATTTGAAATTATTGGCTGCTCCCACGGGTGTCGTAAGTATAGAAGAAATGCTCGACTCGACTCGAACTCGACTCTTGCATAGTTAGAGGCGCTCCCCGCACCCGCACCCGCTCTGTTCCGCTCCTGGCACGAGGCCTGGTCCCTTTTAGTGTTTTTCGGCTTTTCATCTTATTGGATTGTTAGAGTGACCACAGATTACCGCACAACAACGTCGCAGTCCACACACACACACACACTTCACATTTATACAGACGCGCACACACACACACACTTATACACACACATACACACCACACAAAATGCTTTATTGGGCTATTTTAAATGTTGTGTGCCCGCAACAGCTGCCAATAAATACAATTGATCGTTAAGCTAAAAGCAAGCAACAACAGCAAGGGGAACAACAACAACAGTCCTGCGATTAAGAACCCTTATGCGAACCCTTAACCTAATAACGGTTTAAAAGAACCAGCCGGAAAATAGCCTTTATTAAAGAATTATGCCAAGTTTGTTATAATCAACATACAGTGTAATCCCGAGCGCAGAAGGCAGTATACCCAGTACCTGGTATGGGGTATATAACAACAACATACAATATATAATATGTATGTTATATACATATATGTCTATATACAATATTCAAATATATATATATGTATTGTATTATATGTATATATGTAAATAAATAAATGTGTGTGATTAAAATTTCTTTTGAACTTCATGTTTTTTTATATTTACTTTTCCAGAGGGTTTATTAATTTAATCCGATAAAGTATATACATATATAATAAAGTATATACATATATAATATAAAATATATGTATATATTCTGAGTCAGTATCAACAAGGCAGTAGAACTAGCCCTGTCCGTGTGTCTAACTTTAATTTCCACAAGGTGCTGCCAAAGTATTAACAATGTTCTTCAGCTTGTAAGGTTCAATTGAAATCTGGGACTCGCTAGACCTCCTAGGTTTGAACTTGGCTTTATCCAGTCATCAAGAATATATATACATGTACTTATAATATATATATATGTACATATACATACATATGTACATATATAAATATACATATATACTTTGTAGGGTCGCAGATGTCATATTCTGCCTGGTAACCTTCCTCTTTATGGGTATAACAACTGTTGAGATCTGTGTAGCACACTTTGCTCACATTATAGCAAATTGATCAGGTTAGGCTTGTCTCTTACGTCGCTCCCCCTTCACTCTCCCCTGCCATGGCAATTAGCTGACGGTTGACACTTGCACTCGCTAAGGCCTCTTGTTGTTGTTTCTTTTTATACCCTTCGACCATTGAAAATGGTCAAAAAGGGTATACTAACTTTGTGCAAAATGCAAATGTATGTAACAGGCAGAAGGAGGCGTGGCAGACCCCACAAAGTATATATATTCTTGCTCAGGATCACTAGCCGAGTCGATTGAGCCATGTCTGTCTGTCTGTCCGTCTGTCCGTCTGTCCGTCTGTCCGTCTGTCCGTCTGTATGAACGCACAGATCTCAGCTATTATAAAAGCTAGAGTTACCAAATTTGGCAGGAAGACTCCTGTGTGGATCAAGCAGATCAAGTTTATTTCAAATGTTAGGTGCCACGCCCACCGCCCCCCACAAATCATAATTTAATTTTTGAACTTAATTTGTAAGCGCTCAGCTATTATAAAGGCTAGAGTTACCAAATTTGGCAGGAAGACTCCTGTGTGGATCAAGCAGATCAAGTTTATTTCAAATGTTAGGTGCCACGCCCACCGCCCCCACAAATCATAATTTAATTATACCCTTCGACCATTGAAAATGGTCAAAAAGGGTATACTAACTTTGTGCAAAATGCAAATGTATGTAACAGGCAGAAGGAGGCGTGGCAGACCCCACAAAGTATATATATTCTTGCTCAGGATCACTAGCCGAGTCGATTGAGCCATGTCTGTCTGTCTGTCCGTCTGTCCGTCTGTCCGTCTGTCCGTCTGTCCGTCTGTCCGTCTGTCCGTCTGTATGAACGCACAGATCTCAGCTATTATAAAAGCTAGAGTTACCAAATTTGGCAGGAAGACTCCTGTGTGGATCAAGCAGATCAAGTTTATTTCAAATGTTAGGTGCCACGCCCACCGCCCCCACAAATCATAATTTAATTTTTGAACTTAATTTGTAAGCGCTCAGCTATTATAAAGGCTAGAGTTACCAAATTTGGCAGGAAGACTCCTGTGTGGATCAAGCAGATCAAGTTTATTTCAAATGTTAGGTGCCACGCCCACCGCCCCCACAAATCATAATTTAATTTTTGAACTCAATTTGTAAGCGCTGTTTAAAAGATAGAACTTTCTGACTTAACATATACTAAGCTTAATGAAATATCTACGTAGTCTCCAAATTTCAGTCCGATCGGACAATAAACACAAAAGTTATTTAAGAAAGTATGAGCAACCAAGTGCTTCTGTCAGCTAACAAGGGAGGCGGGCGAGCGCGAAGCGCGAGCGCCATCTGTCGGGATTAATTTCAAAGCATGTGCATATGCATACATATGTGTATGAATTTAACAAATTAAACTACACGGGAACATAGGTCGAAGGGTATCCCACTGTCGCGTGCTGCGCGACTGTTGCTTTTCTTACTGGTTTTTGAACTCAATTTGTAAGCGCTGTTTAAAAGATAGAACTTTCTGACTTAACATATACTAAGCTTAATGAAATATCTACGTAGTCTCCAAATTTCAGTCCGATCGGACAATAAACACAAAAAGTTATTTAAGAAAGTATGAGCATAAAACCAAGTGCGTCAGGTAACAAGGGAGGCGGGAGAGCGCGTAGCACGAGCGCCATCTGTCGGGATTAATTTCAAAGCATGTGCATATGCATATGTGTATGAATTTAAGAAATTAAACTACACGGGAACATACTAGGTCGAAGGGTATCCCACTGTCGCGTGTTGCGCGACTGTTGCTTTTCTTACTGGTTTCTATTGTTGTTGTCAATGTGTGGTTTTTTTCTCATGGCCACAGCGCAGTTGGCACTTAGAAAAAACCCCTCGCCCAGGAGTGGATTGCGCGGGGGGGAGTAAAGGCGAGCGGGGTGCAACTGTCAAACGTTTGGAACGGTGACAATTTAGAGAATCGCCACACAACACTTGACAGCGCTGACAGCTGACAGAATTAGCCTTGAACGGCTACGCTGACGTCGTCGTCGCTGTCGCTGTCGGCGTCGACGTCGTAGTCGAAGTTGACGTTGGGGCATTTTGGCCATGTTGTCTACCTCTGCAAGGCGACAGACAAAGACACCTGACTGCTTCGCTCGCCGGCAATGCTCGTCAACGCCAGCGCAACTTTTTGTCTGTCTGATTGCTGTTGTTGTTCCTCTTGTTGTTGCCCTTATTGTTGCTGTTGTTGTTATATTGTTGCTGTTGTTGTTTTGTTGTTGCTGTTGTTGTTGCTGTTGTTGTGCTGTGCTGCTACAATGGAACGTTACTAATCGCGTTTCTGTCACAGAAATTAAACGACTTCGCGTTTGACAGATAAATTGACACGATCAAGTGCACCCCCTCTCCCCGACCCTTCCTTCTACAGCTTCCCCCCCTCTGCCACTCGCAACCGAGACATTCCCATTAAGTTGGATTAGGTAAAATGGCAACTTCTTCTTCTATCGTCGTGTCACACTCCCCGCACATCACTCCCCCCTTCCCCCTGCCCATCGTACTCCCGCACACCTTCTGTGTGGCACACGAAATTCCGATTGCCCATTAAAACTGCCTGTCAGTGGGCAAGAGCAAGACGTATTTGTCTCTAATTGAATGTCAACAATTTACTCATTGTCAAAGTCGAAGACCAACGCCCCAACAATTCCAACCCGAGTTGAGCCTAGAAATGCCAATAACAAAATACTTGTATTGCAGGCAGTAAGGCAAGGAGATGGCACATAAGGAAGGAGATGTTCCCGCACAAAGTGTAAGAGTAGAGGGTCTCCAAACTAAGTATATATATGTATATTCTTAATCAGCATCAACAGCAGAGTCGATATAGTCATGTCCGTCTGTCTGTCTGTCCGTTCGAATATGTTTAAATATTGTGCTCAGATCAAGTTCAATTTAGCCACGCCCTAGGGAATTGATTAGAACCGAATTGCAGACAATAGTTAGCCACAATCATCGTGCAAATGATTTCTCTAAATTTGGTTGCAAACGGATAATTGACATGGAAGTTAAACAAGAATTAATTTAAAAGGGATATTCACAAAACACTTCCTGCTAAGTATGCAACAGAAAATACTCAAAGCATAAAAGTTTAAAATTTAAGAATTCGTTTTACAGAAACTACTTCCCGTATGCTTTAATAAATTAAAAAAAAAAAAAGAAACTACTTATAATTATCCTAACTTGTCTTAGAGAAGTAACAACCTTAGATGCTCATTAGGTTATAGAAATATATGTATTCGCATTCCTAATGAAATAAATAAAATAATTAAATAAATTAAAAAAAAAAAAAAAGAATTCGTTTTCGTTAGGTCAGCAATGGGTAGCTAGTTACATCTCTAGCTTTTTGTGCTTGTCTATAAAGTAAGTTCATTTCGAAGTCACTTTCGCAGGCATTGGTTTATTCAATTTAATATATTTAACAATATCTGTACGATTTACGCTCTTCTTATAAGTAATGAAATCTTTTAAAAAGCTATTCAATTTAACAACATATGTATGTTTGATAATTACATGAAATACAGATAGCTAGATACTGTTTACAATATAGTGTACTTACATACAGTAAACCCTAAAAACATTCTCCCCAAAAAAAAACTCCCACTTTAATGGAGCCAAAGTTTTTTAGTATTCTTCTGCCGAAAGCTGAACACTTGTGCCATGCGACTCATCTCGACACATTTGCCACACACTCAACTCGGGACACAGTCGCCGTCGCCGTCGCGTAGGAAACACGTGTTGTGCGCTCGCTATTGGGGATAGGATATAGAGTCCGTATGTGTATACAATCAAATGTTTACGTTGATCTCTAAAAAAACAAGGAAACTCGAAATCTTTGACACGCCACAGCGAGTATACCCTATAATTGAAAGAGGGCACCACGATCTCAAGTGCCAACCAACCCATTGAGATATATGCTGAATTTAAAGAGTTTTCATCTCAAGAACTCTACAGGAAGTGTGACGAAATTGTTGTACAATGATGATGTAAGTTGAGTGTATCCCAAAAAGAGATACAGAGAGAGAGAGAGAGAGAGAATGCAAGTTTAAAGGTAGTTCAAAGTAAGGGTATTCCCTGGTAGTTGTGTTGTCTCTAGCCAATGGCAGCTATTGAGGTATTGGCGCCAACATGTTCTTTATAAAGACTAGTTTACAGTGTGCATTGTAAAAGTTGTGCCTGGCCGAGTAATTGGCGCTAAACCGCCTACAAATCATCACGAAAATGTGACGAAATAGAATAAACAAACTGTCAAATGTCAAGACAATTTATAAACAATTTTTACCCCTTGACAACGCGCTCACTTTCTCTCTGTCTCCGTCACCGTCTCCGTCTCTGTCTCCGTCTCCCCCTCACTGCCAGTGGCGCCTGTGACAGAGCAGAGACCACATAGATATATAGACCATATATATATCTATACATGTATTTACAGCTACCTATATCCGTTTGGGTGGCAGCACGTTTAACTGGGACACATGTCGTCTGTGTTGCACGTTGCACAGATGCCGTTAGCCTGGGCGACGCGACGCGACGCGACGCGTCTATAGTTTCCGTCTCGCCGAGGTGAGCCGCAGCCCCAAGGCAAGCCAGGGAAGACAATGCGGCCACACGCACACACATTAATGTGGCTGCCCCACCTTGGCGGCGGCATGGGTGCAGCCTGGAGCGGTCAGGAGAACGGGGTCCAAGCACTGAGTTGGGTGCGAACTGGGAAAGCAGCCCTTAAGACTCCGTCTACCTCCATCCTTTCCATCTTTTGCCATAATTCGTTAGCAGCAGACGCTAAAAACATATAAAAGATAGAAATTTGTCCCAGGAGCATTGGGAAAATTTACAATTTAATTTTGCAGATGGCTCGACAAGCTGAAGCAACGAGCAAACGAGTTGACTTATTCCGTCTGTGTTGTGACTTCTCAAGACGTTACCCCCCCCCTCCCTTCCCCTCCCCTGTGCAAGTGAAGAATGTAGATTAAATTAGTTGAGAGCGCACTTTGACCCCAAAGTATTCAGATTTTGACCAGCTTGATGGGCAATAACCGACAATTGACTTCGGCAATCAGTGGCGCCACTGTGTGGAATTATAGCTGCATATGTGTGTGTGTCTGAGGAGTGTGTAGGTGTGTGTGGGGGGGGAGTGTGGGGGGACTGTGTGTGTGTGCGTCTTGCGTTAAGATTTGCTGACTTTTGATTGAAGACAAACTCATTGAGTCGCACATGTCGCAATGTCACCGTCCCCACACACACACACACTCAAGCGAGTGCGAGCGAGAGAGGGTGTTCTAGGTATTGCAACTCCAAGAGTTACTTTCAAGTATCCTCGGCCCGTCGTTGTCCCTGACGTCGTTAATCGCTTAATTACGATAATCATTCATCAATGTGACATTTGCGTTTGACAGACGAAGCTGAATCACGAGCATGATTAATTCTCGACACTCCCAAGTGGAATCCAACAACATCGCACAATATTTTGGATAACTTACCCTACAACACACACACACACACACAAACACTCACATTACACAACAAAACTATCGGCAAATTTTGATTTAGTTGTGGCGACAGCAGGTGGGGAAATCCATGTGGAATATCAAGATTAAAGTGTATTAAAATTATTTCCCGGATAGTTCCAAAGAGAACAAAACTATCGCAGAAACTATTGTAACAAACAAATTTTGCTAAGCTTAAGAAATTTTACTTTAGTTAATTTTATATAACTTAATATTATTATGTGACATTTATTTCCAGATTAGCATTCCACAATTTCGTAATGTTGATAATTGAATTTGTCTTCGATTGGGCTACCATCTTGGCCTCCCCTTAGTGCTAACCTTCTCAGTACCTCCCTCTGCTAGCTTTCTATGTTCTTGAGATACACGCCTCCTGATCTACCACCCCCTAGAGTTTACTTCTTCCTTTAGCTATCTCCGCTTTCTTGAGCTACCTTTTCTCTCCTCCTGTATCTGAAGCTACCTTCTTTATTTGCCTTCGCCTTCATGAACTACCTTCTTCTTGAGCTACCTCCTTCTTTAGCAACATTCTTGGGCTCCCTTCCCCATTTTTCTATGTTGAAATACCTCCCGCTTGAGCTGGAACCTTCCTCTTTCTGCTACCTCCTCATTTGCTATGTTCCCCTTGTGCTACTTCCTTAGTTTAATTTTTTCTGAATTGCACATTTAAGTTTATGAAGAAAATATCATTATGGTGTAGGTTTATCCATAACGATAAGTTTGTCTGCACTTATCAAATGCCAGGGAGGGGAGTAAAATGGGCATTCAGTATGCAAATAACAGATTGAAGAAGAGAAAGTTTCGTTATAATGATAGTTTAATGTATAGCAAAACTATCGACAGAACTATCGCTTATGGAGAGAGAAACATTTACATTTTAATGTTATACGACTTTTATTTCCTAATTGGAATGGCTCAACAAAAGGCTATGGCATTGACTATAGTCTTTATATATTACATACCTTAAATCTACTACATTAATTCGATCGATGACGATTAGTGTGGCTCGATGACTATCGATATGTGGCAACAGCTTCTACTTAGCGCTAAACCAAGCTTGATAAGCTCTACGCAGCGGTTCCAGCTCAGCACTTCGATTGCCAACCACAAGTGCGTGTATAGCTGGTTATGTCTGTGTGTGTAAGTGTATGTGTGTGGGTGAGCTATGTATGTGTTTATTTGCGCCAGTTTAACTGGCACTCAAAAGCATCAAGTGCTGCGTCCAAAAACGGTACTCTCACTTCAGTTAGTTGCTGCCGTATGTAGCTGCTGTTTACTGCAGCTCCAGTTGTGGCAGGGGCAGGGGCAGTTGGAGAGAGGAGAGGGGGGCAGCAGGGCGGGCACAGTGGGGGAGGTGTACTGTAGCCATTGCCGTAGCAGTTGCACACGAGTACGCGCAGTTAAAATTAACGCTTGAGCGCGTACGCTGCCCGTTGTCCGCTGTCCGCTGTCCGCTGTCTGAAGGGAGTCCAACTACGACGGCCGATGTTGGCAACGTCTCCAACTGCGTCGCCATCGCCAGTGCCAGCACCGTCTTTGGCTTTGTCTCTGTCTCCAAGTCGGTGTCCGGCAACTCAACGAGAACGGCGAAATGATCGTCATAGTCATAGCCAAAACTGGCCACCTTGAGTGTATGTGTGTGTGTGTGTGTGTGTGTGTTGGTATTGCGGCAATTGCTGTGGCGAGTAACGGCAATATGCGGCATGCAACACTAAGGCAACACATGCAACATGTGAGCTCAGACCAATGGGGCAATCCAGCCAGTCCGCCAGCCCCACAAAGAGTCAATGCAATCGATGTGGCAATCTTGGTAAATGATATTTGGCAATTAGCCCAATCCCGATACAGATCAGGCAGACATAACATAACATAGTGGGCACTTGTAAATGGAGATGAAAGTACAAAGAGAGAGAAACAGAGAAAGAAAGAGAGAGAGAGAGAGAGAGTAATTTAGATTGTCTGTTTCGAGAGCTTTCGAGTCTCCGCATAAGAATCATTATGGGATTGATATTTGTGGACATTAGACTTCCATAAAACCGCCATAAAACTGTCATAATTGTTAAACTTCTAGTATAATTAATATGCTCAATCCCTATACAGATCAGGAATATATATCACACTTTGTCAACTCAATGTAATTAATTTCTTTTTCTTTTTTTCTCACAGTTAAGATTTTACTTTTAAATTAAAATTATTAATTATAACTATTAATGTTTTTTGTTTTACTTTTAAACAGTTGACTGACCTTAGTCCGACTATAAACTAATTAAATAAATAAATAAATAAATAATAGCTATATCATATACAACAGTTCAGAGAGAAAGCACAAGTATCACGTAGTTAGTCAATCTAATCTACAGCATCAATATTGCATAAGTATTATTAAGTGTATATATAATATAAATTGCCATAAACCTGCCATAATTATTTAATTTCAATTAGCTGCAACTTGTATGCAGAGTTTCATTCATATTTTGTGCTGCAAAATTCTTTTCACCTTCCCCTTCGAAGCGATGCCATACGATGCGATGCGATGCGATCCATCATCATCATCTCGTTAGTCGGTCCTCTGATATACTTATTACTTATATACACATGCTCATAATTTAATGGAAATTGGCTGTCTTTTAATATGCAATAAACGACTTATTTAACACTTGCGCCATGCAAATTGCGATATTCATTTAGGGAAAACTCGAGCATGGGCCCAAAGCGAATGCACCAACAACAGGAGCCAGGAACCAGGCTCACATTTACATATGCAAATCAGTCGAGCCGCCAAAACAGTTCAAGTCGAAGCCCCAGTCTCAGTCTCAGCTGCTGCCTCTGCCTCTGCCTCTGCCTCTGCCTCCATCGCTGTCTAGAGACGAGTTCTGGGTTTTAGCTCACACCGAAAATACCCTTACAGAGTGCGATATACCTACATCGCGTGTGTACATACATATACATACGTCATATACCCTTGGGTTTTCAATCATTACTCAAATTATGATGGTTTAATTTGGCCGCTTTCGGAAACCGCAGTCATTAGCCGCAGTCGCAGTCGCAGTCGCAGCCACAGCCACAGCCATCTCCCCTGCCCAGTACCGGGGGGCATCAATGCATAATGCGTAATGCAATGAGACGAGAATGTTTGTTTTCGTAATGCCCATGATGCGACTAATATGCCGCCCCGAGCGCATCTCGCCTGTGCATGGGGAGAAAAGCGACAGAAATGCCAAACGAATGCAGCCCCTAACCGAAGCCGGGAGACTCCCTCCCTACTCCCGACTTCCGTATATGTACATAGCAGGGTGACAGCTTCGATAATTGCCGGCAAATTTCGGGATTAAAGGGCGTAATACGATTTGCAGATAAGGATAAAAAAGTATAATTATTTTCAAATGAACCTTGCTAATTTAAAGCTAAGAGTTTTCTTTGCTCTTCAGATATTGTAATGTATATACATATGTATTTAATTAAGCTGTTACAAAAGTTATTCATGTCACCTTAGTAAGCAATGAAAACTGTGAGAAGGGTAACTAATTGTCGGGCACTCCTGAATAGTTAGAAGACCTAAACTAGAATTAAGCAGCAGCAAAACCTTTAAAATAAATGCTAGCCTTTGATGTTTGTGATAACAAGTAACAATATATAATATATAAATCAATTATAATATGAATATATATGTATATCAATTATCATATTATATGATTTTAATAAATATAGTAAGAAAAGGTTTCGCTTGTAAAATCTTGAAGAGAAATTAAGCCGTCAATTTGCCGCCTATATATACGATTCAACTATATGTGTATTCGTGGGATTGAGCTGCGGCTAATTGAGTTCGTTGACAAAGCAGCCAGCAGCAGTAGCAGCAGAAACAACAACAAAAGAAAGCAGGCAAATCTTGAGAGTTGAGTTCAGAAACTTCAAAGCCCTCGCGGGCCCCTCGGGTCATTTAGGCCAAGACTAATAGGTATGTAAATGAAAGTCTGGCGACGGAAGTGGACTGTACTCAGTATCGCTCAATGTGTGTGTGTGTGGTGTGGTGTGTTGCACGTGTCTGTGGATGGAACTGGAACTGCGTTATAGTTGGTGATTCATGAATATTTAAACGTCACATTTGGTCGCACTTTTCACGATGCTCATTAATAAGACGAAGCCAGAGAAAAAATGAAGAAAATGTGGCGATCATCGCTGCCTCGTTTGCCGTTTGCCGTTCGCCGTTTTCTGTTTCGTTTCTGGGGCACTGAACAAGTGCCCTCTCTATGCACACATACACACACACAGTGGCAGTCGGGAGACAACGCATGGACATGGACATGGACATGGCACGGTTGGACAAGCGCCGAGCCTGAAAGAGAGAAGAGTTTTCTTTGTTTCGGACATGCATCTGTTGAATATCTGTGGGGCTTTTGCCGCGCTGCATTTCACCAGCACTTGGATATGCAAGATAGCAGGCTCAGACACAGACAGAGACAGAGACAGAGACAGAGACGGGGCCGCGACTGAGACTCAGATACGAGTCGCGCGCGTCGCCCAGTTGCAAGTTGCAAGTTGCAAGTTGGATTTAATTTCATGCCGCAGTAGTTTGCGCATTCGTTTTCCAGCTAAACGGCGGGAAGAAAGACGCGCTCAGCTCGTAGCAGGTACGGGGAGGGGACAGAGCTGCATATTAACTTATTCATGAATACATAATCACTGGCATCGGATGATGTGCAAGTGGTGTGTGTGGTGTGTGTGCGGTGTGTGTGCTACGAGCTAATGTTGTCAACCCTCGAACGTGGATAATGACCCCGAGCGAGCCGCACTTGACACAACTTTTTGTCAAAGGTCTCAAGACAGTTTCAAGCCGTGACAGTTCCCCCCCTTGCTCCCTTCTACTCCGTCCCGTTGCCCGTTCCACGTTCCAGTTCCAGTTACAGGTGGCAGGTGGCAGCCCTTGGGTCACGCTCGATAAATACAAATATTAAGTAATTCCGGCTATTTATGAATAAATATGCGCGTATTCATTAAGTTCCTCCGTCCAACCTGCGCCACAAGTTGCACTGAACTTCAACCCGTTCCGTTTCCCAAGAGGTCAGCGAAAGGTTCCTCAAACTTCGACCTCTAATTGGAAAATCTTTTTTTGCTGTTATTGTTGGTGTAGAGAAATTAATCATTTGGTTCGTTAGCGCATTATCCGAGTGAAGTCCGGAGAGCCCGCATGACTCCAGACTTTGACTTTGACTAGCTGTCAAATGACAACAGATTGAAGCACACACACACACACGCACACACATACAAATGCGTGTACTGCAGACAAACACAAATGCGGATACAGATGATGCTAAGTGAAGTCAATTCATGCAGAAAGAGAAAGAGAGACAGAGAGAGAGAGAGAGGGAGAGGGGAGGAAAGAGCCTTAAATAATCTGAGCTGAAACTATGAAGATTCCTTGATGCATCATTATTTTTACCGCACTATTCATAGCTCATAGCCCCTAAGTATTTCTACTTTTAATTCGATGCCATTCCAATTTATTAAAAATATCATAAATTTGTATGTACTTTTTACGTTAATCTTTACTTTACACAGTGCCAATGAAATTTGCATAAAAAAACATGAGAAATAAAATAAATATTGCCAAACTAACATAAACGAATATTCCAACTAACTATTACCTAAAATAATGAGTATCTGAAGTCGCAACTTCATCAAGTTATTTTGACATATGAAATGATTTTCTTAATATCAAAACATTCTGAAAGGCTGAACATGATTTTGATAATGTTTTGGTCGCACAACTGACTTTATAAAATGATGTAGTATTGCTGGGTATCTGTTGCGTCGAGTGTACTCATTCCAAATGATTGCTACAGGTTTCTTACTCGCCATGGCCTTTCGTCAAAAGACTTAATCGATTCGAGCACATCAATTATCGAATTTAAATTAAGACACACTAATAAACATAGCAATATAATAATAACATACATATCCGAATGTGAAGGGCTAAGAGCGGTCTCTGTCAAAGATCATTATGCATGTTCCGGGTCCGTGACGATAACATAACTTATACGATATGTTAAGTTTGAAAGTAAAGGGTTTGCTTATTAAAGAGACAATCAGTTTTTATGTCATAATCGAAATTTTAATGGCATATGAGGGGCAATAGAATGGAACAACTGGAACAGGTAGATGTTGTAATAGATTTACAGATCTTTAAATTTTATAATTACAAAATTAAATGTCAATCAAATTAAATATTAATAGTTTTAGATATATTTACAACATATTCATTTCTATTCATTGATTTACTTTTATTTACTTTATTTATTTTTATTCTAAAGAAATAAAAAAAAAGAAAATGTTCTGTTGATCTTTGTTAATAGTTGCGCTCTCCAGAGACTCATAACATTTGTTACAATAACTAAATATTTATAATATATTCTGGTGCGCTCTCTTCCTTTTTCTCTCTCCCTCTCTCTTTCATTCTTATACTCCCCCGTCTCTTGCTGTTCACACACTTTGAAAGTGAATAAAGGTCTCTCGGCTGCCTCGAAGGACATTTTTAATTAGCGGACAAAGAGCGGCGCGTCCTTTTTAGATTGAAATGCCCCCCCCTTCGTTTGTTCCTTCCATCCCAGGTCCATAAACGCCCTCGTGAAACGCTTCTGGCTATGCACAGTGCTCGCATTGTTGTTGTTATTGTTCTGGTTCTTCTTCTGCTTTTTCTTCTCGTTAGTGACTGTTCCTGTGGTGTTGTTGTTGTTGCTGTTGCTGTTGCTGGCCCTTTGCCTGTTGGATATCAATCTGCATTGGGGCGTCAACCGCGGAGACTTGCCCTGACCCGGCCCTGACTGACTGACTGAGTGTGTGTGTGTGTGTGTCTCTCTGTGTGTGTGTCTCTCTGTGTGTGTGTGTGTGTGTCTGCACTAGTCGCGCCGCGCTCGATTGTTGTCGCTGTCTTTCTTGGTTTCGCATTCACCGCACTCACACACACACACACACACACACACACATTCACCCCATTGGCAGCAGCGTCGGCAGCTGATTCATTCCGCTACGCATTATTAATGCACATATTTTGATAATTGCCGGTTTGGGCAGTCAAACGTCTGCTTCCGCGGTAGGCGTTCTTTTTTCTGTTTTCTGTCTTTTTCTCTTGCAGCTCTTTGACTTGAATTTGTTTTAGTTGCTTGTGCTCTTTCGGCTCACACACACACACACGCACACGCACACACACACTTAGAGAGCGGCGGCTGACTGACTGACAGCACTTATGGCCTCAAGAGCCATCGATGCCGCCGTCTTTGGCAGAGAATCAGCCCCAAGATTGCCCTTTTGTTGACGACAATACCCCTAACCTTCCCTTCCCCACCCTCTCCTACCCTTCCCTCTCCTCCCTCTCTCTCCCTTTGATCAGTAAACTTCGATCCGAGCTATATGCCCCATATATATTTGTATGTAGCCCCGATTCAGCTTTGGATTATGCAACTGTTTTGTGCCAACACTTGAAATCTGTTGTATTTCATTTAAATCTCTCTCTCTCTCTCTCTCTAGCTGTCTCGCTCGCACTCGCTCCATTACAGACGCACATTTACTTCCCATCCGTCAATCAAAATGAAAATGACCAAAAGATTAATCGTTTGTTTCGGAATTTTGTTTGATGTTTTATCGGCACAGAGTCCCCCAGTTCATACCAGCACAACAATCACACACACACACACACAGACAGCGACACACACACCAGTTTATAGCCATGCGAACTTTTGGCATTGTCGGTCGAGCTCTTAACTCATTTGCCAACTCATGTGCCAGGCCTATGATAATGATGTTGACGATGACGATGTTCATCAAATTGATAATGATGATGATGATGATGATGGTATTGATGACGAGTTCAATGGTTTCATCCATATGAATGTTGAACATTAACTCACTATAATCCAGTAATGATGATCGAGTCCTTTAATTTTCATAATCTTTTATAATCATTTCATAGAATGGAATCCGAAGATCATCTTCATGTTCTAGTTGATCTTTGAAGAGCTGTAGATCCGTTTACATGTTTATGTTTACTTATGTATGTACACTTATGTACATATATGTTCCATCAAATCAATCAAGCTACATGATCTGCTTTTGATCATATCAATCTCCACTGATCCGCCGATTTTGTGTGATCTTCTTGAGAAATTGAAAGAATTTCTTTAAAGATCTTTACATTTTGTTAGAAATAAAGATTAAGCTTAGTGATCTTCTATTTCAATTCAATTATAATTCTGCAATCTAAATAATCTTATTAAGTTTTTATTTCCAAAGCATAAAGTTGTTTAAGTTGTAGTTCCCTATAACATATAATATTGGCTCTGTTGGGTATAGCTCTATAAAATTGCACAACTCGCAATATTCTAGTACTGTATAGTAGTTCCGACAGACTCTTAATACGATGTCTGACATCGCTAACAATTAGTGTTGCCACATAGTTAGGTCTGATCTCCATCTTACTTAGTAAACAGTTAACTATAATATCTTAGAGTAATGTATGTATGTACGTAATATTTATTGTAACTCTTACTAGTACTGTTACTACAATATACATATATTTTATTCTCATGATTTGTAACATTATTTCCGTTAATCTCGTGCAACTTTAGTATTTTTATATGGCATTATAGGAACCTACTTATGATGTTCTGGCATTATAGGAACCTACTTATGATGTTCTGAATCTGTAATTCCAAAAGCATATTCCCCAAGTTGAGTTTCCTATACCACATGATATTAATAAATTTGTCTGCTAACTTTGATCTCTTTATTTGTTGATATGCCATTGAAACATAAGTAATAATGATTATTTATATGTTTCTATCTGTCGTTCTATATATTAATTTATCTATCTATCTATCTATCTATCTATCTATCTATCTATCTATCTATCCATCTATCCATCTATCCATCTATCCATCTATCCATCTATCCATCTATCCATCTATCTATCCATCTATCCATCTATCTATCTATCGATCTATCCATCTATCTATCTATTTATCCATCTTTTAACATTAAATATTATATCTTTCTTTTAAAATGTGTTATATCTCTCCCAATTTGGATTTTCTAATAATATATAATATGTGCCATGTATGTCTGCCATATATGTTATGTTTATATATTTATATTTATGCAGCTCTATATACAAACTCTCATATCTCCATATTTCTACAAATGTTCAACTATTTCGCAGCCCTTTACTTTCGTTCGACATACGTAACTTTACTCGAGTTCACTCCACTCCGCTCTGCTCTCGCTCTGCCCGAGAATTGTCGAGCATGTGACACCGATTCGCTGGATTTGTGCAAAACCCAATCACAGCATGCTGCGCACACTGTGGCGCACAGTGCGTTGCATAAGTATACGCACACAGTCGTTTGCCTTTCTCCCAGTCCCAGTCCCAGTTCGCCAGTTCGCCAGTTCGACCTCCCTCCCTCTCTCTCCCTCGCTCGCTCGCTCTGTCGCGCTCTGTCTTTGTCGCACAATTCGACTTGAGCAATATGGCCTTTGCCTTTGGCTTTGCCTTTGCCCTGGCTATGCTTACAGCTCCAGCTCTGGCACTGGCTCTGCCTCTGCCTCTGACTTTAGGGCTGGCTCTGACTCTGACTGGGTCTGTCTGGGGGTCTGTCTCTGGCGCTGCCTTTTTGCCATTGTCGATTGTCGATTGTGGATTGGATTGTGGTCGCTCGATTGTCGATGTTGATTGTTGCTGTTGCTGTTGTTGTTGTTGTTGTCTATGTGTTCTGGGGCCGCCGCCGTCAGGTCGCGCTGCGAGATGGTCACAATTTAAATTAATGATTTTCTCTACGCTTGATCTGTGATAGTGACTGACATTTTCCCGTCATTTCTAAGATTAGTCCAAAGTCATCGGCATTTACTTTCTACATTTGGCGCAGCACACACTCGCACACACACACACACACACACACACGCACTCGTGTCGGCCTGGTCAGGGGTCCGCGCTCTGGGGACTGGTCCGGTTCAGTCTGGGGCCTGCTCTGTGGTTCATTGTGTTCTCCTCCTTCTGCTCATTTATCCTATGTATGAACGAGCACTTTTTTCTTAACGCATCGAGGAAAAAACGTAATAGTTATGTAAAGAATCTCCCGCCTTTTGCGTACGGTAGCTTTTGATGCTTGATGCTTGATGCCGCCGAAACTGGCTGAGGAAAAAGAACAAGACTCGACGCTTGGGAATCAATAAGGTAAGGCTGCCTGCCGGTGTGCGTATGTGTGTGTGTGTGTGTGTGTCCATGACAGTGGCCAGTCGGTGATTTTACTGTGTGTGTGTATGTGTGTGTGTGAGTGTGTCTGCCAATCTGCCAGTGCGGCGCTTCGGCGGCGTCATTACTAGATTGAGATTGATGGCATGTACTCATACGCGTTCCCAGCTCCCCCTTCCCCTTCCCCGTCCCCGTCCCCTTCCTCTAGGTTGTGCTCTCCTTATGCCCCTCTACAATCCCGTCTGCCTCTTCGCTTAACGCTGGCGCCAACGTTCTGTCATTCTCTCTTTCTCTCTCCTGCTTTGAGCCCGGTCTAAAACACGACAGCAGCTGCGACTCTCCTCGCCCCGTCTCCGAGACCCGTACCGCGACTCGGACTCGGTCTCGGTCTGGTACTGGGACTGGGAATGATATTGTTGTCAATAATTTGTCACAATCGCGGCAATGGAACAAATTGTTCCATGTCATGTTATTGTCAAGATTTGTCGATGCCGGCCCGTTGATAAGCAAGTGACAAAATAATTAAAACTCATTTTTAACCCAAGTCACGGCCAGAAAGCGAGAGAGAGTGAGAGGCAGACTGAAAGGAAGAGGGAGAGAGAGAGAGAGAGTAGAGAACATAATGCGACAAAACGTTGAGTGCTCAACATCGGATCAGAGATTTGAACTGGCTGCCGGCTTCCCGATTACAACAACGACGACAAATCGGTAAGTCATGCACTTACTTAGGCTCTAGGGAGGGAGAGACAGATGAAGATACCATATACCGTGTACCATATACCGTTGTCAGGTGGAAGGTGAGTGAAGGATGAAGTGTGTAGTTTGGGAAAAACTAACTTTCTTTGTTGTGAAGAATTTAACCCTCCACTTTGCTACTAACTGAAAGTTCTATTAGTTGACAATATGTTTTTTTGTTGCGCGTAAATCAAGTTTAATTCCTAAAAATTTGGTTGCAAACGGATAATAAACATTGAAGTTATTTAAGAAATCATTTTAAGGGGATACTAATTTCCAATGCACCCCTGCAAGGTATGCAATAGAATATACGCTAATCATAAATAATAAATATTCAACAAATCATTTTGTACATTAGCTTTCGTGCTTGTTTCTATAAAACACTTGAGAATTTCTAAAGAAGTATTAAATATTTTCTAATATTTTGCACTACGAATATTTGGTACCTTTATATGGTAATATTATTGTATATTGTATTATTGTATGTATGGTATAATATTGTAAATAACATAGTGTATACAGTTCTCTGTTCAATTAACACAATTGCAACCTTGCAATTATTAGAAATCTATTTAATTACAGCATGAGTTGAAAAAGGATTCAAGAGATGCACAAAATATTTGGCAACCCAAGACACCTTCCTGGGTCCCAGGACAAGTAGTTACCCTTAGAGGGTCGTCGGTAATCGTTGGCTTGGCTTGGTTCGTTTTCTTTGCTTGGGTAATTGTTAGGTGAGGTTACTCTGACTGACTCGTTAACTTGATTCGCTGTCATTAATCAACATTATTGTAGGGTATCCCCAGCATCGCCGACTTTGACAAATTCAACAGCCGATAACAAATGAGCATGTCCATGCCTCGGCCTCATCAAGAGCGTGGATATTGGAATGATATGCTAGCTCATTTAGCCGCGACTCTGAGGGGGCGGAGACTGGAGCTGGGATTGGATTCGTCTTTGGGTTCGCATTCGGGTTCGGATTCGGGTGCGGGTTCGGGTGTACACTTCATATTTTGTCATTACATTTAATGGCCTGTCCGAAACGAGTGTATGACTAACCCATTGAGGGGGGGGGAAACACCCGCCTATTTGCCTGGCAACATTGTTGATCGAATGCCGAAACTACTCGACACTGGCAAACTACCCGTAATCTGTTTCTATTTCGTTACTTCTTCTGCTTCTTCCCATTCCTCTTGTGCTTCTCCTTCTGCTTCTGCTTCTGCCTCTTCTGGGTTGCCTTGTCTTGACTTGGTGTTTTAGTCATGGCCAAAAACATTGTTAATGGCATTTTGGGCCGTAATTTCGTTTCTTGAGATATTTAAAAATTTCCCATAACTCAAAATCAGTGGAAACTATTTGTGATTACCGCTTGTTACTGCCGCTTTTCATACTGCTTTCTACTGCGATCAATCAACTCAATTTGTTGCTGCTCTCCCGGCCCAGCCCCACACTGCGTAGAGTCACTATTGGAGGCAGAGCTCTGCGATCGACGATCGTCAAGCCAAAAAGGGCCGCGACGCCGGCCTCATTTTCATAGCTGGTTATGGCTGTCACGGCGTGTGTCTGTGAGAACCGCGGACAAGATCACTGCCCCAGCGACAACGACGGCGTGCATCGGCAATTACCCAATCCGAATGCACCACATGTACTCACACACACATGCGCAATAAATAACATTTGTCTTGAAAAGAGCTTCAGCCATTTTGTAAGATGATCAATCGCAGGATCACAGCGTGACAATTGCACAGAAGAATGGATTGAAATTAGCTGTGATTGATAGAAGACAGTTCCACAGACGCAACTCGAAAGGCTTTTCCAAACTGAAACTGTGCAAGAAAGTGAAAGAATTGATCTAGCAAAAAGATTTTTAGATAATTTTATGCCGAATGGATTTTACAATATTATCAATCGAGAATCAGACGGCGCGAACTAAAGCTATTGATGATGTTGACAATAAAAAATCTAAACTTTAGTACAATGTATTTTGAACTAGGTTTTTTTTATTTTGTGAACTATCCTTATTACATATTTAGCACAAGGACCAACGAGACCTACAATTCAGATTCCAATATGATGTCTTCATACATACTATATTTGGAAAGAATCTAACCAAAAGATATGAAGATCATTTTATTCACAGAAACCGCTAAGGTTCTCAATATTTATGCTTCTCTGTGCTTTTGTTCTCTTGCCAAAAGTTTTCTTAAAGGTTTTTCTACTAAAGACCGTAAGTGGAACCCTAAAAGTTCCTATACCTTACCATATATCATTGCTACTTTAAGAGCCCCGTAAGGTAAAGGGTTAATTTGTAGAAATCTTCGCTATTGATTAACACTTTATCCTTTATCCTTTGCCACCAGCCATATTATTGCGCCGTCTCTTTTCGCTCTTTCGCTCAGCCAAGTATCCGTATCCGTATCCGTAGCCGTATCCTGTCTGGCACGTCCTGGCCGAAAAAGGCGCGTGCAATTCGCGTGCATCGCATTGAATTGGGCGTGTTCGACTAGGGGTTAAAAGCTGACGTGCAGCTGGTCGCGAATGCAGAACAGATAGAGAGAGAGAGAGAGAGAGAAAGAGAGAGGGTGCTATGTAGGCTTGGTTCGAAGCAAGAAGGTTCGTCGCGTAATAAATCAGTGAAAGATAATTGAAGGAGTGGCCCAGGCGGAAGAACGTCATTTTTATTGTGCTGCCCGACGACTACTGTACCTCTTCCCCCCCTCCCCCTTCCGCTTACTGCCTATCTACCTATCTAGCTTACAATGTAACTGTATAATTGCCGAATGCATTAGCATTTGCACATCGTCGTGGTCGTCGTCGTCGTCGTCGTTGTTGTTGCCACACGAATCGGCGCTATTTGCAGTACAGTGAGTACAAACAGTGTACGGCAAATGAATGTTTATATCAGCATCCGATTTGTCTATACGGGGGGTGGGGGTGGGTGTGTGGGGTGGGAATGCGGATGAGCAGCGGGGGAGTGGAACAAGAAGAACGTGGGCGGGAGGCACTGCTACTGTGGCTGGAGACAACCTGCTGTGCTTCAAGATGAAACAGTCCTGATCCATTTCGTATACAAATCAATACATTTCCCCCCTCCCTCCCCCCCTTGCGCACCCCGGTTGCACCTCCCTTCTATTTTATTTTGGACAACTCAAGTGTCTAAGTGCTCGCCGACGATTTCGATTTCGTTGCTGCCAACGCTGCGGCTGACGTTGACGTTGACGCCGCTGCCGCCGCTGCTGCTGCTGCTGCTGTTCGATTTCGTTTGGAACATCAACATCGGTAAAGCCAGCGCCAAATCCAAACATTCGCATCGGAATATGGCGTGGGTGGGGAAGGGGGGAAAGGGGTGGCTGCTGCTGCTGCTGGCTCCACTCACCACAACGCGGGTCCGCCAACACGACGCACCTCGTGATCCCCCACCCAAAATTCAAATGCACTGCAACAAATCAGACTGTATTTTTTCTATTAATATGAATCTAGTTTAATTCACTAAATGATTGTCAATGTTATCATCTTAGGCTATTCATTCTTTTCATTTTTTATTCACTTGTTCTTGTTAAAATACAACTGTAAATATAAACAAAATAAAATGCATTTTAATATTATAGTTTAACTTTTCTTACATAATATTCTTAAAGCATTTAATTAACTTCTATTTAAAATGTAAAGTTACTCTTATTAGAAATCAATTTTAAAACTAATATTATAGTCCAGCAACATTCATGCCTTGCAATTAATATACTAAAAATAATAAATACAACAATACTAAATAATATAATATATTATATATAATATGTATATAATATATACATTAAATATAATATAATATATTAAATATTTAACATCTCGCTTATCATTTCTAATCTTGAAATAAAATATCTTAAGTTTGCTTCAGTTAAACTTCAGTACGCATACATTTCTATCTTAGCTTTTACTGGAATTTAAAAATCTCATTAACAATACGTATGTTTCATAAGACTTCTACTTGTTTTTGTGCAGTGTAACCAATTGGCGTCGGCTAATACCGTCGCCATTCTCGTCGCCGTCGTCGTTGGTTTTCGTCGTCGCCAACATCATCAGCAGAAGACGCTGTGCAAGAAGAAGAAGTAGAAGAGGAAGACGAACACGATGAAGAAGAAGAAGAAGCAGTGGCTGAAGAATTCGGGGGGCCATCTGTTGCACATCATTCGCACTTGGTTTCTGTCGGCGCGTTGCCCTATATTAATGGTAATTTCTTACTTTTTGTATACATTCATTCCTCTCCTTGTTGTTGCTGCTGTTGTTGTTGTTGTTGTTGTTGCTGTTGTGTATTTTGCTTTTGTTTCGGTCAACATTTCGAATGCTCGCTGTGCTCCCGCTCTCTATCTGTGTGTGTGTGGATTTCAAATAATTTAATCGCTCTTGCTTTGCATCTTAGATTTATACTTTGTTGATACTTAACAATTAAGTATTTTTGTTCTTCTGTCTTCTGTTTTGTGGCCAGTGTGGCAATACACACACACACACACACACGCAGGTATTTATGGATAGCACACAGACACACACTTCTCTCTCTCTCTCTCTCTCTCTCTCTGTGCGAGATCTACAAATCGGTAATTAGTAAATTTTCCGCATTCAAGTGGCTCAACGAGATCTGCACCAATTACCGTTAGGGGGCCGCACACATTATGTGCCATTCTAGCGCGGGGCAATCACATACGATATATTATTAATATCGCCGCCTCGCATCGCATCCGATCGAATTGTATGCGATCGGATCAGAAATGGCAATTCAAACGGACGAGGTCGAAGTGCTGTTCTACGATAACTATAACTATAACTATAACTATAACTATATTGCCATAATACTATAATACTCTATATAGTTGAAATGGCAAATCCAAAGTCATCGAAGCGTCGAGGCGTCGAGCCGCGAAGCCGACCAAACTTATTAATGGCCCGTTGCAAACCAAATGCCGCACACTCACCAAAGCACACCGGCAACAATAACAACACCAACAACAACAACAACAGCAACAGCCATAACAACAATAGGAACAACAAAAACATAACACCTAGAATAACAAGAAGAAACTACTACAACAACAGAAAATCAACAGAAAATAATGAAATAAAAGCGAAGCATAAGAAGAAAAGTGTGAGTGTGACGGGGGAATAGTGGGGATACGGTGGACAGGGTGGCCAGGGGGGGAGGGCGGTACGATTTTTAGTAGTCTTTCGGATTTTTTTTACTATTTCGCGTGAAAGAAATTACGATGAAAAATCTGCTCTAATAACAATAATGAAAAAGCAAACAAAGATTCAAACGCCGCACAGATCCACCACATTTGGATCCAGCACCAGAACCAGATTGTATATATATATATACATATGTATGTTTATATACATATGTATATATGGTATGTTCGTGTGTAGCAACCCCTCTCGGCACAGTTTCACCTCAAGTCATTGCCAATGAAATTTAATTATACATACAACAAATACACGAGACGCAATTGTAGCTATCCACCTATCGAGCTATCTATATCTGTTTGTTCCAATATGTTTATATTTGTATAGATCCGTTCTATCCACCTACCCACCTCCAGCACCCAGCACCCTGCCCTGTTACCGTTCTTTACTGCTGTGCGCACCCCCTTGCAAGAAGAAATCCCCAATTCTGTTGAAAAAACATACATAACTTGGGTTAATTCATTGGTACACTGGAAAAGTCGAAACATTTTTGTTTACGCCTCAATGGGCGGGGCATGAAATGAAATGAACCTCGCTAGAAATGTCATTGTCGAGGTCCTGCTAATGCCAACGTGAAACCTTGAGCTCATGGTACCTATGGTGGGAGAGAAAGAAAGAGAGAAGAGTTCCTCTTCTCAGTTCACACAGCTTACGTGGTATATACATGAGATATGAACTTAACTAAACAGAGACCCAACAGAACTAAGATAAATATTTTGAGCATCACTTGGTAAATGACATCAATTTTATATTATAGATATCAACTAAACTGAGCAGTGAGTGTAGCCACACTCTAGCTTTACAGAGACCCAGCAAAACTAAGATATTTCTTGAAGATCTCTTGGAAAATGACATCAAATTTATAGATATCGAGTAAACAGAATATTTCCTTGAAAAGTAGCATACAAAGAGGCATTACTTCATGGTGCTTATTTGTTTTTCAAAGATGATATCATATGTATATATATAAATTGAGATTTACTTGACCTCCGCGAGTATTTCCAAACACATGGACAGTTGCTTAGCAAGTGATATGGATAGGTATCATTTTGTTTTGAAGCAACCCCAACCCCCCTACTAGCACGGCAGGTGCGTGCCAGGGCTGGAAGACGATATATATATATGTATTTATCTGTATACGTATTGTAATGATCTCGATATTTGGTACTTGATTTTGTATACATGGCTAAAGTGCTATGTGTAGCAATTGGAGGAACGAACAGATCTGGTGAAGCTCATTCTACTGCATGTTCCCATCAGCTCTTCAAATTTATTCTAATCACCTTGCATAGGGGCAGGGGGGAGGGGATATGCAGAAGATGAAGCGCTCTATTTGGTTTATGCCACGTGAAAAATAGCGGTCCAAGACTTTAATGCGTACTACACAAATTTTTTATTTCTAACTTGGGTAAACATTTAGCCAGAAGTAAACAAATACAAGACACTTAAAAGGTATTTTCGGGTAGTCGGTACTTGTGCCCAAAAGTAGACATTCCATTCAGATCGCATCGCTTCGTATCCGATTGGTTCGTATCGCATCGTATCGCATCGCATCATATCGAATCGGTTGAGTTTGTTTCGATTTTAGTTTGTACAATTGTAGGAAACGCAAATGATTATTTCTTTTTTTTTTTGAAGACTCTCTCGCTCTCTGGTCTCCCTACTATATGTTTGTTGATTTAAGGAATAAGTTAACTCATGCGCCATTAACACTTCAGATGTGTGTGCACACACACACACACACACACACGCACATGGTATATTATATGACCCATGGAAATCTCGCGTAACACAGATGGTGTACATGGAAATGTTACAACTGTCGTGAAATCTTCAGGCGATTCGACAATTTACGACTACGGCAAAGTATGCCGAAGCGGAAGGGGTAGTTCCATGAGCTATGCAAGTAGACGAGAGTGACTTAGCATTAATGTTCCCGAGGCATAATACCTCACTAGATTATAAGAAGTAAGTAATTTTGTCTTGTCTGCAATGGAATATATAATGCCCATTAAAAACTCAGCATTGTTGAATTTCCTCGGAGTCAACAATTACAGATCTTTAAGATCGAAGATATCGTATATGAATGTAAGCCAAATAAATACTTTGAAGCTTTTAAACAAGATCCTTACCACTATCTTCTCCTCCTCTTTCTCTTCTGCTCCCCAATCAATTCCTACTCCAATGGGACTACAACACTTTCCATCGATCTCACAAAAACCGTCTTCGATTCTCAGTTTTTCTGAAGGACTAAATACTCAGTTCGCTTAGCACCGCTTAGGGAACATCTCATGATCTAAAATTGCTGGCAAATTGAGGCGAACGGCGTCGACAAGATCGTCGTCTGATCGTTTTGAATCGGGCGTTCCGCTTTCGGGTTTGCTCGAAAACGGTTTTGTGCTGTCTCCGAAATTTGTATTGTTTTTTTTTTTTTTTTTTCTTTTCTTTTCAATGGTTGTTTTGTCCAAATAGGCCGCGCCCCGCACTAAACTTGAACCTGGACCTAACCAGACACAGATCCTCGATGTGAGCTTGCGTGTGTTGATCACTTTTTGTCCGATTTTTCATTTTATTTTCTTCAGCTTTTGTTTTTATTATTAATTTTTGTTGTTTTTACTGGAGTTCTGTGTGAACGATCGGCGACGGCGCTTGGGAGCCGACAGTCTACTCCAGTTGCAGGTCCCTCTTGAAAAGAAAAAGAATCAACAAAAGAAACCAACAGAGAACAGGAGAAGCACAAAAACGAGCGCTGTCCACCTATCTGTCTGGGGTTTAGATGCCATTTTTTGACTTTACAGCCAGAAGGTAACACCCACTTGGCGATCCTTGCATATTCCCCAAATCGAAATTCATTAAGATTCATTCTATGAGAGGCCGCCGCGTCGCGTCGCGACAGGAAGACAGCTTTTTGTATCGATAAATGTATTTCGCGGCTCTGCGGCCTTTTTTTCCGTAGTCTGCGACGGATATGGAAGGTCTTTTTTTTTGCGAATTCTGTCCAGTATTTTATTTCGCGATCCGTTTTGTTGCTCTGTTTATTTAACGGATTCGACGCATCCATTTTTGGGGGATTTTTGTAACTTCACGAAGATGTTGAAATGAAGCACTTTTATTTTAATGGATTCCCCTAAGCCGAAGAGTCCTAACACTCTGCTAACGTTAACGGGCTATAACCAGGCCCAGCAAACAAACCTCAAATCAAAAATGAAACGAAATGGAAACAGAGATGGAGATGGAGAATTAAGAATGGAACTGTGAAGACTCTGTGAGGATGTTGTGGAGCAGGCAGTCTTCAAGTTTGCCTCGAATCGAAAAGACACGAAAGAATGGCAACAAATTTGCCTTTATTTGATTTGTATGGACAAATCCATTTGGAAGCTCGACTTTTATTTGTTAATTTATTATGATGTTCTGCTGAAAATTAGTCTAGAGCTCCCTCAATTTCCCATTATGTGAGCGCCGTAAGCCCTTCTAACTGCCCATTCAGGAATACAAACTTACGTTTAATATCCAGGACAGCCAAAAGTGAGAGAGAGAGAGGGAGAGAGAAGGATGGAGGAGACAATTGGGAGATTAACGTTGGATTCGCAAGAAACCAATTTATCAATTTCTTTATTTTCATCTCGGTTTATTCTTCTTACAATGTCCACAAAGGGGAGGCGAAAGAAGGGTTCTGCAAAATAAGCACTCTGCTGGTAAATTTAATTATAAAGAAGCATATTTTAATTGGCTTTTAATGGCAAATATTGAGAAAACTTTAAAATGAGAAGTCAAAGGAAAATGTTCCAATCGATACATATTTGATACGATAATCGCCAAGTTTCAAAAAGAAGCAGTTGCAAGTTTCTCTATTCACATTACTCATCGTATATTTTGTTAATTTTACTCTACGATGATCTCCATACTCATCTCATCTTATATCGAATATGACTATCAATAATAGTTCCCATGTTCGGGGCCAAGTTGTACTCAGGCGGCACATTGTATTGACTACTTATTTCGGTTTAGGCAATAATTAAGTCAAAGGCAACAAAAGGCTTACAGCAAGTCAAAACATTCTCTGATCATGGTCAAGATGATCACAATGCAGACGATAATGATGATGATGGTGACGGCGTCTTCACGGGGTGCACGGAATTAGATTTATACATAGAATGGAACCTTAATGGGTTTCGGGACCGCCAAACAATGATGAACGAACAAATTTTTGATTTTACGCTCTAAATTATGTATATATGTATGTACGTTCGATCAGCTTTCGGTAAGCTGACGATACAGGGTGTGGCAGTGGGATGAAGCTAGCTAAGCAAACTGAAATTTATACTGTTGCTGTACAGTGTTGGCACCCTGTATGCCGTAGCTTATTAACGGATTCAGCTCAGATATTAGAGAGAGAGGTATTCAGATAGTATATATGAATATGAAATATATATACGTAAGTATAAGATATACATTTGCCTGATTTGCTGTTCAGGCTGTTAAGCGTCTCTCACCTGGAACACTCTGTATGCTGCCGCTTCCTATGGCCAATATTTAAGCACAGTGCATTCACAGACACGCTCACGTGCACAGAATCAATACATGTATGTATATGTAGCTATGTATATATGTATGTATGTATATATAGTATGTATACATATTTACATACACATGTATTCGTGTGTCCATCCAGACAGCGCGCGTTGGCCATCGCAGACGCAGACACGATGTCCGAACCGGCGTGGCCTTTGCTTCATTTTGGTGTGTGTGTGTTGTGCGTGGTGTGTGTGTGTGTTCGAGTCTTGTTGTTTTATAATAGACTACGGCTTTGAAGTTGTTTTGGCGATGACTTCGTCGCTTCATTCTCTTTCCGTTTTCCATAAATTTAAATTATTAATTTTTTAACCACGGATAAGATGACGGCGACGATGATTATGTCGTTTTGTTATTGCTGCCGCCGCCGCCGCCGCCGCCGCCACCGCCGCCGCCGTCGTCGTCGCAGCCTTTGTGCCGTTTTTACGAAATGAGAGTAATTTGTGAATTTTACCTTTTTTCACCCCCTCCGCTCCAATGTTTTCTTTATTTTTTTCTCTTTCTTTCTTCTTTTTTTTTTTTTTTTTGGTGGACCCAACAAAAGGCAAACCAATTTGACTATATGCGGCCCAACATCAAAACCTTCGCCAGGGAAGCTGATGAAAACAAACATGGAACTAACACAACATGGAAGAAGCTGCTCCACGCAGCTTGGGATCGGGTCGTCTTCGTGTCCGGGTGCATTGCAGGCGCAACAAAGCACGATGGGGCTGATTAAGAACATCGAAATACATAGAGGGTGTCCCCGATAGGGCAAGTAACTGCAGCTGGTACTCGTTAGAGCCCCCACAGAGCCGAAGGTTACGCATCCTGATTATCCTTGCAACACACAGACTAGAAAGTGAGAGAGATAGGGAGGAGGGTGGGACAGAGTGAGGGAGAGTGAAAGAGTGCTTCCATGTTATTTACAATTTCTGGTAATTGGTTGCATAACTTCTGTCATAATATGTGGACAATATTTTACTATAGATATGTTAAATACCTATAGATACTCGTATGTATCATTACAAGTACAATAACAATTCCAAAGAAAAAGTCTTCTTTCGCCTATTGTTTGCTTGCTCTGTACTTATTTTCTGATCGGATTGAAATTAGATTAGAAGTTGGGTATAATATTATAGTCAGCTAAGTACATGTCAAAGTCAGAAAGTTATATCCGTCGTTATATACGTCGCTTACAAATCGAATTCAAGTCTTAAATTTTTGATTTGCGGAGGCAGTGGGCGTGGCATTCAAAATTTAAAGTAACCTTCATCTGCATATGGTATACAGGAATCATCATGTCAAATTTGGTCACTCTAGCTTTTATAATAGCCGAGATCTGTGTGTTTACAGAGTCAGAAAGACGGACAGACAGACAGACAGACGAACAGACAGACGAACAGACATGAATATATGTATATACACACTTTATGGGGTCTGCCACACTTCCTTCTGCCTGTTACACATATACATTATATTTGCATAACATAAGCATACCCCATTAGCATTTTCAATGATCCAAGGATATATGTAATTAGTTAGAAAGTATAGGGTGTCTCACATAATGCATAATTTCTAGCTGTTCAATTATATTCAATCATTTGGCATGGCCTGCTTGGTAGGTTTTCAATTTGGACCCCTCCCCCACATTTAACCTATGTCGGCATTGCGATAAGACTGAATTGTATGCAATAAACATTGATTGAGATACTCCATCCCTGGTAGCTCGTAGCTCCAGCTAAATACTCGTATATTCGATTCTATTTGTTGCCATTTTCTATAGCACTCAAATCGCATCGCATCGAATCGATCTCCCATCAGTTAATTCCAATTGGACTTTCAATGTTATCAGAGTGTATAAAGTGTTATAAACATTGTCCGTTGTACAACTGAGAGTGTGTGTGTGTAAGTGTGTGTGTATATGTGTGTGTTAACTGCGGGTGTTGCAATCGAAGGCCGGACGGATTAGTGTTTGTGATAACTCTTGAAACGGGAAGCGCCCATTGAAAATGGAAGGCAACAAATATGAAAGCCGACAATTGCGCAGGCTTTCATTGTCGTTCTTTCCGCTATTCTCCGCTCTTTATTCTTCTTGTTGCTGTTGTTGTGATTATTTGTGTTATGTCTTTTGTTGTTCTCTTTGGTTTCTGGTTTTTTTTTTTTATTTTGTTGGGGTTTTTTTTTATATACTCCCGTAATCCTTGCGGCTGGCGCAATCATGGCAATAATCTCACATGTTTTGGGGGCGCGCCCCCCCGCTATGGCACTTGACGAGCTGCACTCTGCCGCCGCCCAAGCCACAGCCACAGCCTCAGCCCCAGTCAAGGCAGTCGAAGCCAACGACGACGACGACGACGACGTCGGAATTGACAATGGTAATTGAAACGCGTACGGTGAGTGGCTCTCAGCAGACTCGCTTATCGTAATAAACCACTTAAAAGGAAAGTATTTCAATGTTCTGTTAGTTACGTCTATTGATACCTCGTATTCTAGTTGAAGAGGGGTATATGCTTTCTTGAATATGCAATGCTAATTATTAACATAATCAAATAAATACAATATATCGATTGTTCTTCTGCTGTTTTTCGATCTACTTTTAGGTATCATAAAAGACATTATCAAATCTGAACATATCTATATAGACTTTGTACTTTATTTAACTTTATTCTAGATGTTTTCTTTATAATAACAATATTTATATGTTGTCACTTTGTTTAACAATTTCCCACAGGGTATCTGTCAATCTATTCTCTCACTTTAGCTTCTTAATTTGCTTTTTTTTCTTTGTTTTTCCTCAATTTTTTCTAGACTCCGATGGAGGAATGGGAATGTGGATGGGGACGATGGGGAGTGGGGAAGAGGTCATGCGCTGAAACTTTGGAGCTTGTTTTTAATCGCATCAAAACGCAACTAATGCGAGTATTATTATTAGAACGGAAGACGACCCCGACCCAGACAGAAGAGACCCACAGCTGCTGCTACCGCTTGACATAAGCCAAGAAGACCCTTAGCTCGTCGTGGGAAAGGGGGGGTTGGGAGCTAATGAGTCGCTTCGAGTGTCGCACGTGCGTCTGCTTTGGCTGCGCGCACTTAAAGAGCAGTCAGTCCTCACTCCCCCCCCTTACATGGCTGTGCCACCCTATGCCACTGCCGAATTTCTGGCAATGGCCAATTAAGGCGGCCATTAGACAAATGACCATTCAAGAGCTTAACTTTAGAATAATCTCACAATTGGCAGCATCGACTCAAGGATCGGCATTTCGATTACTCGACAACACACAGTAAACACACACACAGTAAGCACACACACACACACTACCACAGCGCACAGCAGCAATAACAAGTCGAGCCTGATGAGACACGAAAACGCCGTAACATTTTGAAGGCGGACATGTTGCTGATTGCAACCTTGTAGACAATAGCGCAACACAAGACGCCGCTCGCTTGCTGCAGCTCCCTATCCTTCTCTGCTCTCTCTCCTTCTCTCTCTCTCTCGTTCCCCCTCAAATGCTGCTGCTGCTGTTGCTGCTCTCCTTGTTGCGGTTAAGCCCATCGTTGTCAATTTTTCTTGGAAACAATTCCAAATTAATGATGTTTAATGCTGCACGCTTCGTAGGCCACATGCGTTCAGGCTGCCTCCCTAGCCCTATTCCTCATACCCTCCTCCTGCTCTTGCCCTGTCCCTGTCCCTGTGTAGAAATCATCTCGGGGGAGGGGGGCAGCGCAGCAGCCGCCAGTCGTGCCATATTGCTGGCTAATTCCAATATGCGTTTTGGCCGCATGTAAATGAAAACACATGTACGTGTCTGCGTGAACAGTGCTAGAGGGGAGAGGGGGAGAGGGGGATTACAACGTGCACATTCCGTCAAAGAAGGCAAGCGCAGCAAAGGGCAACATCATGCAACATCATCAGCAACACCGGGGGGCGTTTGTCTATCAAACTTAAACTCAAATTCAAATTCATATATGTTTTCATATTCGTATTCGTATTCACATTCAGATGTACTCACACTTCTCTATTTACGAGCTTAACAATTAAACAACTTTGAAAGCAACAGTATGTTTGATGGTGCTTGACTATTATATACCCTCTGTTAATTATTTGGCTGAGAATGAATATTATACTTGCTTAAATATTCCACTAACTCAATTTAAAAAGCCTGAAGTGGGTGTGGCTTCATTTTAAAACAAAGCAGATAGTATAAGGTATATTATTATCAAATTTGGTAACCCTAGCTCTTATAGTCTCTGAGATTAAGGTGTTCATACGGACAGACATTGCTAAATCGGCGCAATTATTTACGCTGTATATACATATATACTTTATGGGCTCGGGGAAGCCCTTATACCCTTCTAGCCCATGTACAGTGGAGGTATATTCAAACATTTCCCTTATTCATTCACAATATTTCAAAAGCACACTCACTTGAAAATAGCTCACCACACAGATGTTTCTCTCTCTCTCTATCTCGCAGAGCCCGTTTTTATGGTGCCTTCTTCGCAAGAACTCTAGCCTAGGCCTATGCCGAGAGTGTTGTCCACTTCCCCCATTGAATGACATTCACATGCATTCGCAAATCATCGGCGGAAAATACTCGTACTCATATGGTAAATTGATTTTGAGAATTTCTCGCGCGTGCATTTGTTTATCCCTTCAAGCGTTAAGTGAACAACTGCGCTTAATGATCACACCACAGTGCAACAACAGTAACAACAACAACAGCAGCAGCAACAGCAACAGCAACAATATCAGCAAACAGGAGAACAACAATAACAACAACATCGCCTGGCCGCCTGCAATTATGACTATTTGCATTGCACATTACACATTTCACACTGCCAACTCTCAACTCAACGCCAGGCAGTATTTCTTATTACTTTACTTGTTGTACCTTCTCCTGTTTTAAGATACCCTGTGAAAAGTCGAGCCGCAACAGGTATAAACAGCAGTGAGAGATAACATATAATCTCATTTTATGCAGCTTACTTTGCCAACTCCATCAAGTTCCTCCCAAGCACTACCTCACTGAACTCAGTAGTTATTGAAGAATGGAATACCAAATTTAATAATCGCTTAACTCCCTAACGTTTCAAGCTATCGTTATGATTTTCAACCTACAACTCCTTTATCTTATTGAGTTTGTATAGACTAAATTTCAGCTTAATGTGATGGCAGACATGGAAGTTATTGCACAAGTTCCTATCTAGAGCGTATCTACCTATTCAGCACTCCCTTCTCAGGCATTTCTGCTTGTTGTTTTTGTCTTGCGTTGTTTCCCAGTTCCCAAAACCGGCGACGTCTTCAGTTTAGTTCAGTTGCAGTTCGGTTCGGCTGAGTACAGGAACAACAACTGCAGCAGAAGAAACAGCAGCAGCATCTGGTTGTCTGGTTGTCTGGTTGTTTGGGATTGTTTTTGGTTGTTGGATTGACGAGCAGTACACCCAGGGAAAGAGCGAAAGAGAGAGGAACTAGAGAGAGAGACTGCAGGCAGAAGAAGAACTTGCAATTGCCATAAGGAGGAGGGTTGGGCCGGCATTCGCAGTACCCGATTCGCAGTTCCCAGTTCGCAGTTGACTTGGTGTCTTGTGCTAAGTAGCTCGTAGTCGCTCCCCCGACGTACAGCTAGTCGGGGAGTAACTGCCTGGGCCCGAAGTCGGTTTATAAATACACATATTCACACTTTCACGTTCGGATTGAGCTAATTGAAACGTATCTGCATAAACTGCATCAGGAACTGCCCTCTCTCGTTAAGCAGCATTGCCTGCGGGTACCGGGACGAGTACCGGGCCTGGTTCTGGGTCTCCCCACTGGGTCTGCCGACTGCGACTGCGACTGGGACTGGGACTGGGACCGCGAGTGGGGCCCGCAGATTGCAACGTGCAGTTAAAGCTAAAGCTAAAGTCATTGTCATGGTCGTGGGTCGTGCTAATGTTAATGGCTCTCCTTAACCACAACACACACACACACACACACACCCGCACACACTTATAGCATTTGCACTTGCTGTTTTTGGTTGACTGTATGAACTTGATGCTTTACACACATCGATCTTTAGCCAGATTGTATTTTAGCGCATGGCAACAAAATTCCCCGATTTGCTTCAACTGATCGGAAGTTTCCAACTTTCTTCATAGCATTGTTTTCCTCTCGTCTCTCCTTCTCAGCTTCTCTTCCCACACTTCCTTTTTATACCCTTGCAGAGACCAATTCACTTTGGCCACAAGTTTGTACTTGTAATGCACCTGAGGAGACATTTGCGACCATTCAAAGTGCCGAACAAGCCTGTCCTACAATAATCTTTGTTTATTCTTTTAATTTTCTTAAAATTAGACAATTGTTGTACCGTTATATATACCATTATAGGATTAATCGGAGAAAATAAAATGCAAAACCTGCAAGTGTATTAAACCTTCGGCATGCCGAATGTTTGTTTTGTTTCTGGTTTGTTTTTATCAGAAACCAGTTCCATCATCAGTTCGGCTCTTTTATCGACCTGTACAATACCTCATATTCGACTATTTCCCATTTGGGGGGACACGATATTAGGTGTCGACCATCGACAGCGCGGCAGCATAATGAATGGCCATTCAATCAGTTTTATCGTTATCTATTTTGCAACAGATAGAGAACGAGATGTACTGAAGGAGTGAGAGAGTAAGACAGAGAGAGGGAGAGTCAGAGTAAGAACAATACTAAATAGTATACCATATACATATGATATGTACATGCATTCTCGGTTTGATGAATCCAACAGACAGAAAGACTCCACTACTACTACTTTTATACTACTACTACTACTACTACTCCTTCTAGTTATATATGTACGTCTACTACTACTACTATTATAGGACGACTACTACTACTACTATTATAGGACGACTACTACTACTTCTATTATTCTACTACTACTACCAATACTTATATACATACGTCCACTACTACTACTACTATACTACTACTACTCATACTACTCCTACTACCACACTTATATACGTCTACTACTACTACGTCTACTCTACTATTTCTACTACTACTACTACTACTACTACTACTACTACTACTACTACTACTACTACTACTTCTACTACTACTACTACTTCTACTACTACTACTATTCCTGCTACACGTACTTCTACTAATTATACTACTATTACTACTACTACTTCTTCTACTTTCACTACTACTAGTACTATTACTGCTACTAATACTACTACAACTACTTCTACTGCTAATAGAACTGATACTACAAATACTTCTACTGATACTACTACTATTACTACTACTACTACTACTTGTACTGATACTACTAGCTTATCTATATACTACTACTTATACTACTACTTATGTATATACTACTACTTATACTACTACTTCTACTACTACTACAACTACTTCTACTGATGCTGTTACTACTCTCATACTACTTCTACTTCTAGTACCAATAACACCTAATAAGTCTACTACTACTATTACTACCACTATTACTACTACTACTTCTACTTCTGCAACCACTGCAGATGCAACCCGTCTGCGAGGTCGTAAATTGTGAATGGATTTTAGGTTATATCAATGGCAATGCGAGGTGCTTCATCAGCGGCACTTCGACATCGCCTTCGACATCGATGCGGACATGGACATCGCCACTGCGATCACTATTTCAGTTTTCAGCAATCGGTGCCAAGTGAAACGACAGCAACAGCAACAGTAACAACAGCAACAGCAGCAGTGGCAGCAGCAACAGGTAACAATCCATCGCAACGTGCCACACTCATTTCTAGGCATTATGCATATTTTGCTGTTGTTTTTTGTGGTAGGCGGCACCTGCAAAAAGGGGCGGCTAAGAGGGGCAGGAGAGGAGTGGAGGGGGGCACGACAGTAAACCGCAGTTGGAGACGGCGGGCGCAAAAGCATTCGTCCTCTAATCACAAGCAGCGCGGATCGACTGAGCGTGACTAAGTACAACTACGACTAAGACTAAGAGCGCGTCTAGTGGTAGTCACTCATCCCCAATTCTCACATACACACACACTCGCACACTCAATCTCCCTCCAGTGTCCCCGCATGCAGTGTACCCACTCGCATGGCCTGCAACGTGGTCGCAACGGCCGTTGCATTAATAGCGAAGCAATCAGGGCGTTGCAGAAGCGAGCGCAGAGATCATAACGAACGGTTTAAATACAATATATTAAATGGATTTATTTTGCCGAGATATTGCGCCTCTGAAGCATGTAACCAACTAAGTACGGCTCCTACTCCACACCATCTGTCCGTCTCTCCGTCTGTCTCTCCGTCTCTCTGTCTCTCTCAATGTGCTTGCCTTGTCTATGTCTATGTGTGTGTGTGTGTGTGTGTGTGTGTGTGTGGAGCCATGCCCCGCTTATGCCAAGCTCAACATATACTTATGCTTGCTCTGTACACGGCGAGAAAGGATGGAGTGAACAGTCGAATGTTGGGGAATTTCTAGAAGTGATATTTTAGTTGTATTATTTATTAAATATATTTAATTATACTCCTAATATTATTAGTTTAATGACTGACTTTTGTTGACATTAAATAAATAAATACAGTCAGGCATTTTTTGAGACTTTTGATCAAATAAAAATGAAATGAATAATATAAAAGTCCCTAATCGACTTCTTTCATCTTTTCAGTTCAGTAATTTCACTTAATTTCATTTAATTCTCCCTCTGGTGCTGTCTTTACTTTTCTCTCGGTGCATCTATTTACCAAGCCATATGACCATAGAGCTCCGCTGCGAATCTGCCACAACTCTGACCAATGGCCAATGGCTGACCACGAAGATGGTTGTCGCCGTCGTCTGTAGGAGGCAACAGTAGGTTGCCCAGCTGCTCGCTGCGATTTCGTAGTCGTAGTTATTACTTAGCCACCCCCTTCCCCCACTCCCCTTCCCGCTTCCTCCACCCTCTTACACTTCTTGGAGGCCGTGATGCCCTGCATGCCCCGCGATCGCAATTAAAGTAGAGAGAGAAAAACACCGACAACAACAACAGCAGAAAAAGTTAACGTCTTTGCAGTTTGCCGTTTGTTTCATCGTTCTCACTGAACACGCGCATAAATTTTGACTTAATTAGATACATCGGGCCGTAGTATGTAGTGCCATCCGAGTAGATCGGAGATACATACATAAGAAACGCTATCACTCGCATGCCGCGTCTCCATACACAGGAAAATTGACTTATGTTAGCTCCCCCTCTGTTGCCCTATTCCTTCTCTATCTCTCTCTCTTTCTCTCTCTCTCTCTCTTTCTCTCTTTCTCTAGGTCCCTCTTATACTCTGTCAATCTTCCTGCTCTCGGTCATATATCACAATCTTATACAGAAATTACAGCTGCACCAGCGCTTTTTTAATGGCATCTAGGGACTTTATTCGATTTGAAGAACACATCTTTCAAAGGTTCTCGGAAAAGTCTGCATATTTACTGTTATTTTCTATAAGATATATTCATCGATACAACGATTGCAAGTACAATCGGCAGAGGAGAATATTTTACAATAAATAATTCCTAAAGAACGTTAAATTATCATTCATTCTTCCACGTCATTTCTACTTCTATTTGATACAATTAATGTTCGCATATAGACTCCATACAATTATAATAATAAGTTTAGTAGAATATTCTATATTTTTCCCAACTCATGTTTTCATTTTAGAACATAAAACTATTGTATGTATTTCTATACTTTTGTCGAGTTTAACGCAAAACTTATTCAAGTTAAAAATTGAAAAAATTATGATTCAAAGAAGATAAACATTTGATTGGCAGATGCATAATAGTTAAATATATCATAGATATATCAACTTCAACTTGAAGTTGTTTATAATCTAAGACATTAGTCATGTTTAGCTAATCGTACAGCGCCTGTCACAAGTTTAGAATCGTGTTTATCCATTTAACAAAAAAAAAAAAAAGAATTCATCTGGGAACTAGAGCAATGACAGCATGCAGTTACTCTCGCACACATACATACACACTCACAGATACAGATACAGATACACACATGTGGTATATACTCACGTATTTACTTAGGTAAGTAGTGAACTTGAAAGGATACGCTTTGCCTGGCAATTACCTCTGTGAGAACAGGGAAATGAAAAGGGGCAGAAAGAGACAGAGAGAGAGAAAGAGAGAGAGAGCGAGAGCGAAAGTAAGTGAGGATGAGGTTAAGACTACCCCTAGCCCTTAGCATCCCTCGCACTACCCTCGGTCATGCCCATGTACCATGTACAATATGTTGCGTAAGTGTCCAAACAATGGAGGCGAATGCGAGAGAGTTGCAGACAATGGGACGAGTGTGCCTATTCCCTGTTCAAATACAGAAAGTCCTCGAGCCCGTCCTCCATGATGTCTGTCTACTGCTGCTGCTGCTGCTGCCTGGCAGATGGCCCTGGTTGTGTCTTCAATATCCTGCTCGTCATTCAAGGATCGCGAGAATTGGGATTTCTATTCGAAAATGACAGCATAATAATGCCAAAGCAAACGGAGTCGGGGTTAGCTCATGTCGGGGTCGGGCCCATGTCGATAATGGCGTCGAGGCGATGATTACACAATATTTATTTATAGAAATTATTATCATTTATGATATGGGCCAAACGCTCTGTCCGCCCCAGTGCCCTGTGGCCTGTCCCTTTATGTGTAAGGCGCATGTTTGCTACTTAACGCGCATCGTTTTGGGAATCGAGACAGTTGCTTCCTTGATTGAGCTGCCAGCCAATTGTTTGCCCCGACCAGCACCCCAGCACAATTGAAAGGTACTTAGCCAGCATCCTAAGCACTTCTTGAGAGTCCTTGCCAATTATGCCACAGCGATCTGCGACGAATGTGGAACAATTGCGAAATGTGATAAGCTAAGGAAGCATTACGAGGCATGACAGTCAAGGAAAATACATATAGTACATACTATAATATATACTATAATATACATTTAGATTTTAAAATTAACTTTAGATTATGAGTTTCTCTTTAGATTAACAACAAATAATGTATTTTGCAGTTAAAGTATGATTTCTTCATAAGATATTGTTTCTCAGTCAAATTAAAGACTTGAAAAACATTTAATTCTCTCTAAGTTTTGCAAAATCTAGTAACTGTAGTTTGAATTTCTTTCCAAAATTTATAATTTTATTTTCGTTCATCTGTCTGTATGAGCACGATGATCTCAGCTATTATTAAAGCTTCAGACACTAAATTTGGCAAGATGATTCCTTTATACCATATGCAGGTAAAGTTTATTAAAAATTTCGGATGCCACGCCCAACGCCTTTGCAAATCAATAATTAAATATTTCAATACGATTTGTAAGCGACAATTAAACGATATAGTATATAGGATAGTTCCAAATATACTAAGCTGACTTAAATATCTATCTGCAAACATAAAAATCGAAGTTTTTCATAAACATTTTCGGGCAGAACTCAGTGAGTGCTTCACCATACTCACATGCACTCACGCAAACAAGAATCGAAGCTGAACAAAAGAACAAATATAGATCATAAAATATCATATTTGGAAAATGGCGATCGATAGCTAAGAGGAAAAAGGATCCTCGTTAGGGAAGTAAGGGAAGGATGAGGTTGGAAATGAGGGCAGACGAAGCATGAGGATGCAGCTGCTACGCAATGGATCGAATACTCTACGGGATTAGCTCACAAATAAAAAGTTATGAATCCAATTATGATGAGAAAAGACTCTGAAAATATGGAATACTGAAGAATTGAGGAGCAGAGATTAGAGCAGAAAATACATAAGATACGGAAAAGTAGCTTAAAGATACACAAGGAAAGGAATGATACATAAAATATCTCTTTACAAAGATCTGCTACATAAAACAAATATATCTGTTTAATAGATATATACACTATATATATACATATATATATATATATATATATATATATATATATCTATTTACTTTATATACATAATGGCACCTTAAAGATCATTCCTCCCTCCATCTAGAAGTCTATGCGTATCTTTAAGATACAACAGCAACGCGTTGCATCTACAGAGTGTAGACTAACAGCAAATACCTAATTTTCCCCCTATAGTATCTGCAGTTAGTTGCAAGTGCAACTTACGGTGACCTTTCTATGCGGCAACGCTGACCTTGAACCCTTTTCGCATTGCCAACCGATTAGCGAACTCAAGGCTGCGACTTAAATAGTATCTGCGACTAAGGCAACAACAACAGAAACAGTAACAACAACAGCAGCAGCAGCAGAGGCAAATAAAACTATAGTTAGCAAGCGGAAAAACTTGCAACAAGGGGTGCAGGAGGAGGGGAGGAGAGAGAGCTGAGCCGAGGCGCGACGGCGGTTAGGAATGTTATGTAAATTGAACTTGAAAATCGCTGAAACAATGGCAAAAGGTTTTGAATATTTCTCTCGCTTAATTAGAAACGCGAAGGAGGCGAACGCAAATAATTCTCTCCCCCCCTCCGCACCCATCTGCAGCCAATGGGGAGGAGGGTTACGACAGCAACGCGACATTGCTGCAGCTGCGTGATATGAGAGGGGGAGGGGAGGGGAGGGGCCGGAGCTAAAGTTGAGGTTGAGGTTGAAGTTGTGGAGGAGGTGCCGCTGACAACGGTGGCGCATAAATTATTCAACAGATGGATCGGTTCGGGCCTCTGAGACGAGACTCTTGTCGGCCCTCGCTTCGTTCCGCATTGGCGACGCAACGCGACGCAGTCAAAGAGATCGAGAGGGTGCAACCAGCAAGCCGTAGGGGGAGGGAGTGGGGGAGAGAGGGAGTGGGGCGGGAGTGTCTTGGATAATGTCATATGCATACGCGTGTGTGCAGGTATTTGCCAACGATTTGTGACGACGACGACGACGGCGACGGTGACTTCAACTGAAAATCATTAATGTACTCGGCAGATAGCTAAATGTGTGTATGAACAGGTGCCAGAGGGCGTGTAAACGCGAGTGTGTATGTGTGTGTGTCTGAAAATTGCTCTGGGAGACCAAAAATTTGAATCGTCCCCAGCATTGTTATGCAAATGATGTCGCTTGACACGCAAACGCCACCGCGTCGACATTGTCGACATGGTCGACACCGTCGCCAGCAGCGTTAACCGCCCCCCGCATCCACCTGCCCTGGCCCACCGTGCCCGCCTTCCACTCCTCCTTCCTTTCGCTCTCTGTTAGCCTCGCTTACATCTCATCGTTGTCGCGAACAGATCTCTTTGTTGTTTCCACCTCCGGCGTATTGCATATACACGTATTATGCGATCCACTCTATGTCGACCTTCCCTCACCCCCTCCCACACCTTCCCACCCCCTCCTCGGCCTGCTCACTCCAGTGACCAGCAGAGGCATTTGTCAACACAGGCTCAAGTGGCTCGAACTGACCACAGTCGACAGTCGCCAGTGATGGGTCTGTGGTTCCCAGCTTATGATTTAATCATCTTTCTATGCATATGCATAGTATATACTGTGGGTATCTCTCTCTCTCTATATATAAAGCTAGAGATAAAGTTATAGATAACGCGAATGGCGACTGCGAGTGGATTTCACAATTAATGCCGCAACTTGAGCTTTAACTTGTTTGAGTTATTGTCTTATAAATGGACAGACATACTATGTAAATGAATACTATATTATACCATATATATATGTACAAAAAAAGGTTTGACATAGGTTAAAAATAGGTTACTTTAGACCACATATCAGTCCTTAGAATATTAAAAGTCTGGAGTATAAATAAAAATTAGTTACTTTAGACCTAATTGCAGTTCTATCAATATTAAGGGTCTGCAGAATGAACAATTGGTTTGATATGTTATTTTAGACCTAATTGCAGTTCTCTGAAAATTAAGAGTCTGAAAAACTAACTAAAATAGGTTAAAAATTGGATAAAAATAGGTTACTTTAGACCTAATTGCAGTTCTATGAAAATCAAGAGTCTGAAGAATGAACAATTTGTTTGAAATAGGTTACATTCGACCTAATTACAGTTCTATGAAGATTAAGAATCTAAAAAATGAACAAAAATAGGTTTGAAATAGGATAAAAATAGGTTATTTTATACCTAAATGCAGTTTTATGAATATTGAGAGAATGAAGTATGAACAATTGGTTTGAAAGGTTTCTCATATTAGGGAGCATTAAAACAGTTTCATTTTGATCTATTAAGTAAGAGTTAAAGGCCAAAGAACTTTGTTGAACTTGCAAGTTTTCTAAAGATTTTCATATATGTATATACATATACATTATATAATATATATAGTAAATGCAAAAATAGCTTAAAAGGCATCCAACTCTGCTTCAATAGGTTTTATTATTTAGTTTTGCACATAACCCACATTCGGTTCCAACTAAATCAGTCCTAGCTTCAAAGTCTGTATAACTTGTTTAAGTATTCAAACATACCAATACTTAAGGAACTAAAGAACTATGGAATTAATTGCGAAACTAGGCTAGTTCAGTCAAATTAAAGACACTAACCTTATAATTTGTGTAACTACCTCAAAATCACATTTTTATTTTGTATATTTAATTAGTAAATTCGTAGCTTATTTTCGAGTTGACATTCGAATTGAAAAACTCAATTTATATCAATGCTAATCTTGAAATTTCCAGCCAGAATAAGCCGATGAATTTGTATCGATTTCAAGAAGTGCCTAATCCTTAATAGTATATGAAAGTATAAGTATAATAAATAGCAAGCAAGAGGTACCTGCAGCAAGAGACCCCCATGGTTGATGTAGGTGATCTATTGCATTTGATCTGGCTGCGGCTGCGTGTTGTAGTGTCACGTGAGTCGCCGTCGCCGTCTCAGTCAGGAGTCGCGTCTTTTGCCGCACTTTCCACACACACACGTGGAGTGGGACAAACAAGAGGCTGTAATTAGCGGAGCGGGTCTTAGCCATTGCATGACATTTGGCTTTAGCCACGATGAATGATGCCAAATTAACCAACACTGAACAACAAGGCTGCGGTGATATGATGGGCGATGGGCTGGCACGGCATGGGATGGGATGGGGATAGCTATGGGAATGAGCATGGGGATGGGGGGTGTAGATGCGCATGGAATGGGCTGAGCTGGGAGACCTCCTGCTTGGACGTGGTCTGGTCTGCTCTGGGAGCTGGAGCTGGAGCTGGAGCTGCGTGTTCGTTAAGATGCGACCGCAGATAACAGAGGCGGTAACAATTTTTTGAATTGTAAACAATTTGCGCTGTGCAGAGTGCTCAGTGTCGACTCCAAAGAGCTGAGCTTCAGCTGAGCTGGAGCTGGAGCTGGAGCTGACCAAGGCGAGCTGGGAAAGTTGCTTCGATGTGTGAATTGAACTCAGCATGCGGCAGCAGGCGAGCTCTGCATGTGTGTGTGTGTGTGTGTGCAGATCTCTTGATTCGTTAATTAAACCAAAGAATGACGAAAGCTACAGTAGGACGAGCCTGACAGTAAGATACTCTACATTGTGGACTAAGGTGAGTTGAATTAGTTCTGAGTTTATAATTCGATCGGATTGAAATTTGATATAGAAGTAGATACTTAAGTCACCTTACTATATGTCGAAGTCACAAAGGAGGTGGGTGTGGCATGTAAAATTTGAAGTGTACTTAATCTGCACATGGTATACAGGAAACATCTTGCAAAATTTGGTGTCTGTAGCTTTAATAATAGCCGAGATCATCGTGCTCTCACAGACAGACAGACAGACTAAAGTGATCCTGATAAAGAATATATATACTTAATGGGGTCTGCCATGCCTACTTCTAGCTGTTACTTACATTTACACTAAGTTAGTATACCCTGCTTATAAGGTCGAAGGGTATAACGAGAGAGTATCGAATGGAGAATGGAGAGAGACGAGGGAGGGAGAGAGGAAGAGGGAGCAAAAGACACGAAGCAAAAAAGTGTCATGTGGAGGACCACCCTGAGATGAGCAACAGGTGTCGTTGGTTGTTCGACAAATCAGTGTGACCGTTTCCATTAAATTCCAAATTATACTCGATTCTCTTGGAAGAAAGCTGCTGCAAAGAGTTTCGTAATGCTGGGAAAGCCAGTTAGTTTCTTGCGGGAAATGTCATTAAAATGCAAGTGATAAAAATAAAATATAAAATGTACAAACTATATAGTAAGAAGATCTTAACCCCTCCCCCCTCCTTTTCTTAACTGCCTGTAGAAAATTTCAATTGCAAATCATAAAAAATGAAAACGAAATGCGATGATCGCTTTGGCCCCTTCGGTATTCCCAAGTCCCAATTAATTTTGGGACACTTTGCTTTTATGTTTCCACTTACAGGTGCATGCAACAACAACAACAACAACAACAACGACAACGACACAACGATGTGCTTGATAATGCAGGCAGCTTGCGTGCTTGGACTGACCACCATATACCATAGTACACACACCACAGAGACCTTATAGCATAAGGGGGTACACTCGTAGAGCTTATGGAGCGCATTGCTCGCCCATTGGCATCATAATCAAAGGCCGTCATCATAGACGACGACGTCAGCTGCAGTTTGCAGTTTGCAGTGAGCCTCCTCGAGGCGTTTCAATGCTCAGGCTCAGACTGCATTGTGACTTTGCTTGGCTCTGGGTGGTGATCTGCCCCATTGACAACTGTCCGGAGCAGCAGCAGCAAACGAAAACAACCTGAACTGACAAGCCAATGAATGCTCAACGGGCATATACCCACTAATTTTATATGAAGTTCAAGATTGAATCAAAAGAAATAAATGAACCAAAAGTAGAAACTGCTAAATACTTGTACTATCAAAATGCAAGTTATACATTTCGTGTGGAATGTTCAAATCGTATATCATGGTTCTAGTATTGATTATTACTCATAAACTTAAAGTATCCACTGCTGAGAAGTATAAAAATAAAGCTGTAAATCCTATATTGATTAAATTAAATTAAATGAAATTCAAATAAATTAAATTAATTTTAAATTTAATCACCTTAAAATTTTATAAACTTATAAAGTTTAAGTTTACAAAATTTTAAGGTGATTAAATTTAAAATTAATTTAATTTATTTGAATTTAATTTAAGTTAATCAATATCGAATTACGAGCTTTATTTTTATACTTATTTTTATGTGACTTTTTAATTAGTTCTTTGTATCCAATTCAGTCCAGTGTATTAAATTAAATTAAATAATTAAATTAAATAAATAAATAAATACTGTGACTTAATTTCATAAATCTAGCACTGGGTAAGTTCTACTAATTCCTTAAGAAATCGCTGAAAACTACAGAAAGCATATTTCTAGCACTAATACTAATGAATAAGTTCTACTGACTCCTTAAAAAATTGCTTAAAATTATAGAAAACGAGCTATAAACTTTATTTTTAATACTGTGACTTAATTTCATATCTCTAACAATAATACAAACCGAGCTCAATGTGTTAGTTCGTGTGATTCAGTAAGAATGCATGTGCAAACTACTTTGATGTTCTTCTAATTTATTAAACCAGTATACCCCATGCTAGTAGTGGGCTGTCTGCAGGGTATTGCACACACAAAAATCACTTGGGTCGGGGGCGCACGGCAACAACGCTGGCACGGCCCACAGCAGCGCGGCTGAGCAGCGACTGAGTGGCTGCCACAGCTTGCTGCGGCTTAGGTGAACGAAGCAAGAGAGAAGCCTGCGAGGATCGCACTGGCACTGGAACTGGGGCTGGGGCTGGGGCTGGGAAATTACATGTCTTCGTATCTAAACGCACATTAACCATCGCATTCCCCAAGCCACAAGCACAGACAGAGAAGAGTCTGGACAGCGGTCTCTGGATCCCTTCTGTTTTTTGTTTTTTTCTCTGTTTTGTTTGTATTGTTGTTGTTGTTGTTGCTGTGGTGGGGACGCTGTCCGTCTGTGGAGGCAATCGCCAGGCCATTTTCCTCCTTTCACGTTGCTTACTTTTCTTATTTAATTTCGATCGATCACTTAAAGAGTACGAATAATGAAAAATTGCAGCAACATGCCGCAGGCCAAGAAGAACTTGGTCTTTTAGATAACACACACACACACACACACACACACACACACAGAGAGACAGACAGACAGACTCTGTTTATGAGGATTGCAGCCTAGCAGATGCTAAGAGATTTCGACTAAGACCTTAAAGTCTCTCAGGACCGGCTAATCTCTATAGACAAGCGAAGACCAACTGTGAGAGAGTTCGACGAGGTTGGCGCTGTGAATGGGCAGCTAGATCAGGGGGAAGGGAGTGGGGAATGGGTAGTGAAGATTACATCGGATTTGTGACGCTCATGCGTAGCTCGTGAACTCGACCAATCCGTGCTCCAAATGCATGTGGAAATCAATTAAGTGCAATTCTCACGATCATCGCACGCACTCTCGCTCTCTGTCCCTCTCTCTCTCTCTCTCTCCTATGGCTATCTCTTACTCGGTGTGCAACTGTGCGAATACTTTGGCACATAACTGTGCGGGGACTGTGCAAGTTTTGTGCTCGTATAAGCTCTTCAAAGCGAGGGCGACCTTTGACATCCGCTCGCTGCAGTTCATCTGTCAATGGGGGATGCCTCAGCGGGGCAGCTGCAAGCTGCAGACTGCAACGCGCGCTATCGGGTCAATCATCCGCCCAAGCACAGGCGCAATGGGAATAGGACTTGCCCCATCAATGCCAGGCACAAACCCAACCCTAGTGCATACACACACACACACACACACACACACAGTCAGACGTATCCAAATGAGCCGCAGTTGCGTAGTGCGGCTGGACTGCATACCCTGTAGCTGCTGAGCTGCAAGGGGTATATTGTTCTGTTTAGTGAAAACAAAGAGGCAATATAAGCTTGCATATACAACAGCTTTTTCACATAACAGAGTATGTGCTAGTCGTGCATTAGTACAAAATTAAACTTCTTAACTATGTATAAGTTTGAAGTAGCGTTCAGCATCTTTTTAACATTACAGAGTATATGCTAGTCGTGCATTTCAACTCAATAGAACCTCTCTTAACCACAAAGCGCATTTACAGGGTATCAGCTAGTCGCCAACTAAGCTTTCTCTTACCAAATTCGCTTCAAAACTGCAACTTCTGAAAGGTTCCTTGTGCTTGCACTTTACAGGGTAACCTGTGCGTCTTGCACGCCCCGCACTCAGTGCACTTTGTGGCTGCAGCTGATGACTTGAGGCATTCGTATTTCCGACCCGGTCCGACTTCGATAGCATCTACAGGGGAGGGAGCGCGTTGCCGTTTTTGACGTCGAAACTAAATCACATTGACTTGGCGAGGGCGAGGGAGAGAACGAAGAGGAAAGGGAGAGGGAATGCGAGAGGAAGAGCGAGAGAGCTGTACCTGCAATCCGGCAATCCCATTGTCCGCACCGTGGCCACTTGGCGCGGCACTAATCGCCTGTCAGGTGTCTGAGCCGAGGCGCAGTCAAGTGTCTCTGAGTCGCCTCCTTCAGCCTCCTCAGGCCACCGGCGACAAAAATGACAAATCCTCTGTCCCTTTTCTCTCTCCCTCTCTCCCTCTCCCTCGCTCTCTCTATCTCTATCTTGCTGTCGTGGGTGTTAACACTTCAAGTGCCCCTGATCACTCTGGCCTGACCCGGGCCCGGTCCTGATCCTGCAAATGTTTGGCTTCACACAAAGGGGATTAAATCATAAAACGCTCACGACATTCTCGAAAACCCAACGAAAATTTCACAATTTCATTGTTTTGCCAGCCACGTTGGCGCATCCTTTTGTTTGCCTTTCTTGTCCTTCGTGACATCGCTAAAAAAAGGCTGAAAAACCAACAAAAATCAGAAAGAAGTGCTGACTTTGTTATGACGAATATGTTATACCCTTGCAGGAGTTGGCAATTATCTCCCACTATCCCGATTGTACCTATACTAGTTATACAGAATCTTATAACACTGTTCTTGTATTACTTAACAGGTATGTTATATCAAATCTAATCTGTACATAAAATATACTATTACTATATGAAAATCTTTATTAATGAATGATTCGAGCTAGGAAAGCTATAGCTTATAGTTGGCTGGTCTTAATGAAAAGAAAATATATATATAGAATATATATATAGAATATATATATAGAATACATATATAGAATATATATATAGAATATATATGTATATGTAGATTACTGTATAACTTTGATTGGTAATGATCTGCTCTTTATACAGAAAACCTCATTTCGGCAGATAGTTCCTATCACAGCTATATGTTATAGTAGTCTGATTTTGATGAGGTTTTATAGTCCTATTATTTGCATAATAAAGTTTCGATGCAGTAAATTTGGTTACATCTTGAAAAATAACAAAGTTAGTATACCCTTCTTTGACACATTTTAAAGGGTCGAAGAGAATAAAAAGTACAGCGTATAGGTTATTTGATAGCTATACGACATAGCGGTCGGATCCGGCTCGTTCATATTTATTAATATAATAATAATCACGTGTGCCAAGTTTCATCAAGATATCTCTGAGAGACCTCGGGCTACTGTGACTTTCCTGCTGATGCTGATTCAGAATATATATACTTTATAGGCTCAGGAATACCCCCTTAAGGTGCGTAACAAACTTCTGTCTAAAATGAATATACCCTCTTCAAGGGTGTAACGACAGAGAGAGGGAGAGAGAGAACTGAGAAAAGGGCAACGATGATGCCATGATGCTGACACTATTTGGCTGACGAACGCTGTTTACAGTCCGCGTATCTCTTTTAGGGCACTTTCTTGTTGTTCCCTCTCCCTCGTCTGTGCGTGTCTGCACTCTCTGGTTCTTTATCTAAGCCCGTTGAGCACTCGATGAGTGCGTTGAGTACTCACTGAGTAATTTGAGAGCGTTAAGTTTGTCAGCAATTGGCGAATTTACGAGTATGTTGATTAAGAACATCGATAGCGACTCGATTCGCTTCGCTTTTGCTCTCGCACTCCACTCCCCCTACGCGCTCCCCCGTACCGCACAGTGGGACACAGACACCGCGGTGGGCAGTGAATATGTATTGTAGACACATCTGGTATAAGATTTAACAGTTTACTTTGAATCGAGCTTGAAGATGTACAAAGAAAGTTAGAAGTGAAGTTGGCTGCGCCTTAGCTGTGCCTTGTACCCAAACTATTGTGAACTTATTGTGCTCTACTGGTTACTTGAAACAAACTCGGCTATTTTAACAATACATCACAGTTTGGACAAAGTCTTTTTCTTTTGATTACAACTATAATTATTTACTATTTAGTTATTTTCTTTGCATTTAATGCATTTTGTATTGTTTTATTAATTTCATTTTGTAATTCCAACACAATTATATTTAAGAATTCAATAAGAATGGGTTAAATATATTAAGAATTTCATTATATTTTATTATCTACTGATTACTCGATACAAACTCGGCTATTCTAGCAATGCATCTAAGTTTGCAAAAAGTCTTTTAATATTACTTTTGATTACTGCTTTAATTAATTTCTATAATATTTTCTATAATATTTTGTTAAATTCTTTGCATTTAATGCATTTTTAATTTTTATAAATTTTATGTTTGAATTCTAACTTAATTATATTTAAGAATTCAATAATAATAGGTTAAATATATGAAGAATTTCATTATTACAGTAAATATATACTTTCTATATTTATAAATATATATTTCTAATATTATTCAGTATATATGTACATATATAGCTTTTTATAATATTCACTAATATTCATATTGGGAAAACTTATTCCAAATTTATTCCCTTTACACTCCACTGTGCACTGTGGGCCACTGGGCACGTCAATTAACATTAACTGAAGTTAAATTAATTACCGAGCATGGTCACTCTAATTGCGGTTAATGTGGAACCGATAGCGATACCCACACGCCACAATGGGCGCAATTTCTGATATGTCCGATTAAACGATTATCGAGAGAGGGAGGGGGAGAGGGTAGGGCAGGGCAGGGCAGGGCAGGGGCACCACCAGCGAAGCCGCGTCATATGCTGCGCGCACAGTGATCGCCATGTGGCTAGTTGTGGTGTCCGTGTCCGTGTCCGTGTCCTGCGTCCAGTTGGCGTGACCTTTCGCCGGGGACAATAAACAACTGTTGACCGCAGAGAAAGAGAGAAGAGAAAAGAGAGAGAGAGGGAGAGAGGGGGAAGGGAGGCAAGGTACGACGACTTTTGTATGCAATATTTGTCATGGTCATTATGAGCTATAAACGATATTTTGATCCCTAATCACTTGGCCCAGGCAGGCAGAGAAGGAGAGGGAGAGAGGGAGAGGGAGAGTATAGTGGAGAGGGACACTCACAGGCTGTCAACGCATTCGTTTCACGTGTTACCCAAATGTCTGTGTCCCAACTGCCTCTGCCCCTACCCCTGCCCCTGTGACAGTCGCGTCCTGCCAGCCCTGCAGCGACGACAGTAGGACACAATTTTGTCGGCGGCGGCGGAATTAAAGGAACAATTGCTGCAGCAAGGGCAATTATAGATTATCACCTTATTGCCATCTCGCTCTGACAACCGCAACGACACCCGCACCTTGGCCAAGGCCCGTGTGTGTGTGTGTGTGTGTGTCCGTCCTCATCGAAAAACGAACCATAAAAATGACACCACATTGTTTTATCTTTATCGCATAATTGCGGTCAATTCTCTCTCGGTTTTTTGGGCTCGAAGTTGAAGTTTTAGGCCCGGCTTGGCATGATTTTAATGCTCCCTCTCTCTCCCTCTCTCATTCCATCTCCCTCTCTCCCTCGCTTACTTTCTCAGTCTCAGTTTCGGCTTTGGCTTTGATCATTTGCCATGGCTAACAGCAGCAACAACAACTGGAGATTCCTCAGCAGAGAGTAAAGAAGAAGCTGGACAAGGGGGGGACGAAAAGGGCGGCGGGAAGGGAAAGTGTGGATAGAAGGGGTAGGGGGGGTAGGCGGGACATTTATCATGGTGTCACATTGTTCCTCTGTTCCTTTCCTTTCTCTATTTCTCCTTTTGCATTTGATTTCCACTTTAGTCGCGCTCCTAACTCAAAATTCTCTTCTCTTTTTTAGGTATTTCCCCACCACAAATAGTCAAAATATTTGCCTTAATTGTTGTCCCTAACTAAACTGCGCAACATTTCCAACACTACAGACAGTTCTCCATTAACTTAGAGTCACTTTCATCTACGGAACCTCAACGAACTCGACTTTAAGATGTGTTTCAGCTTTAAAAACTTGTAGATAATTCATTAGACTGTCTACATTATGATCTTTATTGGCAGATCATATTCAACAGTAACATATTTCTTTCTTATGAAAATAAGAAATAAAACATTCAGTCAGTAATATTAATTGCAATTCTACAGCTAGATATGATGGTATGTATGATATTTATGTATTTGATTGTATTAAAGGATTACAATTTGTTTATTTATTTAAATTCGGCTAAAGCAGTCGACTGTTTAACAATTACAATTAAAATTAGAATTTTAATAAGTAAAAATCTAAAATTAAATTCTGGTAAATTTAATTTTTATATTTAAATTAATTCAAATGTAATATATATAATTTAAATGTATATATTAATTCAAATGTATATATTATATTTAAGTTAATTCAAATGGAATATACGTATGTATGTACATATATATGTATGTATATAGACTTTTTCTTTATATTTCCTTGCATGATAGCATATGTACATAGTTAAAGGACTTAGAGAATCTTTTGAAAAGATGAACTTGCAACAGACAAATTATCAAGTCTCAGGAGTGAGAATGAAATTTAATAATGCAATCAGTATTATTAGAAGACAAACCAATATTTATATCAGTATAAGCATTTCAAAGTTAAGATCATTCAAATTAATAGTTATAATAGACCTTTAGAACTTTTGAGCTAGGAGAGAGAGGGAAAGGGAGATATAGTAATAGATATAGAGAGGGGTAACGTTTAAGGTGGCAAGTGATAGTTAGAAGTTGTCACTCTGTAGCCCACTGTGATCGTTTAGGCCGCAACGATTTGATAATTTGCAACTATTTGTGAGTGAGCTTCGTTTATTCGTTTCGCGAAACCGAAACCGAACCGAGCTCAAGTGCAATCAGTATTAGCGGCGTCAACCGGTTTAGCCATCCTTGGCTGAGAGTGAGAAAGAGAGCAAGAGATATATGTATGTATAAAGAGAGAGAGAGAGAGAGAGAGAGAGGGAGAGGAACGTGTGGTTGTGTGTGTCGGGCCTGGACTTGACGACCTTCAGATTGGCTCACAAAGACCGCCACGCTCCCACACTTATTCAGACAGCGTCGCATCCTCTTCCTCTTACCCCCCGCTCCCCCACATACCCTTCTTCGCCTTCCCTCCTCAGGCGCTACTTGTGGCTCTAATAACAACAAATATTCCCATAGGCCATAAATGTGCATAAATCGCCAATGGATTTCGATAGAGATGTGTTTCTGCAGACACACACACACACACACACACAACACACACAGACACAGCTCACACACACTCGCACACAACACACACACTGCATGTGCTCATGTCCTTTGGTTCTGGCAATTTCCTTCGTTTTTATTTCAATTCGCAATTGTCGCAATTTAGCAACGCTTCGTCTCTCTGCCCCCCTCCCCTCTCCTCTCTCTCTATCAACCATCATCACACACTCACTCTCTCTCTCTTGTGTGTGTGTCGTATTTATCCAATGCACTGCTTTGCCGACGACAACGAGAGCACACAAGGTAAGCAATCGAGTGAGTGAGCGAGCAAGCGGTACATCAGCTCACTCGCTCGCTCGCCTTCGCTGCCTGCACTCTATCCCTCTCTCCCTCTCACACACTTGCGCGCTTACCCCGTCTCGCTTGCACTGCCAGAGCCATGCGCGGCCATCCGTTGGCTTTGACCAATGCTGTAGGGCGGCGGCAGAGCAGCAGCGACGACGACGACGACGACGTCGACGACGCGCGACACATTTCGCTGTGTCACATTGTGCCGAGTGGGTGCAGGGTGAGTGTGTGTGGGGTGAGGGAGCGGGAGGTAGGGAAGGCAAAGGCGACATAACCGCACTTCGGAACTCGTCATGGGGCTCCAATTGGCTGGCGACGTCGGCGTCTTGTTGTTTGTTGTTGCTGTTTTTGTTGTTGTTGTGCGTGTGGGAAAAGGAGCGCGCTATATATACAAATAAATACATACCATGTATGCACACACACACACAGTGCAAACGATGTTAACAGTTAGAGATGCCCTAACGGTTAACAGCATAGCATCTGCAATTGTGTGTGTGTGTGTGTATAGAAAGGAACCAACTGTAAATTGCATCTACAAAATGTCAATTTAACCTATCACATTGCTCCCCAACCCCCTCCACCTTCGGCCACACATACAGACAGACAGTTAAGAACAGAAACAGAATAAACTCATTCACAATTTTCCATACAGTATTCCTATATACAAACATATGTATGTACATACAATACATACAAACATACAGTGCATGCATCAAAGCAGCTTGCATCCATCTCCAGCCGCAGCTTATATAACCTCAATTTACTCTGGGGTTTAAGTTAAAAGAACAATTTAAGAAAGAGTGAATTTAAGTAATTTTTGAGTGATGAGTGAGTGAATTTTGAGTGATTTTAAATAGTTATAAGGCATTATAATACTTAGTTCAAGTACAAGAAACATACGATATGTTCTTAATGTCCTTTATAAGATATTTGTTATTTGTTTTTTTAAGTTGTATATGTTTTTATAATACAAGGTTATATTAGAACTTAAAGACCTTTAAGCTATGCACATTATCTAGATATAAATATAATAATGATGAATGAATACAGCAAACAAAAATATTTATTTACAGTAGAAATTACCAAATTATCAGTTTTTATAAAAATAAATCTTTATAAGAAAAACCCTATTAAACCCTATTTTTCAAAATCACATTCTGCAATTGGTAATACTTTTTAAAAAAATAAACATTTTTTTAATGTTATTATTATGTCTAAATTCATTTTAGCATTCAATTTAGATGATTAACAATTTTTTAACTGTGTTGGATTGGAAAACTGTAGGTTTCATAACTACTGCAGCTACTTTCTGTTTACTTAAGGTACACTTAGGATTGTAAAAAAGTTTCAATTGAGTTGAATACTGAAAAAAAAAAATTTGGTAAAAAATTTAAGTTTACATTATGTCAGTTGGAAATATAGAAAAATAGTTATAAAAGCGATGATATGTATCGAAAATATCATTTTGGAAACATTTAACACATTTTTGGTTGAAATTTCGAGCTGAAAGAGCCTTAAATATGTGCAAAATAATCATAAAAATAATAAATAATATTGCAATTATCAATGAAATTAGAAACTACATACATAATTATAATAAATTAGTTTTTATTATGGTATTGTGCGCTTAAGCTGTTTTGATTGCAATGAAGTATTTCAATCAATTAAGGAATTAACATCAACTTCCACTCTATCAAAAACGTTCTTCAACGTCTGGGGCCTCTGTAAGTGCTCCCTGAACTCTTTAATGACCTCAAATTGGGATGCAAATGCCGACGGCAAATAGAAATCGAAACATATGTGAAATTTCCACTCAAATTTTCCTCGACTTTTCTTGCATTCCTTATTTTAATTTTTTTGAAAAACGAATCAAATATTTTGTGTGAAGCATTTCACGCTATGCGATGATTTGTTTCGCGATGGGCCCCGAACCAACTGTACAAATGTACATATATGTATGCACATACATATATATGTATATGTATGTACACAAGTGTATCTAGCCATGTGCGAGTGAGTGTGTGCACTGTAAATGGCAGCAGATTTTGTGGCTAAGAAATCGCTTAAAGTGCTTTAATTAAATTTGATTATTTTCTTCTCCCAGAGAGAGAGAGAGAGGGAGAGGGAGAGAGGTACACACACTTATGTGCATGTACATATATAAATAAAGATAGATATGTACATGTATATGTAGATGGTTCTGCCACCCTGCTATCATTGTGGGCCGCAGAGTGGACACTGGGGGCGTGGCAGGGGCAGTAAGATTGGGCAACTGCTGCTCGTAATTAATTATTTCATTAGTGCACACTTGATTCGAGCCATTTATCCCTCTTCCGTACCCTCTCTCCTCAACCCTACCCCTGGCACCTGCCATCCTTGTCACTATGCGACACACTGCATACCCTGTAATTCTAGATCAACTTATTCAGGCTTGTGGGAATCGAATATATATGAATATTTATATATTTATTATAATAAATACAAGTGTATTTAATTATTATCATTAGAGCATATTATAATTATATTATATTATTATATTACTATATTGTCATATTATTATATATAATTAATAATTATAATAATTTATAATTTAATTTGTTCATTAATTATTTACGCTAAGTATAATTATCTTAATTACATTTCTTTATTTTCATTTTTCAAATACATTTATTAAATATGCTTGAAATTTTCAATAGATTTTTATAAAATATTTTCTAAATTAATTCCCTGCGGTGCGCTATGGCTGCCGCATGTTAGTGTGTGCAAAGAGAGAGAGAGGGAGAGAGAGGGTAAGTTGAAGAGAGCAAAGTGCCGATGTGTGCGCTCTTAAGAGCGAACGTAGGAAACAAGTTAAATTTGAACTGCTTGCTTCGCTTGTTCGGCTCTCAGCTCGTGTGCGTGTATGTGTGTATGTGTGTGCGCTTGCTCATGGGCTGGGCGTGAGCGAGTGTGAGAGGGAGCAAGCAATACAACACGCACAGAAGCGAATGGACACTTGCGGCGCCAATGTGTGTGTGTCGAGTGTGAGTTTCTGTGTGTGTGTTGGTTGCATGCTGTCCGCCACCAGTGGCCGCTCAGTTTATGTGCATGTGTGTGTGTGTGTGACTAGAGTGTGAGAGAATGCTTGCGTGTGTGTGTGTGTGCGTATTTATTTATTTATGCTTATGTTGTCTTCTCTCGCCGCAAGGAGGGTCTCTCTCGGTCGCACGAGCGCCAAACACTGCCCAGGCCCAGCAACGTCGACGTCGACGTCGGCAGCGAACAGCGAACAGCGACAGCGAGACAGCAGCAACCGCGACGGCGACGGACGACAGTGGATGTGATTTCAAATAGTAAAGTCGACTTGCCGCTGCCGCATCGCCATCGCAATCGCATCGCAATCGTAATCGTAATCGTCGTCGTCGTCGTCGTCACCGTCGTGAACTGCTTACGGATATTTAAGCTAAAGCGTCGCTGCTGCTGCTGCTGGCGCTGTGGTGGCTGTGGCTGCACTGCACTAGCGACTGCGACTGCAGTTGCTGCTCGGCTGCTGCTGCTGAGGCTGCTGCGACAGCGACTCCAGACTTGCACTGCCCAGCCACTGCCACTGCCACCGTCACCGTCGCCTTGTCGCAGTCGCTGTCGCTTGCGTCGCTGTCGTCGACGTTGTCGCTGCCGTCGTTCCTCGTTCCTTCTGTACACACGTTCGTTCTGTTTCTGCTTTCTGTTCTATTCTGTTCTGTTTTGTTCTGTTTACGTTCTTTTCTGTTCTATTCTTCAATTCAATTCGATTTGATGCGATTTTGATTCGATTCGATTTTGTTCTGTTTTTTTTGTGTTGTTGTTGCTGCTGCTGCTGCCGTTGCGCGCGCGTCGTCGTCGCTGTCGCTGTTTTGCCGTCGCTAAAACGCAGCGAATTTTGAGGCGAAAATACGCAAACTGCTTGCGGATTCTTTTTTTTTTTACTGTGTTACAACAACAGCATTAACAACAACAACATTAATTGATCAACTGTATTTTTTTTGTTATTGTTTTTGCTGTGCAAAGCGAGAGAGAGAAAGAAAGGAGCAAGTGATAATAGAGGCGAACTAAGAATTCGCTGCAAGTGAAACAAAATCGCCGCGGTCGCTGCTGCTTCGCCTGGACATGCTGGCTGCAGAAACTGCCCCTAACTCACACACACACACACACACACGTGCACTCAGCAACACCCCCACCCCCATCCCTGTGTAGTACATTATGTACAGTGGGCAAGGCATAAAAAATGACTACCCTCAAATTGTCGCCACCGCCCACACACGCACACACACACACACGAGCACAGGCCAGTCAGCAGTTGTTGTTGTTGTTGTAGGGGTCGCAGTCGCGACAGGACAGCAGCGCCACCTACTTCGCCGCCGCCACCACCGCTGCCTCTGCTGCTGTAAACTGCTTGCTCTGGCTTCGCTTGCATGCCAATTGCTCTCTCGCTCTCACACACACACACACAAGCACAAGTGTCGCCCGTCGTCGTTGTCGTCGTCGTCGTCGTTTGTCGCTTGTGTCGCTGCCTGCTTTTGGTCTTCTGCTTCGTCATTGGTTTCAACGTTTCAATTGCGTTCGTTTTTTATTTCCTCCTCCCCCTCTTTTACGCTGTGCGTGTGTGTGTGTGTGCTTGTTCTCGATTCGATTGGATTACATAGTCGTCGTCTGCCTCTGCCACCTTCTCTGCCACTGTCCACGTCTCTGCCACCACCTTTGCCTCTGCCTCCTTCTCTGCACCGTCTCTGCCTTGAGCTAGTGTGTGTGGCCTGCGTAATTCTTTCTTCCATTTCTGCTGTGTCCCTCAGCATCTGCGTCAGCGTCGTCGCCGTCGTCAACGCCAACGCCAACGTCCCCACACAGCTTCATTCCATTCGCACGACGCGATGCGACACGACGACAACGACGACCACGACGACATTTCGTTTTTTTCAGTTTCGCTTTTTGCCTGCGCCCCTCTCTCTCTATCTTACTCACTCTCTCGCGTGTGCATGTGTGTGTGTGTGTGAGTGTTCTTTAATATTGTCGTCGAGTGTCATTGGTCGAAGGCAAACGCAGGCAGCGCAGCCAGCTTCGCAGCCATCGTCGTCGCATATTGTCGCAAAACCTTCGTGCGTTGCTTGTTCTTCTTGTTGTTGTTGCTGCTGCTTTTTATTAGAATCCGTGCAAAGTGTGACGTTGAGGAGGGGGGAGAGTGAGTTGCGGCTGGCCGAGCGCCTTGTTGGACTAGAGGGGGAGGCGGGAGTGGCAGGGGCGTCGGTCGTGCTCGTCGAGGGGGCGTGTGTAGCCGAATAGGTTTTTTGATTGTGTGTATGTGTATGTGTGTGTGTGTCGTCGACAGTGCGGGTGTCTGTCTGTGTGTGTGCGAGCGAGAGGGCACTACATTGCATGTGTGTGTGTGTGTGTGCGGGCGAGTGCAAAGTGCACAAAAAGTTTTGCCAAGCAAAAATGGCGACAACAGCAGCGACAAACAACAACAACAACAACGACAACAACGGGCAATAGCAGCAGCAGCAAAGGCAGCAGCAAAGCAGCGCAGCAGCAGCAGCAGCAGCGCCGTCGCCGTCGCCGCAACGAAATTTTTGTGTCGTGCGATTTTATAACCGTTTTTAAAAGCGGCGCCCGTTGCTGCCTGTGTGCTGCTTCTGCCTGTCGCAGCAAACGGACGCAACGTGCGGACAGTGGAGCAAAAAACCAAAAATAATAAGAAAAAAAAATAAAAACGAAAAACAAAATAATAAAACAAAAAACATACGCGACAAATGTGCAATAAAAGCAGCAAAAACAACAAGAAAATAAGCTCAAATCGAATTGAGTTAATGCAAAAACAACAACGACATTCTTATGTGTGTGTGTGTGTGTGAATTTGTGAACTTGTTTTTTTAACAACAACAACTTCAATTTACAGGCAGCAAAATATATAAACAAAAAATAAGAAAAAGAAAATCAAATTATAAAATAATTATAATAATTATAATGTGATGCGAAAAGAGAGAAACAAGTGAAACATAACAACAACAACAACAGCAACAACAACAACGACGAGCAATGAAAGGTGTAGATTGGCAAAGATAACAACAACAACAACAACGAAAACAAGAATAGAAAAAAAAAACAAATGAGAAAATTCGGAATGAAATATACATAAATGAAGAAAATGCTCAATTTCATACAAAATACAACGTGTCTGTGCATGTCAGTGCCTGCGTACGCGCGTCTCTCAATGTAACCTCACGCGCCTCCCCACCACCCCCCACTCCATGCATCCTCCCACAACAACAACAACAACCTCAAGCAACAATACTATGCAAGCCTAACTGAGCTCCGACAAGGCTCAGATCAGATTAATCCACAGCTTAATCCAACAAATCCCAATACAAAAACTCAATAATCAAAAAACAAAACAAACAAACAACAACAAGAGGAGAAGAGCAAGAAAAAGAAGCAACAAGAAATTCAACAAAGAAAGCAAAATTAAATTTACAATTTTTTGGTAAGTTATATATACATACATATATTAAGATCTAAATATCATGAGATCATTGTCCTTGAATATAAATTTAGAAAGAGTTTCACCTCGGTCGACTTCATCACGCATAGCTTAGGCAACTTGGTTTCTAAATGACAGTTCGGTGTTGTCCAAATAGCCAGGGAAGAGCACAATAGTTACACAGTACATTTTAGTCCCGACGTCCTATGAACGGAATGAAAAATGATGTGAAAGCACGGAATGTATTTGTGAAAAATTTTGGTTGGTATAAATATGATGATATATTTACGTGTATGTACATATGTTTAAAATGAGTTACATCCCTTAGGAATTTGATTTGTCATTATAATATCATAAATCGAATGTTTGAGGTCTCTTTGGAATACAAACAGAGCTTTATAGAGATGCACAAACATCGATGATGATGCGGTCTCAATGTTTTTTACAAAAACATTAAGGTTTCATTAAAATCATCTTTATATGTATGTTTTAAATCTCTTTATAAATCTTTAAATAGATCTTTAGTTGTTTATCGATGTTTCTATTGATGTTTCTGCACCTCAAAAGTTTTATACTACTATTAGAACTCGCTTTCTTTTTATAAGAAACATTATCTAACGCTCGTTTTGCGTAGTTCTAGAAGTATATTAAGTATATTTCATTATCTTATATATACCTTTATAAGAGCCACAATTGTTGTTGTCTGTATTAAAGGAAAAAAAAGGAATCTAACAAGTTTCTCTTCAGTTGAATGTTATTTCTCATAGATCAGGTCATTTTGTAGACTTGCATCAGTCAGCATTCTGTCAACTAGAGCAGCCCGAAACTACTATGACATTTCTCTAGACATTTTTTAGATATTTTAAAGACTTTTTTTCGGCTGAGTAATTGCTAAAAAAACTTAAGATCTACGATGGCGAAACAAATTCGAAACTGCATTCCACTGTCCCATTTGCCTGTTCTCTCTCTCTCTCTCTCTTCCACTTTTTCTCATTCTTGCTGTCTCTGTGTCTTTCTGTGTCTTTCTTCGCGCTGTGTGTGGGATACGGCGCAAATTCCGGAGATGATTTGCCAGTTGTCTTAATATTTACATCGTATTTGCCTTTGTCAAATCGCACAGCTCTAAATAAACAGAGAAAGAGAGAGAGGGGAAGAGGGGGAGTGAGAGGAGGAGGGGGAGGGGGAGGCGGGCATGGCAATAACTATATAGCCATATAATCGCTTGTTCGTGAGCTGTAAACACAGGCATTGTAAATTTACACCATGCTTATAATTAGCAATAGAACGGCAGTTGACTTTTTTCACAGCAGCTGCATAAGGCACAGCAGAGAGAAAGAGAGACGTAGGAAAAGAGAGAGAGAGAGAGAGAGAGAGGGGAAGAGAGAAAGATAGCGACCAAGCTGCTCACTTTGCAGTGCTAAAAATGACAGAACCTCAGCTTGGACCCAGCAACGCTCCCTGCTACTCTCCCCGTCCCCTCTCCCTCGTCTCTCTCTCTCTCTGTCACCTGACCCCCCTGCCCTGCCCTGCCCTGCTCTGAGCAAACCTATGCTTGATTGCCAGTCATAATTGTCGCTCAGGCGTTGACGCTTGACGCCGACTTCAGGGTCCATTCCCCACCACAACTCTCCCCTTTGCCTCTGCCCTCCCCTGCAGGCCCCTGCCACCTAGCACTCAGCCTCGGCCCCCTTGCCCCTGCCTCCTGCCTCCTCTCATCAATGCATCAGTGCACCTGCTAACCAGACACCTTAAGACAAACAACAATTGCAACGAGATTACCTTCTCTTTCTTGTCTTGCGGCAGAGTAAAATAAATATTGACAAATTGCTGCGAAAATCAGCCAGGCAGAGAGTGTCGCCATCTGGCGGCGACAGTGCGCTGTAGTGAAAAGAAATATAATATATCTGTATATATAATGAAAAAATAACTTCAACTTGATGGAGGTTAACTAGAAGACAGTTAAAGAAAGAAAAGGTTGACAACGATTTGAAGTTCAGGACATTTAATTAACAAACAATTAGGGAAATCGTATTAAAATAATAATAATATATGATTAAATATGAACAAATGAGAGAAAAGATTATTTTAAATCTAGATTAATAGATAATTATGAAAGTAGATGATTAAAGAATGAAGAGAAGTGAAGATTTGCAAGTTATAATAATAAAATTGTTAAAATCAGTAAAAGCTTTTAATGTGATCAAACTATGACAATATAGCTAGAAAAGATATGACTATTACTAAAGAATAAATAGGTAATTGACAATTTTAGATATGAATGAAAATAAACTGTAAAAAAAATTTGTTAAATCTTAAAAGCTTATAAATAAATATAATATAATAAATACAAATAGATAAAATAGATTAATGAAGAAACGCAAACAGGGATCACTTTATGTGAGGATAAAGTTAACTTATACTTGTACACAATACATACTTATCCAAATGTACTCTAAATATTGAAAAAAATTAAGTCAATTCATATATGTATACTCTATATTCATAAGTATCTTTATGCATATGTACTGTATGTATATGTTGTTATTTCATATCATCAATTTCATCTGATTTGACAGATAAGCAAAGAAAACTTCTTTTCCGTGGTGAACAATGGCATATGATTCATAATCGAGTTGAGTTTACAATGCCATCCCTTAGTAAATTACGTATTTATATATGTACGTAATTCTTCTGTAATCGCTGGCTATAGCTATAGTGCGCGATAAGCTTTTTACTTCTTGACAGATCTCGATCGTGCATGAGGTCGTCGCATCATCATCATCATCAGCTGCACATAACAAGTTGCAGATTCCCCCCATTCGCCTGTCTTTCTCTCTTCCCTCTTGCTCTCTTGCTCTCTCGCTCTCTCTCTATTCTCTCTCTTTCTCTCTCTGGTTTGTTCCGGCTGCCCCTGTTCGCTTTGCCGGTTATTAATTAGCATATTTCGTCATGAATTAGCGGAGTAAAGCCAAGTTATAATGAGGTGGAAAGCCATTCCAGACTCGGTTAGCAAAGGAGGGGGTCTTGAAGGAAGGGAAATATCATGCTGGCGTCTGTAAGCGATACTTGTGAATGCTTCCCTTTCCTTCACTCCTCTCCCTCTCCCTCTCTCGCTCTGATCTTGTGCTACCCTCCAAAAGTCCTCGCCCTCGCGGCAGGACAATAATCATTTTGCACGCTCGCTTCGAGTGCAGGAGGCAAGGCGAAGTCCCTTGCCCGGCGGTGGCACAACATGAAATTGCACCCAGCAGCAAAAACAGCAACAACAACAACATTACACACATGTGTACAGTATGAAAGAGAGAGAGAGAGAGAGGGACAGAGAGGGGGGGAAGCAGCTACAACGGACATTCACATGCCGACATGTTGTCGTTCTTGCCCAGCGCCAGCTCTCATAATCCGTTGAATCTGCTCGCTGCAGTTGCCCGCGTGTCCCCGCGCGCTGGCCAATAATTGCAGTGTCGCCACCACGGTGCAGTCGCCGCCGCCGCCGCCGCAGCACAGTGGAGCGAAACAATTGATTGGGCAGACAAAATGGAGGCTAAAGCTTAAAATTTGATATTACTATTATATTATTTATATTAGATTTAAATTTACATTCATGTGTGTATTATATGAGATCAACGTGAATGAATATATTGAATGTTGCCATTCTACGATGTGTACAATAGTTTTCAATTAAATATAAACATCAAGACAGTTCTGAAAGAGTCACAAAAATGTTCTGTGAATCACAGAAGTTAAGAATAACTTGAAAATGGATTATTCAAATGTTATATACTTAATATTCTGCTTGTATTCTATCTTTAACAATTTAATATCGAAATACTGACATGTCATATGCACTAAGGCAATTAGTATTCCTTTCATTTCTGCTTGTATTAAGTTCATTTTATTTAAAAAATAAGAAAAAGGATATTTGGATTGCATATGCATAAGGAAAATGATAATTCCGTAGAATTCTCTTTATATTTATCTTAAATAAAAAACATTTCAATTGCTTGATATTTTTTGCTTATATTTAATTTCTATAATATAAATTTATATGAGAAAGACAGAAAATCAATACTACATGAAAATTCTTTAAAATTCTCTTTATATTTATCTTAAATAATATAAAAAATAAAAAATTCCTTAATATTTTTCTTATATTTATGTTGTATAATATAATTTTGTATCGCCAAGAGATCAAATTAATTCTGAAAGTCTATAGCAACGAAAATTACACAATGATTATTAACATTCTTTATGTTAGTTCCTAATCCACCAGTAATTATATTTATAACATAGCATTTCTCCCCGATTAACCGTTTTAATACATATGTAAGTACCTTCCGAAATTGTGATGAAAACATAATGCTTTATAGGATATTTTGCGTGATATGCATATTATGTGAAATTGAAATTGAGAAATACGCACGAGAAGCTAATTTGTGGCACGAAGAGGCGTGCGAAGGAACTATGGAATGTGAGGATGGGCGAAAGGGGTGTCATGCCTTGTCGCGGTAATTGCGGTAAACGAGGAATAAGATTGAGATTGCCATACAGCGCACTCATTATATACAATATATGTGTGTGTGTGTGGCTAATCCGCCCTAATCTGTCGCAACATGTCAGGCGATACGAAATTTGTGTGCACAAATTGCTTGCACTCTCCCCACGGTGCGTACGGGCCCAGCAAGTCACCAGATGTTCAATCCCAAGTACAAGCTGCCGTTGCCGTTGCCATTGCTGCTGCTGTTGTTGTTGTTATTATTATTATTGCCAGTGCCGCGGTCTGCTCAGCTCTGCTCTGCTCTGCACTCTCCTTACATCGTTACGATCCGTTCCGTTCCGATCCGATACGATCGCATCCGATCCGTTTCGATCCGACGCGACGGCAGCAGCAGCAGCAGCAGCAGATGAAGACGACAATTCGGAGCTTATGTGTCAGGTGCGCGTCGTGCCGCGAATGAAACAATTTATTGCACTCTCCGCAGTTTGCTGTTTCGCCTCTTGTTCTCTTTCTGTCGCTGTCTCTGTCTCTGTCTCTGTCTCTGTCTCTGTCGCTGTCCCTGTCTTTGTCTCCCTCCTCGCTGTTGTGGCTTTAAATTGAATTTTCCCGCAAAGCACAAAACGCCATTTCAAAGTCGCTTTTTATGCGATCCATACCCCTTAATCCCGCAAGTGCAGCGGATATGCACAATATAACTTGTATAATGCTTAAGGTGTCTGTTTGTCTCATCAAATTATCTATATATCCTACAAATTTCATAGAAATTGTTAAGGAAATAAGCAAGTAAGACATGCATAAATAGGGGAATGTCAATATGATGTGAATCTTAACTTTATTGTATAATCTATATATCCTCCAAAATGTATGGAAATTGTTCATGAAATAATTAAGCTAGGTAAGCAAGAAGATGGGAAATATCAAGACTTAGAAGGTTGTTAAGATGTCAATTTTTAGTTTATTATATGATCTATATATCTAGCAACTTTCACGACAATCTTGGCAGCAGTAACTCAAAGAATGGGAATCTTCGCCTGGTCCCAGGGTATGCCTTAGTCGCAAGTGCTGTAGCCTGCGCTGCGCTACTCGAGCGCGTAAGTAATAAATGGGGTAACAAAGAGAATAAAACAAAAAAACAAAATAACGACAGAAAGGAAAACAAGGAAATAAGGCAGTTCGGGGCATAACGAATGCGTAAAATTGGCCAAAATAAGGATCAGGCAGGATCACAATTGGCATCTCATCACGGTAGGTTCAACAGAGCCCCCTTGGTGCTTGGTAGGGATTATGTTGGGTAATATTAAATGCAGATATAGATACATATATACAGATATATAAGTATGTAATTGGTGCGACTGTTTAGCGTTTTGCAACAGTCAAAATGATTGATTAGGACAACGTTACGTATGCGTAATGCGCTTCTATCTTGCGCTAATCAGTTTAATTCATTTATTCATTGTTTACATTCCAAGTAAATACTGAATCAGTTCACTCTATCTCGCTCTTCCCCCTCTCTCTCTCTCTCTCTCTCTCTCTCTCTCTCTGTCGGAACTAAATCGCAGTTGCAATCAAAATTATTATCGCGATCACAATTGCCTGCACTCTGCATTGCCCCTCTCCTCCTGTCACTCTCTCTCCCTCTCTACCTCTCTCTCGCTGTCTCTCTCTCTCTTCCTCTCTCTCTGTTGGCAGCAATGAGGTCGCGGTTCAAGGTAAAAAACAGACAAGTGCGAGTTGCGAACGCGAATGCGAATACAATCGCAATTGCAGAGACAGATGCAGATACAGATACAGATACAACTACAGCCACACATCGTATAGATACATATACTACACTGATATACAGCTACCCATACACACATACACACACTTGCAGACTGTGTGTAGAGCCACTCGCGAATGTCTTTAATTGCCGCTGCCTGAAATAATAAGCAAAATCAAATTGCTCTGACTCAGATGGAATGAAGATGATAGAGACCACGAAAGAGGGGAGAAGACGTGATGGCAAAGGGGGTGGCAACATGCGTTCAGACAGCTGCGTATCTGTGAGATACTTTTATTCCATTGCCCCGTCTTCTACTCCATATTTTATACGAAATCAATTCGAAATCATCGTCAAAGTCAAAGAGGCCGTGAGAGATTGCCTCCGCAATAATCGGACCAATATATCTCTCTCTCTCTCTCTCTCGCTCTCTCGCTCCGTCTTTCTCACACCAGTTGCAGCTCCAGTTTTGGTTTCAGTTCCAGTTCCAGTTCCATTACGATCTATGGCCTTTGGCTGCGGTACAACAGGCCGACAAGGTCAATAGAAAACCAAAAATAATTACCATGCCTGCGATTATTAATATACATCTCGATCGTTTGATCGTCTGATCGTTTTTTACTTGATTCCTCCCCCCTCTGCCTCGCCCCTCTACCTCCTCCACCTCCTCCTGCCCTTATCGTTTATATTATAAATATATTTCTTGGTCTCCTCCATCTGCCTGAAGTGGCATTAGAAGAGTTCTGTTCTCTTCTGTTCTGTTCTTTTCTTTTCTTTTCTGTTCAGACATATCAAAATTTTGAAATGCTAATCGAAGCTTTGCTTGCTCTGCTCTAAAGATCCTTCAGTTGTTTGTTTTCTTTTTTATACCCTTCGACCATTGAAAATGGTCAAAAAGGGTATACTAACTTTGTGCAAAATGAAAATGTATGTAACAGGCAGAAGGAGGCGTCGGAGACCCCATAAAGTATATATATTCTTGCTCAGGATCACAAGCCGAGTCGATTGAGCCATGTCTGTCTGTCTGTCCGTCTGTCCGTCTGTCCGTCTGTATGAACGCACAGATCTCAGCTATTATAAAAGCTAGAGTTACCAAATTTGGCAGGAAGACTCCTGTGTGGATCAAGCAGATCAAGTTTATTTCAAATGTTAAGTGCCACGCCCACCGCCCCCACAAATCAATAATTTAATTTTTGAACTCAATTTTTAAGCGCTGTTTAAAAGATAGAACTTTCTGACTTAACATATACTAAGCTTAATAAAATATCTACGTAGTCTCCAAATTTCAGTCCGATCGGACAATAAACACAAAAGTTATTTAAGAAAGTATGAGCATAAAACCAAGTGCGTCAGCTAACAAGGGAGGCGGGCGAGCGCGTAGCACGAGCGCCATCTGTCGGGATTAATTTCAAAGCATGTGCATATGCATATGTGTATGAATTTAAGAAATTAAACTACACGGGAACATACTAGGTCGAAGGGTATCCCACTGTCGCGTGTTGCGCGACTGTTGCTTTTCTTACTGGTTTTTTTTTTTGGTTTTTTTTCTTTAAATTTTAGATTTTTTCTTTTATTTATTTCTGGCACTTGGCCAGCGATCGCGATTGCGTTCTACGGGGTACATCATCATTCGTTGTGCGAGATACGACACGTATCTCTAAAATACACATGCAATAAATATGCGTGTGTGTGTGTGTGTGTGTGTGCAGCAGGCCGACTTTCTATTTGTGGTATTTGCGCTGAGTGCACACAAATATTTTTATAGCACTCGCCACATTCGCAGAAACACCTTTGCGCTTCTGTTAGAACCGCTTGCGAATTGTAATCGAAGTTTGGTAATTATGTTTCATTTGATTCCACAAGGGGCATCTCGATTATCGATTATCGATTACACTCGATTGTTTGCCAGAACTATTTTGGAAGTATAACAACTTGTTAAGGGTTTGACTGTAGGTTAATGAAACTTTAACTGCATAGTTTATTGCTTGAAGTGGATGTCATAGTATATAAGGGGTTTAATTATGATAAATGAACGTTTAAACAGTGTTCTTATGGCCATACAATATGTCAGTTAGCAACACTACATTTCTAACTATAGGACAAATATTTAGAAGACAGTTTAAAAATGTTACATTCAAGTGAAAAGTGAAAACCAAATGTCAAACTTGTTTAACTGCAAGTACTGTAGGTAATTTTATATAAAACTAAAATATTTAAAATATTATGTACAGCTTTGCTAGGGAATAAACCACGAGTTAAAGTTGGCGTGACTTGCCAAGTATGTTGTGTGTCAAAAAGGGCAAATATATTTAGTTTAAATACTATATACAGTATTTAATTATATAAACTCTATCTGCAATAAATATAAAACTTTGTACTGCACTTAACCACAAGTTTAATTTGACTTTCAGTAAAGTAACGTTTAAAACACCAAAGCTCTTTGACAATTAGAAACTTTTCACATCCATTTCGAAGTCGCAGTCAAAGATATTTTCCTGCTGCTGTGCTCATTGCTCTCGATGCTATTCAAGTGACCCGCATTGTGACGGCTTTTTAATGTATTTTGGTTGCGTTGCTTAAGTTGGCTTTTGTCGCTTGTCTCCTGTCCGCCCGTTTACTCGATTTTCTTTTGCTTGAGCTGTGCGAGTGTGAATGCGTGTGAGTGTTACTGAGTGTATTCGTGTGCGGTGTGCGGTGCGGTGCGGTGCGGCAGCTTGAAAGATTAAATGTTTTGTAATTTTGGCTAATTTGTGACATGCGCGACCTTAATGGCTTCTTTTTCACATCGTAAACAGCGAGTTGAGGCGGCGTTTAATTGCTCCAAAAAACGAAGCTAAAAGCTACAACAAATAGCTGAAATAGATAGAAAAAGCCAAGCTCCACTTTGAGCGCAGTTGACAATTCGCTGGGAAATTCTCTTTGAGAGACGAGATGATGGCGGAGATAGAGACATGAGAGAATTAATTATGCATTTTTGATGGCTGAGAAATTAATGTTTTGCTTTGCAGAGATTGTTTTTTTGTTACTGTTGATGTTGTTGTTGGAGTTGTTGTTATTGTTGTTGAAGTCTGTGGTGCTGCTGATGCTGATGTAGTCGTCATGGGATGCGAGCTGAGCTCGCTTTGGGCTAAGTAATATGCTTTTATATTCAAATTATCACGCATGCCGAGCCGAGACTTGGAAAGAAAGCACCAACAGGAACAACAACAACAACAATAACAACAGAAGACAACAACAGCAGAAGACAACAACAAAAAAAAACAGAAGACAACGACAACGACAACTCGGGCTGGTCTCAGTTCCTGCCTAAGTTTTAACGAGCTAAGCGCGGCTGATGCTGGTGATGGCCAGCGGCGGCGACAGCGACTCAATTTGGGCTCAAAGACTTGTATACCCTTTCAAAGGGTATATTCATTTTAGGCAGAAGTTTGTAACGCACTTTAGGGGATATCTCTGACTCTATAAAGTATATATATTCTGAATCAGCATCAACAGGAATGTCACTCAGATTTATAGCCATCTTGATGAAACTTGCCACACGTGCTTCTTATTGCTGCATTTTGTAATTAAGTCGAAACAAGCCGGATCGGACTTCTATATATCGTATAGCTATCATATAAACTATTGGCTGATTATTTTACTTTTCAAGATATTGCAACCAATTTAAGTACATTAGTAAATACATCATGCTAATAATATCTTGTACATTTTCAAGATAATCAGGCCACTATATAATATAGTTTCCATAGGAACAATCTGCCCAAATGATGTTTTTTGTATAAAGCTTTCTTTTTTCGAAATAAGTCAAATTACCATTACCAATCAAGGTTATACAGTAATCTATAAATGCTTAATCCATTTCAACAAAACCAACTGTAACTTTCATAAGATTTTCGTAAAGGAATTATATTATTATAGTTTAGAATTAGTTAGAATTATAGTTTGTATAACATATTGTAGCTGTTGAATAATACAAGAACAATGCTATAAATTTTTGTACCATTATGTATAACTAGCATAGGAATAATCGGGAAAAATAATGCCAAGACCTGCTAAGGGTATTAAACCTTCGGTATGCCTTTCTTACTGGTTGTTTTTGTTGTTATGCACTCTTTGCGATTGGTTTGTGCCGGTCTGCAATTAGCCCAAGGAGAATGTGGCTGGAATTGAACTGCGGGTTACAGGAACGGGGAAGGGGATGGGGGGTGGGGCAGGTACGGGGGAAGGAGGGCAGAGACACGTTCAAGGTCGGCCGCAGTTGACATTCACAAGTCGCACAATTAAAGCTCGTATTTATTGACGATGTGGGACATTTTGTAATATCAGGCGATTTCCTGCCAGAGCGAGAGAGAGAGAGAGGGAAAGAGAAGGCAGAGAGAGAGGGATAGAGAGGAGGGTAGGGGAGAGGGGTGTGCGCACAGCTAGAGCAGTTGGCAGCGCCTGTAATTGAGCTCACGCTGGCAGCTGTGAGCTAATGACAAGTCGAGTCCAAGCAAAAGCGGCCCCAGCACGCATCATCAGCTGAGGCCGACTTCCCCCTAACCCCGTTGCCCCTCCCCATTCCCCGTTACTCGTACTCTTCTCCCCCTCTTGAGCTGAGCTGGTCCGGCACTTTGCACCACTATCTGCTGCAATTGCCACGCCGCATGGGTTGGTCGCAAACACGCAAGTTGCCTGCCTGCCTGCCTGCCTGGTGCTGCTGCCTCCTCCAGTGTTCCTCCCCTCCCCCTCTCATCCCCCTCTCTCTTCGGGCCAGCGTGCTGATATGTTGATTAGTCAATGTTCTTGCCACGGCTCAGCTCCGCTCGGTGTGGGGGGCACTCGTCATAACTGGGCAACAGTTGGCGCTGTGCACCGCCGCCAGAGCCGAAGACAACATTAACAACGGGATGACAATGCCGTGTACCCCTCTTCCCCCTCCCCCTCTCTTTCTCCAGCTTCTTCTTAGTCACCTGCCGAAATGCTTTCGATCATTATATTTGCTTTTCTGCTTGCATGCAGCTTTATTGTGTATCGCATGTGGATCCCATTGCATTGCCATATATCGGTTAATATGTTAATGCTGCTAGAGACAGAGACAGGGAGAGTCGATCTTACTCCCGCTTTTCTTCTTCTTGCGCTTCTTCAACTTGATGATTAGCAGGAGCTTCCCACTAATAGATCGCCGATAGTTCCAAGCATGTTTCAGTGTCGAGGGGGTCGATAACAAGTCTCTGTTTGCGACACGCCCATCTGCGGCACTGGTGCAACTTAATGAGGGGTTTCATTATCATATCATATCGCAGGAACGCGGTTATTAGAGTGAACTGGCTGTGCTAAGCCGACAAAGGGTGGAGTAATCACTGTCATCGATATATGTAATCGATATACAACATATACATATACATTAAATATGGGAACTATAACATAGAACATAGAACATAGAACATAGAACATAGAACATAGAAATTGAACATAGAACATAGAACATAGAACATAGAACATAGAACATAGAACATAGAACATAGAACATAGAACATAGAACATAGAACATAGAACATAGAACATAGAACATAGAACATAGAACATAGAACACAGAACATAGAACATAGAACATAGAACATAGAACATAGAACATAGAACATAGAACATAGAACATAGAACATAGAACATAGAACATAGAACATAGAACATAGAACATAGAACATAGAACATAGAACATAGAACATAGAACATAGAACATAGAACATAGAACATAGAACATAGAACATAGAACATAGAACATAGAACATAGAACATAGAACATAGAACATAGAACATAGAACATAGAACATAGAACATAGAACATAGAACATAGAACATAGAACATAGAACATAGAACATAGAACATAGAACATAGAACATAGAACATAGAACATAGAACATAGAACATAGAACATAGAACATAGAACATAGAACATAGAACATAGAACATAGAACATAGAACATAGAACATAGAACATAGAACATAGAACATAGAACATAGAACATAGAACATAGAACATAGAACATAGAACATAGAACATAGAACATAGAACATAGAACATAGAACATAGAACATAGAACATAGAACATAGAACATAGAACATAGAACATAGAACATAGAACATAGAACATAGAACATAGAACATAGAACATAGAACATAGAACATAGAACATAGAACATAGAACATAGAACATAGAACATAGAACATAGAACATAGAACATATTGAAGAACATAGAACATCAATGAATGTCTAATTTGCTCTATTGCTTAATTTAAGAACCCAGCGAATCAGTAGAAGAATGGAAAGCAAATGGGGAGTTAAAGAACAGCAGCAACAATAACCAATTACAACAACAACAACAACAGCAATAATACGAAGAAGGAGAAGAGACACGCACAGACACAATGCTGCCAATTGGCAGCGAAACGAAGATACTCAAACTGAGACTGAGAATGGGAATGAGAATGAGAAGAATCGCAGTGTTGCGATGGGACTCAGCTTCTCCAGAGTGCAGCGGAGGTTATACTGCATACTGCATACTGTATACTGTATACTGTATGTGGCTGTGTGTAGCTGGGGTCCGTCGTTCGGCGGGTTCGCTGCACGTTTTCGCACTGCCCTTTGGTTAATATTTACACCTTCGAGAGACGAATCCATCAAAATATGGCAACTCGTTATATGGCTAATGCCAGTTGGCTGCAGCAGGAGGAGGAGAGAGGAGAAGAAGGAGGGAGGAGGTGAGGCAACTGTGGCCGGTGGATCACGATTGTGTGGTTGCCGAACAGCAGCAGCGGACGGGGTGTGGGGGAGGTACCCGCTTTGAGCTTGAATGTTAAAGCTCAGGCTCTGTCTAGTTTCTGGGTGGATCACAGCAAAGCAGAAAATGGGCGGCTGGCAGGGAGGTCAGTGGGTGGGCGGGGATGGCAACCGAAGCCACAGTCGCAGTCGCAGTCGAGGCGGACACTTGTCATGTCGCACGACCAGGTGCAGGCAGCATAGAGGGGGGGAGGTCGGGAGGGGAGCTGCGCGAAGAGGCCGAGTTTAGTTTCTGTTTGAATTTATTTAATGGCATGACAAGGTCAAGACGCCACTACCACCAACTCCACCAGGTCCACGAGCAGAGCTCGGCAACGTGGTCCATTGGCCTGGCTACCTGCCGACTGCCGACTGCCGATCGGGGAGCGCACAAGTTGGGGCCGGGCCATAAGTCACAAAGCAATTACAGTGAATTGCTTTCTACAGGCCAGAGGAGGCACTGGGCACACACACAGATACACAGACACACAGACAGAGAGACACACACAGGATCAGCTCCGGGGCAGGCAGGAGGAGGCAGTCCACAATAAATGGCGGAGCAGGAGCATCGGCAGCAGCAGCAGCAGCAGAAGCAGCAGCGCCTGGCGGCATGCAACGTCCATCTTTGTGCAGCGGATGTTGCAGGGTGTGAGAGCGTCGACAACGACTTGGCATGAGGATGAGGATGGGGATGACGAGGCTGTGTGGATGCGGATCGGCAGCTGCATCTGTAAAATGCTGATCGCACCTGGGCGACCAGTGGCGGCGGCGGCGTCGGCGTCGGCTTCGGCAACTGCAACCCGAGTTCGGTTATGGCGCATTAGACACGCTTGAATATGCATAAATACCCACAGCAATTGGGGGCCGAAACATCATTTTGGTAACTAAGATTTGTGGCCCGACAGCTTCAGCTTCATCTACAGCGACAGCCAGCGGTGACAGCCTGTCGATAGTTTTTACTATCGCATATCGAACGAAACTGCGCCTTAGCTAATAATGCAGAAACAGCTGAGGAAGCTCAGCGCAGCTTGTGGACAGTGATATATATAGCAAAAAGTATCTGTGTATAAATCTATAATATATGTGAGAAAGTAGCCAAAGGTATCGTTTTAGTTTGGGTTTAGTTTTATTATGATTATTGATATATTATGTAATTAAAAAGTGTATTATTGATTATTATTGATATTTTTGATATATTACTTGTTAATGATATATTACTTTATTATTGATATATTATTGAGATATTTTTTATATATAACAGATATATTATTAGGTGTTTTAGATATACTAGTTGTTTTATGATATATAATTGATATATTAATGATACTATGTTATGAATATATTGTTGATATATTACTGATATATTATTGATACATTGTTTATATATTTTATTACAGATATATTGTGATGTGTTATAGATATATTATGATATATAATTGATATATTACTGATATATTATGAATATATTATTGATACATTATAATATTATTGATATATTTTATGATTTAAAATTATATTTTGTATGCATATTTGAATATCTATAAAAAAGTTTTACAAAGGATCTTATGTTCTGTTTCTGTTTTAAGAGATCTCTTAGGGTTTCTTTACATCAATAATATGTCACTTGTTCAATAAACATCAACAGTAAACTCAAATTAATGTCAATAAATATACACAAGTAGGGAATAGTTAATACTTTAAGTAACTCAGTGTAGATTCTGTTCCTCTTTAAAGAAACACTAGCTTTATATGTTAAATTGTAGAGGTTCTTATGAGAGAATTTTCCGAAATGCAGCCAAAAATTTCCATATGCTCCGGCAGTTATCTAATCCCCGTCGCACGACGCCCTTGCACAGCACAGCAGAGCAGAGCACACCGAGCCTGGCATTGGGGGGGGGGGGGACACGAGCGACTTCTTCGTCTTCGTCTCGTCTTCGCCTCGTCTTGTGTCTGTTTTTGTGCCTGTGTTGGAGGAGGCGGTGGCGGCGGCATCGTTCGCATTGCTGTTCGTGTCCGTGTCCGACGTCCGCGTCGGTCCGAAAGCTCTTTGCGGACCCCTAAGTTTCATAACACTATAAAGATGAAATTGAAACCGATTACCGCACTCTTGAAAACGATCAAGTACCACGAATGCTCGCGGACACATTTTACTCATGTAATTTTATTGCGGCTGCGAATGATTGGCAATTCTGGCTAAAAAGACAAAACGCAGGCAATGCCCAGAAATGAGGTAGAGGTAGGGGAGGGGGAGGATGTCCAGAAAACCAGTTGCCTGCCTCGCACAATGGCGCAAGACGTCGATGCGATGCGACGCGCTGCCCTCATGATGATTGAGTTGCGAATGATGATGATGATGATGAGGATGTTGATGTTGATGAGGTTGAGGATAAGGAGGTTCGAGGTTGGAGACAATGGAAACCAAATCGAAAACAGGCGAAAACAGTTAGACAAGACACCTGCCTGGCTGGGGGAGGGTGGAGGATGGAGGGTAGAGGCAAGGGGAGACTTTGGCTTATTCAGCTGAGCTTGGCTCAAGCCAATCCAATCCAATGCAATCACTCAGCAGTCAGACACACACACACACACACACACAGTCAGCGGGAAAAGTATGGCAATCTCAGCCATCATAAAATGTGCGAACGCGCAACATCGCCCGCCATTTGCCGCTTGTCGCATCCGCGTGCAGCGTCGTAGATCAGAGGCAACAAAAAAAAAGAAAAGAAAAAGAAAAAAAAAACTATCCACTTATCTCGTCTGCAGCTCAATAGGCAAGCTGAGCAGCAAGGCTGGTGCAGCAGGGGAGGGGAGAGTAGTAGTAGGAAAGGAGTAGCAGAGAGCTGATGGAGGGGTAGGCGGGTAGGGACTGTGGATGGGGGAGCTTCTCACCTGGCATGGGAATAAAAAAGAAAATAAATGTAAATAAATATAGAAAAAACCAAAACAAAAAACCTTTTCAAACGCAAAAGCCGAAAATCAGCGCACACTCGAATAGGATAGAGTGAAAGAGTGAGAGAGATAGAGAGAGAGGGAGACAGAGAGAGAGGAAGACAGGGGGCTAGTAAGGGACTTGTGTTTGTGGGGTCCTCTTGCAGTTAGTTAGTCAGTCAGTATATCTATATAGATTGACTGATTGATGACTGTTGCAATTGCTTTACAAGCAGGCCCCCCCCTCTTCCTACCCCTCTGCCACGCCTGCTCTGTTGCCCACTGTCCACGTCCTTAGCAACGCGTTGCAAAAACGTGAGAATGCTAGGCAGACAACTTGGCTAATAGATCAGCTTCTCGGTTGAGCTTTACTTTCAGCAAATTTCATTTCACACTTTTTTATCTCTCGACTTCACGCAGTCGCGTCGGTAAGTAGCAGCAAAAAGTGTAAGCAAACAAATCAGGCGGGTTGCGAGAACTAAGAACAAGCATCTGTAGATAGCTTCAAGAAAACTTACTTATCTCAGGGCAGTGTTTAAAAAGAAGCCCAAATTATGCAATATTGAAAAGCAGCTATAAAGCAAAGCAAATATTTGTATATTAAATAATATTAAAAGAATAATAAATGGCTATTCATATATTAGGCTATTTATATACATATAAGATTATTATAAATCATATAAGTATTTTATAAAATAGATCAATATAACATGATATACAGCTTCGGTTAAAATAATAGCACCATTAGAACGATTTTTGTTCGTCACAGTTTTTCTGTTTTATCTGACACTTTTTTATTATTTTCTTTACTAAAATTTAATGATACAATGAATTAACGAAAAAAGTTAGCTGATCTCATTGGTAGTTTTTAAAATAATTGCGAAAACAAAAGAATATAATAGGAACAGTTAGACAGTTTTACATTGAAAGATACTGCAGCGATATGACTAAGGGTTATTATCGATATTGTAGATAAAGAGACCTTTAATTAGGAAACCTTTAATTACAAGACCTTTAATTAAGAGACTTTTAATTAAGAGACCTTTAATTAAGAGACCTTTGTTAATTTATAAACCATATTGCTTTGACTTAGGTAACCCTTCAAGATAGTTACGGCATTTGTGGAAATTGTAATAGCAATAGATTTCGATCAAGTTGAAATTTTTCAAATTCTAAAATACGAGTATATAATTTATAAAATTCCTAAAATTTCTTACTAGGTTTTCATTGAAGTTTATGCAAAAAATAAATACTAATCAATAAGATTGTCATATAATGACTACGTAGAACGATTAAGAAGAGGAGCAGTTAGTTTCTGCAAAGTTTGCAACTGCATTACTTGGAGTGCTGAAACTATATTACTTTTATCATATATACTATAATTAACCTGAGGTAGCTGTGCTAATTTCTTTACACTTTGCCCATTCTTCTTGATTAGCTTCGATCTGCATATGCGATGCAATTTAAAGACTTCAAATGACATTATTAGTTACTTGAAAGTGATTCGCACTGTTGCAGCAATCTCTCCCGTCTCTCCCAGGGTTCATGTGGTTATCCATGGCCACTTTCGAGAACCGCATTCTGAACAGATCTGAATTCAGTCTGAATTGCCGCATCGATTCGAGGAAGTCAATTACGGCACTTATTACAAACTATAAAGCAAATTTAGAGAGGTTGTTATACCACTTACTGTTCTACTGGATTATGGTTTATAATCTATGGGTACTAGATCGAATTCTTGGGCGGGTAAGTAAGCGAGAGGGGGGGGGCGACAGGGAGATAAGGGGATAGAGGGATAGAGAGATACGACGGCTGGGGGCAATTTGGTTTGCTTCGACATTTTTGGCCGTAACTAAAGCAGACAAAGTTGATCAAGCTCGTTGAATGCGCGCCTGGGATCAGCCTGCGTAACTAAGCGGAATAAGCTCGAGGGAAGGCGGAGGGGGTGTGCTGTGGTGTGGGGCGAAGGGGAGTACACCTCGATTCAGCGGGCAGGTGAGCTGTGGCACCGTATGTGGTCGCTGTGGACACGCTGTGGCAAAGGCTGAACGCCGGCCTCGGGGGCACAGTGGGGCCGTCGCAGATGGAGCTTCAGCTTCTGCTCTGGCACTTTTCGATTTGCAGCAGGAGCAGCACAAAACGCACTCGCACTCGCACAGCCAAATAGGCCAGCTTCTTCTTCTTGTTGCTGTTGTTGCCCCTTGGTTGTTGTTGTTGTTGTTGTTGCTGTTCTCTGGTGTTGATACTGGCCGCGTCGGCGTCGCTTTTGGCCATCAGATCACACATTCCCATGCTCAGATATCGATATCATCCTATGAACCATATTTCCCCCTTCCTTCCCGTCGCCTGCACCCGTCCCCCCCCGTCAAGCTCAGATCGTTCTCCTTGTGTCGTCGTGGCCGTTTCACGGTGATACTTTTACGAGCGAATGTTACCCAATCTGACGATTACAGACACCCATATCCCAGGCAATTTGTTGCTATCTTATTTTCTCATCCTATCGACGGCGCGGCAGGACTCTTTGTTTTGATATAAGCCGCTGTCACGCCCCCCTCCCCCTACCCCTACCTCTTCCCCTTCCACTTGATCTTCCCCCCCATGCATGCCATGATCGCCGACACCGATAAAAATACAATATGAGTGCGAAACTGCGGAAACTGGCAGAGTGAGTGTGTGTGTGTGTGTGTGTGTGTGAGTGTATTCATATGGCATTCACACACAGTCAGCGTGGAGCAGCCACCATTCATCTTTGAATGCTTTGGCTGTTGCAAATAACCAATCACTCATCGAAATGCTTTAGGTCAATATATATTGATGCACGTAGTATCCGATGTGAGTCTGTCTGAGAGTTTGTGTGTGTGTTTGTGAGTGTGGGTAGACTGAACTTGCTGTGTACAGGGTTATCATGCAAATAAGCGGAACTTTAACTTAAGAAACCCCTGTAAGAAATGACATTTGTGGAACTTATACATATTTATCTTATTGTAATATAAATATATATCGATTACATTTAAATATATATATTATAGAGTTTTTGTGATAATGGAAAGAGATGTGTTGGATAATGGAAAGAGATCATTAGGTATTAGCAGAACAAATACTCAGAATCATGTGCATTCATGTGTTAAATACCGATTATTAAAAGATTCTTAAAAGACTCTATAAATTTATACAATCATAACTTATAGATTGTGATACCTTGCAACCATTAAAAACTCTCAAATAGGAATATACTAACTAATTGTAAATAATTCTAAATTCATACATAATAAATGGTACATTAAATTGAATTAAATTAAACACAAACAAATTAAGGTTATATCGGCAGGCCTCTAAACGGGGGCCTCACATAGATCAGTATGATCCTTAGTGTTCAAACAAATTAAATTAATTTGAAAATGAATTACCTTAAAATTTTGTAAACTTAAACTTAATACTTAATTATTTTAAATTGAGCTTTTAAATAATTCTTTATATGTAATTCAGTCGACTGTATTTAGTCGACTTTAAATTAATAAAATAAATTAAATAAAATTATAAAAAGCAAAAAGAATTCTGTCTGTCCGTATGAACGCTAAGATCTTAGTAACACTCTGAGACAAACTCACCAAATTTGCCATAAATATTTCTGTACTTCAGACAAAGGTAATAAAGTATAGTAAAAATCTCAGGCCCACACAAATTTACTTTATCTATACCATAAATAATTTTCAACTGACTTCAAGTAACCTTTGACCGCATCTATGGTATAGTTGCACTTGCCAACTTAATTCCAAGTACTTTTCCTCCATGTCATAACAATGTCATGCAACATATGCAGGTGAAATACCTGTGACATTTGAGGGGGGGAGTAACTCATTCTGAACCCATATCGTATTATAACTCTGTCGCCTGCACATCCATAGATTTTGACTTTATCGCCACCGAATTGTTAACATTACTTGTTAGTATTTTTTGTTGTTGTTACCAACTGTTTTCGTTTATTTGTTTGGGTTCCTTTTATTTTCTGAAATTTCTCATTGGATTGACAGACTCGAGAGCCTTTCGCAAGTGTTTTGGGGGCGACACAATGCACGCTCTCCCTCTCCCTATCTCTTTCTCTCTCTCTCTCTGGCATTTGGAGAAGACGACGAACTATTTTTCCCCGTTAACGTGTTCACTTTTTAAGTGCTTCCTTTGTGACTGACTGCCTGACTGGCTGGGTGACTGCCTGACGGACTGACAGAGGGACGTGTGGGACAAGGGGACGGAAGGACTGCCTGACTGGCTGACTGACTGAGCGCCTGTCTGCGTATATAATGCATGGTCGGACGCTCGGCCGGCATAAACACTGACACAGCCATGACGTGTGCCTTTCAAAGAAAACGCGAATGCGAATGCGACTTTGACTCTGACTGTGACTCCGACTGGGGCTGGGACGGCGATTGCGATTGCGACTGCGACTGGGACTGGGACAGCGACTGGGAACGGGGACTGCCAGTTCGCGTAGTCCGTTCTGAGTTACCTCCTCCAATGTTACTCCCTGCCCCGCCCCCTCCTCTCTGCGAGAGCTGCCAGTTGAAGTCGCTGTCCCGCGTCTTAAGCTCGTGCGAGCGCGAAAAGCAAAAGATTATAATGCCAAACAACTTCAGAAGGTTCCTCCTGGCGGCAGTTGATGACGGCGTTTTGCCATTAACCCTTAAGTGTGTGTGTGTGTGTGTGTGTGTGTGTGTGTGTCGCGAGGATTATGATTTATACGGAATTGTCACGACGTTGACAAAACGCTTTCGAGTCGAGCCAAACTAGCGACAAAATGTGCACCCACGGGTTAAGGTTAAATTTTCCCCACAATAAAGATAGATAGAAAGACGCGGAGAGAGAGAGAGAGATAGAGAAAGGGGAATAGAAAACAGTGACAAGTGGCAGGCAAGGGGAGCTAGTCTTGATTTTGTTGTTCAATAACGCGAAAAGTTTAGTTGATTTGACGTAGCACTCGAAAATCGCACAGCGTCAAGTCAAGGAAAGTCGCAGATTTATACAAAAAGAGAGAGAGTGTAACAGAGAAAAGGAAAGAGAGAGAGAGGGAGAGAGGGAGAAGGAGAGTTGGTGGATAGCCGGAGAGACGGAAAGTCACTACTGCCATGTCGCGCGGCCAACTGACGGGGCCCCTTGTCGTGCTCACTCAATGCCGGCGGTGCGACTGAAAAAGTCAACCTGGTTGGACAACGACTTTGCAACGTACAAGTGTGCGAGTGTGTACGAGTGTGTGTGTGTGTGTGTGTGTGTGGAGGTTGTTGCTGTTGCCGTGGCACGACACAGCGACAGCAACGACAACACGACATCATTTTGTACGTCACTCAAAATGTTCGTAGCCTGTCAGGGAGACAGTTCAAAAATGAAATATATGCACAGCAACACACACACACACACACACACACAGTCGCACACACACACATGTATATCACTCACACATTATAACGAATTCTAAAACGCAAAAAGAGACACTCACTCACACAGACACGTCTGTCCAAGTCATTGTTGAACTGGCATTCAAAGCGCTCATGGATCAGCCCCAGATCCCGGGGCCGACTTGGCCAGGACAAAGCAAACGTTCCAGCAAATTGAGGGAGTTGCCTCCCAGTGGCCCCGCTGCACCCTTTCGAGCTGGTGCCGGCAACGTTGACACGGACACGGACAACGACTCCGACACCAGCGTCATTGTCGTCGTCGTCATCGTCATCGTCACGGACACGGACACGGACACGGTTGGGCTGCCAGCTCCAAGTGTTTCTTGTCATTTGGGGGAAGCACCTTTTGATTTTATTATTGATTCAATTACAACGTCAATGGCAAAGCGCACTCCAGCCCTGGCTGGCTGAAGGAGTCGCAGTCGCAGTCGCAGATGGTCGCCAGGATTGTCAAGCAATCATTTTGCCATTAACCCATCATGCAGAAAATTCCATTCTGCGCCTGCCACGAAGGTTTGCTCAAAGGGCACTTGTGACTAAGCATTGACATGCAGAAAGACAGACAGACAGAAAGAGAGAGAGAGAGGCAGAGTGAGAGGCAGAGAGAGAGAGGCAGAGACATACATAGCAAGAGGAACAGAATCGCAGAGGGAGTTGATAGTGACAGGTTATATTCGATAGCTTTGTGCTTATCATTTGCGTTGGGCTGCCATTGCAATCGTCCAAGTGATCACAGTAAAACCAGTAAGCAGTAAAACAATCTTGACTGTGAAACACCCTTTCTTCTCCAAGTACTACAGTGTTGCAAAATACGGCATAGTAGTTGTTGACAATAGAAGAATAGAAGTTGTATAAAGTAAGTAAAGTAAAGTTGTATCTAAAGGAATTGATAAATGTAATTGTTGATTGACGGGGAAGTGGGCGTGGCACTTAACATTTAAAATGGACCTGATCAACTGATGGTATATAGCTACCTTCATGCCAAATTTGGTGTATCTAGCTTAAATAATAGCTGAGTTCTCGACGTTCAACTCAAAATCGACTCGTCTATCAAGGCTGAACAAGAATATATAATATACGAGTATCGAATATATATATGAATATCAAATACTTTATCTTTGTCTGTTACATGCATGTGCACAAAGTTAGTATACCCTTTTTTGATGTATATTAAACCGGCTATAGGGGGAGTAGTGCATCATTTGCGGGTGTTGTGACGAGTTTCATGCTCAATGTTGACTCTGCGGAGTTGACATGTGCCTTTTTAGAAATATAATACACATCCGATAATATTGCTAATTGATCGATTCAATATTTGCGCAGTTAAAAACGAATTTGAGCTGCTAACTGTCCGGGTTTTGAGCAGCCCAGCAAGCAGACTTGAGAAAACACGCATGAGAGATGTGGGGTATGCCAGACTCGATAAAGCACGACGAACAGCGCATTGATTGTATACTTATAGAGAAACCCATAATTCAGTCATGTTCTCATTTGTTACAAACTTGACAAACATTTATATATTTAAGGGGTATCTGTATTACACTATGCGAACACTTGCTCGTCGCCTGAACACGCACAGCACACAACACAGTGGGCCGAAAAGTGACAAAAACACCTAAATGGTACTGCTAATAAGCCGTTTAAATTTTCGGTGCTAATGACAATAATATTTGATTAGCTAGTTTAATTGGTTTTCTTTTTTTGTTCACTTTGTGTCATACGCTGTCAACGCAGCATCGGATTTGGGAGTACGTTCGATAACCGATTGCATTTTCTATGGATATGGAATATACTTACTTTTGGAAATAGGCAAAATGGCAATTTAATTGGATTTTGATTGGTGTGAGTGCTTTACCAAAGAACTGGACGATTTGAAGCGGTTGATACTTGTTAAATGATATTGAATATCGATAAATCAATTGTAAATTTATTTAAAATAGAATATAAAATCGTAATCGAAACGTTTGCTGAACATTTTCAAATATTTTAGTGGAAAAATAAACACAAATGTTGATTAATTAATATATATAATGAAGACAATCGATATATGAATTATTAGTATATACAACTTAATGAAAACAGGCTAATCAATAGCTTCCTATCGCATCCATCTCTAAGTGATATAATTGTAGCTTGAAACCCATTTAGCTATGTCTTTTTTAAGGGTATTCAGAATGCATTGTATCGAAACCCTCACACTGTTCATCGATGTCGTGGAATTCAATGTTTGCGCTATTATTTAGCACATCTTGTCGCATCGTTTTAGAGAACATTCGGATTAAATTTTATGGTCGTTTATTATATTTTGTCATTTGATTTGAATTAACACCTTGGCGATGTGACTTCAATATCGATCTTTAATAGTCGAGCAGCAAGTTGTCATTGATCGCAAACTTAGCTATAAAATGGATTTGAACATGAACTTATTTTGATATTCTATCCTCTTCTCATTGCAGATGTTCAATTCGTTGCCTTTCTTATTGTGTAAGTATCGATCGATTGCAACTTATCGATATGCCTGCAGTCTGGGTTTTTTTCTTTCGGTCAGTCCAATGCATTTTAACAATGTTACAACAGACTTTATTTTTTATTACTTTGTCTTATGTTTATTATGTCTTAAGCGGCCCCAGATGCCCTGGGAGATTCGCTTTAGTAACGGGGAGAACCCAGAGGGAGAGAGAGAGGGAGTGTGGTAGGGAGGTTGTGGAGACAAAACACAATAGAGTCACAAAGCTATTAAAAACTGATATAAATCTCATTAAATGCGATGGTTGTAGCACATGAACAAAGCCGCCGCCTTCCTTCAATCAATCGTTTGTTTCGCTCCCGGCTACAAAGTGAGATATAAAACACGAGATATCCGAGATAGAAGATATGCGATATATTGTATTATATGTATGTATGTATATGTTTACGTATGTATATGAATAAGGTATACGACGAAATATGAAATAAGAATGGCTCTTCTGTGCCCGCGTTGCACTTCTTTGACCATTTGGTTCAGTTCGTTTTGTTTCGTTTCGTTTCGTCTCGTTTTGTTTCGTCTCGTTTCGTTCGCTTTTCAGTCGTTGCCGTCGTCGTCGTCGTCTTCTTCTTCGCTCTTTATACTGTCGGTGAGGGAAGTATTTACGAGTGTGTCGCTTCGTCTGACGGTTTGTCCGTCCCTCCTCAGCCCTTTAGGGTATTGTCTGCATTTACAGGGGTTCGGTTATGGTTTCGGTTTCTCTTTCTGTTGCTGTTGCTGCTTCGGTTTCGGGTTGAAGTTGCCTCGCCAAATGAGCGTATCATAACTCATAAATTTGTCGTCAAGTTGTTGACGCCACGAACCAAAAAGGGGCGTGGCCAACGTGCAGCAAGTTAAGCTCGTCGCGCTAGCTCAATTTCAGTTTTTGCTCGCTTCCGTATTGGAAAATGTGAGAACTTGAAATGAATACCGTTCCAAGAATACAGAATATAGTAAATTGAAATATGCATCTGTATATCTGAGTTTTTGCATAAGTTATTTTAAAACCATACAACAAGTTAGGGAGGCACTCTCTGCTGCAAAGATACTAGAGACAAGTTGCTCATAGCATGAAGCTTAGATAGGAGTAGTGTCAGTTATAGTTAAAGGCACATGAGTGTTAGAGAATGAATATATACGAGAATTAAGGAGCTTCAACACCTTCTTGTGCCGTACCGACTTCCCATTTCGAACGCTTGAGCAACCTACATCAAGCTTTGGTGTCAAAATCACACTTTTACCTCTGGCTTATTGCCAAGTGATGCAGTTAAGGCCTCTCGCGACCTGATTCAATTACACAGCCTTAGCTCCAAATTGCGATCACTGACTGATCTCGAGATGCCGCGATGCCGATGCCGGTACCGGCTTGGCGAGGTCGCTTCGCGTAGCCTAACAGAGCTGTGAACAATACGCAGAATGCGGGCACCCGCTGTGATCTCGAAGCTGCGGAGCAGGAGACAGTCGTCTTCATGGCAACGGCATCGGCATCGGACATAGGGAGAATCCAAGTGGCAAGCGCCACAGTGCAGAAAGCGCAAGATGAATATGCATTTGTCGCCCGAAATGTGTCAGTACCTCGTTGAACTGGAATTGAACTGGAGACTGTAGGCTGGAGGCTGGAACTGGCTTGCTTGGCTACCCATGTCCATTCCACAATCGGAACCGTACCCAGACTAAAGTCATGTCCGTGTTCATGTCCATGTCCGCGTTCCGTGTCCTTTACTTAGCGTCTTTGTTGGCGCTCTGTCGTTACCTTTTTGCCGACTGGGAAACAATCTTCTTGTTACTGTTGTTGTTGTTGCTGCTGCTGCTGTGGTTTGTGTAGCTGTTGCTGTTGCTGTTGCTGTTGCAGCAGCGGCGTCCGTCAACGATCCTAAGCGATTTGCATATTAAAAAAAACAAAAAAAAAATTGTATTTTTTTTTATTTTTTTTTAAATCACTTTGTTAAGCTTTGTGCGGCGGCAGTCGGAGGCGATCAGAGGCGATCGGAGGCGATCAGAGGCGTTCATAATCAAAACTGAAGTGATGCGGTGTGGTGTGCTGGCTCTCCCTCTTCCCTCTCTCCCCTCTCTCCCTCCCTCTCCCTCTCTCGGTCTGTGGCCGCAAAACCACATCGGATACCCAGCGGCTTGACCAACATATTTTATATGCAGCAAGCCGTGTTGACACTTTTTATGTGTTTAATAAATTAAGTTTTACAAAATTAGAGAGATAGACAGAGACAACAACAACAGAGTGAGAGGTGCAGTAGGGGGGGCAACAGTGGAGACCATACGGTGGGACATTTCGGTGCGGTTTTAAGTTTGACGACATTTCACGAAACATTTTTTTGTTGTTGCTCGGCTTTAACACGCATTTATGACTTCTGCTTTATGGACTGCGGAATGCGTTAAAAATCTATATAGTATCTATATATAGTGTGCGTGTCTGTGGCTGTGTGTGACTGTGTGTGTGTGTGTGTGTCTGTTCCAAAAGCCAATAAAGATGATTGGTGTCTGGAATGGTCATTTGTGTTCCTACCTCTTCTCCTTCTCCCCTCTCTCTCTCTCTCTCTCTCTCTCTCTTTCTGTTTTCCGTTTTCGTTTCGGCCGTTTTTTTTTTTTTTGTTACCATATCTCACGGCTTAGGCCACGTTGGGGCTTTTGTCTTGTGGTCTCGGCAAATTATGAAATTTTAATGAATTTCCATGGAAAGCGAAAGTCCTCAATCTCAGAATGCAGAAGGGTTCAATTAACAAAGCAGAAGAAGAAGATGAAGAAGAACATTCACATATATTAACATGTGTCATATTATAATGAAACTCGATTTCCAGCGAATGTGCCAACTAGTTGAGAGTACCGCGAAATGATGCAACGCGATTCATAGAGAATATAACATGGGAATTACAATTAGTTTGGGATGAGTGATTTTAACCCTGCAATGGGCAGACTAGAGAGAGATATTTAATATATATTTGGTATATATAATGAGATGGTAAGGAAGATAAATATGTAGATAAACAGATCGATACATAGATAGATGGAGTTAAAGTTAGATTTAGAATAGGTTAGATATAGAATATAATTTAATTATATATATATAGAATATAATTATATTATATATTTAATTATATTATAATTTAGAAAGACAGATTGGATTATAGATAGATAGAATGCAAGAAAGATATGGATATGGAATTATTGATGGGGGTTTTTTATGTAATATTTTTCTCCTCATTATAATCAATGATTAAATCAAAATTTATTTTCTGTATTAAACATATTTCTAAGTAGAAAAGGTTAAAAAAGGCCTGTACTCTTAATACTCATGTATCATAACCACTTACACTAGTGTAATATAACAAATTTTGTATAAATAAAGTGTTCCATTTCTATTCTATTCTATATATGGAATTAAAAAATGGTAGACAGATAGATAGAAGTTTTCCAATCTTAAATCTCTTCATTTTATCCATGTCTATTTCAATATCGTATTGTATCTATTATTTTTCAAGCTTATCTAGTCTGATCGCAACTCGACACGGGTCCTACCTCGATAGTGTCATGTATATCTTAATAAGTCGAACGTATACTTTGATTAATTGTTGGACAATCAAGACAAATGTATGTGCCCAGGGCAGGGTTAATGCTACACTACGTAGCTTGCCCGGTTGATTGATGCTTACTATCGAAAGTGGTTCTGAAATGTCACCCTACTTTGAATATCGGCAATGACAGAAGTAATTACACAAAACATTCACAAACACAAGACGGAGCAGAAGCAGAAACGGAGACTGCGAATGTTTGTGATGGGGGATCGAGATGGAGGAGGGACCGGGACAGGGAGAGAGGCAAGAGAACTCGTTTGGTAAGAGCTGAAATGAAACTGAATAAATCGACAAACGGACAGCAGAAATACAAAACAAAGGTGGAGACAGCGGCACTGGGAGAGGCAGGGGTTGACGAGAAGTGAGGGAAATAAAGCAAAAGTATCAACCGAAAGCAATTAAAACTTGGTCATCTCTCTCTCTCTCTCTCTCTGTCTCTCTGTCTCTGGCTCTGGGCGAGAGGTAAATCTCAAGCAGCCTCTGAGCTTGGCGCAATCGAAATAAATGTCATTACAACAACAGCAACAACAACAACAACAACAACAGTAACAGTAACAACACCATCGAACAGGTGGCAATTAAAATACAATTTGTGCAGTATTTAAATTACTTGCCGAGATGACATATGTCATGCAAACTGCCCACAGACAAGAGCAACAACGACAACGACAACGACAACAATAACTGGCAATTGTCGTAATAACAATCATATCGAAACACAATACGAACACGACTTTATATGGCAACTACATATGTATGTACATATGTATATATGTACCTATGTCTTTGGATCCGTTCGCTTTTATCGGTTTTAAGTTTGTCAATAACAAACTCATTAACTGAAAGTGACATTCACATGATCTCGTTATCTGTCTAGATATTGCACTAACTGACTGCGATCGAGAACTGTCTAACTAAGCAAACTCTACTTTGGTCTCTCCTTAAATTAAATTTATTCTGCCTACATATCATTCTATGGGATTTATTAAGGCTCTGTTATTTAATAGTACATAATATCCAAATCAAAATATAACAAATCAAATCTTCAACCATTCGCAACGATCTCTTTAAACGAAGTAGCGAGATTTGAATAGATCAATACAGAGATTAAACTGAAGTGTTCTTAACTGTATAGAAGAGTAGAGAGGCTCGGCAATTAGTCTAACTGAATCATAAACTCTTTAATCGATGCTCAACTCAAGTTCGTCTAATAAGATCATTATATATAGTAACAAGATCAGCCATCGATTTAGCAACTGCCGCAAGCATGCAATCGATTGCGATTGCCCTCAGTGTGTGTTATTCCAGTTGCCAGTTGGCAGTTGCTTAAATCGCTATCGATCGCCAGAGTATCCGCAAAATTGGTTCCATCAAAATGTTTTCGGTATTCGGTGTTCGTATCTATTTAAGTTGTATTAGACGCAATTTGCGCACGCATCGTTACTTAATGATCAGCTAATGCTGCTTACCATTTCGGATCGATGACGGCGACGAAGACGAAGACGAAGACAGCAACAGCGATGGCTTCAGCAAAGTTGACGTCGAGGCCGACGACGACGACGACGATGACGACGACGATGACGATGACGATGCCGATCCCAATCGTAATTTGCGTATCCAAGACGCGATCGTCAGTCGTCAGAGGCGAACGCGTACCGAACGCAATGATCGCAAACGCGAACGCGATCACGAGCCGATGTCGATGGCAAGTGTGGGCAGGGGGCAGGGGCAGGGGAGGTATAGGGGAGTAGGGAGGTTGGCTGGTGCCATGGCGGTCTTTGGCTAGACATCGAGACATGGAGATCGGCTCTTGTGCGGCGGCGCACAAGAATGTGACATGAGAATTTCAAGTGGAAGTGGCCCTGGCCGACAGCACGAAGATCGTCAGCGTTGTCTCCTCTTCTCCTCGTATTGGCACTGGGCACTTCGACCAGTATAAACATAGATACACACACACGCACACACACACAGAGACTATATCTGTCTAGCTACATGTACAGTGTCTTGTCACGCCGCTTGGCCAAATGTCCACGCTGTGTGTCCAGCGTCGTCGTCGTCGTCGTGTCTTGCTCTCGAAAACGTGAAGTGTCCACTCAGAATTTGTCACATCATTATTCTTATTTTTCTTTTAAATAATCATATTTACACACACACACACAGACACGCAGACAGAGACAGACACGCACGCACGCGCGCTCTCTGCGCCTGGGAGGTCTTTGGCCACTTCGTTAGGCGTTTTCGGTGGAACTCCTTGAGGCCAGCGGCGGGCAGTGGACAATGTTTCACATGGAGACAGCAACAGTGACAGCTTGGGAAGAGACCGGCTAGCCGGGGCTGGAGAGGAGACATGCAGGATGGTGCGGGTACGGGTGCGGGGATCTACCTACAGCATTGACCATGATAAACATTTATTTATTTTCATTACTAATGGCACAAGGCATGCAGTAACAACTTAGTGCATAACAATTCAGTTATTAGCATTATTTGTATGCCCTGTGCTGTGGCAGAAGAGTTTCGACAGGGGCTAGACTGAACGTGTAGGGCTTGTAGAGGATGTGCGGGATTGAGCAACAGTCGAACTTATTCAAGAACATTCCAAGTACTTCTAGAACTAAGTAACGAAAGTAACCGTCAATAATGTTTCACTTAAAAACGGAGTTCACAAATTAAACAACCAATTTGCAAAGGAGGTGGACTTGGTATTCCAAATAAAACAACAACTTTACCTGCACAGAGTATACAGCAAGCTGTATGTCGAATTTGGGGTCTCTAGTTTCTAAAGTTGTTGAGTTGAAGGCGTTCATACGGACATTCAGACTGACCTAAATCAATTCAGCTATTAAAGCTGATCAAGATGTGTACGTACGTTCTGTTCTAGCTCTCAGAGACTATCAAAACTAGGGCTGCCAAGTTTGGTGTCAATATGTCTTATGACTGCACGCAGATCAAGTTTGTTTTAGATTTTGGCCACGCCCTTTTGAGCCTGCGTAAATCGATAAAAATCGTATGGCGAATTGTAATTTCAATGCAGGACAGTTTATTTTTGCTTAAATGATTTTTGGTTGCTATCAGATAATTAATATAGTGTATTATTATTAAAAAACCAATGTATTAAAGAAATAGTTTAAAAGACGTACTGATTTCCAAGTCGATCCCTGCAAAGTATGCAACAGAAAGTACGCTAAACATTGCGGGTATATCACAGTCCAGCACACTCGACTGTAGCTCTCTTACTAATTGTTTAGTGATAGTAGTTTACTACTAGCAGCTCAAACTAACTGGTTCCTGAGTCGTATATAAGATATATATATTTATATATATGTATATATATATATAGATATTTATTTATTTATTTATTTATTTATTTATTTATTTATTTATTTAAAGTCAACTAAGAACAGTCGACAGTAGGCTAAGAAAAAATATAAAAAAATTGGATATACAAATTAATATTACATTATTTTATATTAAAATTAAATACGAATTAAAAGTTAAAAAAAAACCAAAGAAATATATATGTAAAATTAAAGTTGAAATTTACGTTAAACAGTAAAATATTAAAAACTTTCAAAATTAAAAAATTAAATTTTAAATTTTAAATATATCAATCAATTTCTTTATGCTCCACATTTGTCTTATTTGCATTTTGTTCTTTTCTTTCATTGCAGCATTGAATGCGTTTGGCAAGTTCCTGATAAACGAACAACGCATCAACAAGGAAGACCAGAAGAAAGCAATTGCTGCAACTGCGAAGCCCTAATCCTGCAACTGCAACTGCAACTGCAACTGCAACTACAACTGCAACTGTATCTGCAACTGCATCTACATCTGTATCTAGTCTACCGAATCGTCACAACTTTATATATAAAAGTAGTACTTTAAGCCATTCGCTCTTCATGAATATTGGCCAGGAAAAGCATCCGCATTCGCACACGCATCCGCATTCACATCCGCATTCGCATCCGCAGCAGCAGCAGCAGCAACAACCCTCGCTGAGCCATCGCAATCTGCATCCGCATTCGCACAGTGGACTCAGACTATCCGGCATCGATTATCCGGCCCTGCTGCTGGGCTATCGCTATCCGCTGCCGCCCGGACATGAGCATCGTCTGGCACAGCATCAACAGCAGCAGCAGCAGCAGCAGCAACAACAGCAGCAGCAGCAACAACACCAGCAGCACGATCTGCAGCAAGTGAGAAGTCCGAGTAGCGGCAGCAGCCCCATGGTTATGACACCAAGTCGACGCAGCTCGCCGCCGTTGCCGCTGCCTCTGCCACTGCCACTGCCTTCCCAATCACAGTCGCAGTCACAGTCACAGTCACAGTCCCAGTCACCGGTAGCGGTGGTGGCAGTGGTGCCGCCGTCGCAGACGCCCACGCAGTGCATGAGCGCGCACTTTCTCCACCTGCACACGCAGCTGCATCAGAAGCTCTCCGCAAGCTACTTTCGCAATCCGCCCTCGCCCTCGCCCACGGAAAGGGAGCGCGAACGGGATAGGGAGCGTGAAAGGGATAGGGATAGGGATAGGGAACGTGAACGGGATAGGGAAAGGGAACGGGATAGATCGAGAGTGTCGCCGAGCATGAGCACCGCCCAGCTGAATCCGCTTAGCGATCTGCAGAACATGCAACCCTTTGACTTTCGCAAGATCAACGCCTTCGCAGCGCCGCCGCCCAATTCCGCCGCCGCCGCCGCGGACTTTGTGCACCACCATCAGCATCTGCAGCAGCAGGCAGTGCAGCAGGCAGCGGTGCTGGCGCAGGCCCGTCGCCGCATCAATGAGGCAACAACGCCGGGCGAGAAGAGTGCCGCTGTGGCAGCAGCAGCCGCGGCCGCTGCAGCAGCTGCGCAGAGCAATCAGTTCTTCAGCGCGATGGCCATGGCGGGGCATCCACTGCCATATCATTTGCCGCCACCACCGCCGCCGCCACCACCAGCAACAGCAGGAGGAGGAGCAGCAGGAGGAGCAGGAGGGGGAGCAGCAGGCGCAACAGTGGCAGCTGCAACGCAGCAACAGCAACAGCAGCAGCAACAGGGCAGCGAACTTGGACACAGAACGCACTCACCCAGTCACGTGCTGAATCACAGTCACGCGCACAGTCACAGTCACAGTCACAGTCACGGGGCTCACAGTCACGCTCACAGTCACGCTCACAGTCACACTCACAGTCACAGTCACGGCCACAGTCACGGCCACAGTCACAGGCAGTACAGTCACAAGTTGGAGGAGGAGACGAGCGCCGCCAGCAAGTCACGTCACGATCAGAAATCCAACAGCAGCTCAAACAGTTCAGCCTCAGGACCGGGCACAGCAGCAGCTGGCACAGCTCGCCTCCCCGTTTGACCCGCCTGGCACTGGCACCCGGGTCGGGAACGGGTCTGCGTGCCAGTCGGAAGACAGGACACTCGCCGGGCAGCAAGCGCCAGTGGGGCTCCATGCCGGCCAATCTGGGTACGCAGTTCATCAATCCTGTGACTGGGAAGAAGCGGGTGCAGTGCAACGTCTGCCTGAAGACCTTCTGCGACAAGGGCGCCCTCAAGATCCACTTCTCTGCCGTGCATCTGCGCGAGATGCACAAGTGCACCGTGGACGGCTGCAGCATGATGTTCAGTTCGCGTCGCTCAAGGAATCGTCACAGCGCCAATCCGAATCCCAAGCTGCACTCGCCACATTTGCGCAGAAAGATCTCTCCACACGATGGACGCAGTGCACAGCCGCATCCGCTGCTGCTGCAGGCGCCCAATGGCATCATGGCGGGCCTGGGTCCCTTTGGCAGCTTTCCACTGCTGACGCCTCCGCCGGACTTGCGGCATCATGCGCTTGGCGGCATGGAGCAGCTGAAGCAGCATGGCGGGGAGTATCTGCAGCGCTCCTACATGGATGGCAATGGCATGGCAGGTGCTGGACGAGGCTATGAGGCGCAGGCACAGGCACACCACCATCAACGGCAGCACCATCGCAAGCTGGCCGAGGATGATGAGGAGGATGACGATGATGAGATACTTGAAGTGGGCATCCATATGCCCGACGATGATGATGATGATGACGAGGATGATGATGATGGTGTCGATGGCTGCGACGATGAGGACGATGATGCCGATGGGGATGGCATTGTGGTGGTGGGCGATGAGCTGGACAGCATTCCCGACAAGGACAAGCACAGTCACGATGAGTATATGCTGGACAACGATAACGATAACGATAACGAGAGCGATGAGCGCTCCACCTCGGCCATCTCCATGCACAGTCTCAGTCACAGTCACAGTCACAGTCTGAGTCACAGCCTGAGTCACAGTCAAACCAAAGAGCAGCAGCAGCAGCTGCAGCAACAACAGTTGCAACTGCAGCAGCAACAATTGCAGCAGCAGCAGCAGCAAGAGTCGGAACTGGACGATGGGCAGCATGATGATTCGCAGAGTCTGACCGACTCGGCACATGCTCTGGGCCACGCCCCCAGTGCAAGTGGCAAGCGGAAAAGGAAGAGCCAGAATCCAGTGCGCTGCACGGTGCAGTCCGATGAGAATTCGTGCGACAATTCCATGGACAACTACGACGTGGCTGCCGATTTGTCGCTGAAGAAGATCAAGCTCGAAGAGGGAGGAGGAGGAGGAGAAGGAGGCGCAGCTCAGCAGTGCATGGAGCAGCAGGAGGAGGAGCAGGAGGAGCCACAGCAAGTGGGCGAGAGAGTGAAAGAAGCTGCCAAGGTGCTGAGCAGCTCCAGTGAGTCCACCAAGGCGATACCATCGCCGCCACTCACGCCGTATACAAGCGAGGCGAAAACGCAGATCAAGACGGAGCTGGAGGAGGAGCCGGAAGAGCAGCGGGAGCCGGAGGAGCAGGAAGAGGAGCAGCGGGAACGGGAGCGTGAGTCGGGCACGCTGGATCTCTCGCTGGGCACAGCTGGCTGTGGCGCATCAATGATTAAGCAGGAGCCGCTGGATGAGCTGGCGCTGAGCTTTGGCGCTGATGCGGATGAGAATCGCTATCTGCGCATCAAGCAGGAGTTGCTCGGTCACGATGAGCAGCACCAGCAGCAGCAGCAGGCACACCACAACAACAACAACAACAACATACTGACTGAGAAGCCTGCAGCAGGCGAGGCAAAGCAAGATGCTGGCGAACCAGAGCCTGAACCAGAAGAAGTGCCCGAACCAGAACCGGAACCGGAGGTGCCCATCGACAAGGAGAATCCACTGAAGTGCACCGCCTGCGGGGACATATTCTCGAATCACTTCCACCTGAAGACGCATTACCAGAGCGTGCACCTCAAGCTCCATCACAAGTGCAACATCGACGGCTGCAACGCGGCCTTCCCCTCTCAAGCGGAGCCGGGACAGGCACAGCTCCAATCTCAACTTGCATCGCAAGCTGCTCTCCACCAGTGATGAGCACAGTCTGCTCTTGCCCCCGACTCCTTGCTCGAGCTGATGAACATCAACAACAACAAGAGCGGCTACGCAGCATCTGGAGGAGGAGGAGGTGGAGCTGCAGGGAATGCTGGAGCTGAGGCAGCGGCGGCGGCGGTGGCAGCTGCTGCTGCTGCCAATGCGGCAGCGGCCTTGGGTGTGGCTGGTGTTCCCAACAGCATTCAGGCGGAGATTCTGGCCAGAATTTGTGCGGGCGCTCATGCACACGGGCTGAGCATGCCGCTCTGCTTTGAGGCACTGCAGCATCGCTTCGCTGGACATGGTGGACATGGTGGTGCGGCGCAGCTGCACGCCGGCTTTGGGGATGCCCAAGCGAATGCTGCCTTCATTGCTGCCACCGATCCGCGCCTGCTGCTCAATCATGGCGGCAATCCGCTGCTCTTTCCCGGCCTGCCGCGACTGCCACGCTTTCCACCCCACCTGACGCCGCACATGCTGGCCGCCGGCGCCGGCGCCAGCCCCTTCTGTCGACGCACCTCCTCCGACTCGAACTCGCAGCACTCGATAACGCCGCCAGTGGCTGCAGCCGGAACTGGTTCACTGCTTGGCCTGCGTCCACGATCGACCGGTGGCTCCGGCTGTGGCTCACCTGACTACGAGGCACACGCACACGCACATCCTCATCCTCATCATCCCCCTCCGCCGCCGCCACACCACGCGCAGGCCCAGGCTCACATGCAGCATCTGCAGCATCATATGAATCTCGGCAGTGTCGGCAGCGAGGAGGCGGTGGCGGGTGTGGCGGGTTCGGGGTCGACGGTGTCGGCCAATCAGCGGCAGTCGCCGGATCGCATATCATGACCATGTACCTCGTATTATGCCAAAGCGCTGGCATTTTATCACTAGAGATGGGCGAGCAGAGATTAATCGATAAACGATATCGGATGCAATATCAGTCTAAAGGCAAAGGCTATAAAGCAGTGGCAGAAAGGAGAGCGAGAGAGAGGACACACTCACACACACAACCTAGGAATATAGCATTGCTCATACTCATTATCGGAATCGATCGATAACACGCTTATCGGTCTGCGTAGGAATTCAGCATAAACAACAAAAAATAATGAACACTTTTACTAGGCTAATATCAAATATTAGATGGATCAACTAGCATTTTTTTTTCTATATAAATATCGATAAATATATAATATATACATGATAAAATAATGATGACCCCCCCCTCCCCAGCGACCCAAACTATTTTTTTTTTTGTGAACTTGTATTTATATAATAATGAAATATGAAAAAGAATAAAAAAAACTGTTGTTTTGTGTACAAGCATGAAGTTTGTGGAGAATTGAAATAAAATACTTATTATATTGATACGATAACGATAAACGATAAATGATAAATGATAACTGAGTAATAAAACAATTAAAGTATATGATAACGACGATATATATTGTTAGTGATACTCGATTATGTAAGCGTAGCCTCTAAGCGCATTCTTCACACACGTGACTGAGTGGGTGGATCGATAGTTTTTTTTTTTTTTTTTTTTGTGAGTGCAGCTCAGCCCAAATTGCCCGATGAACCGCATTGCGTATTGTATGATAACAGCTAAAGATATACAAATATTTAACTTACACGTAACACACACGAGTCAACGCTAACGATAACGATAACGATAACACGTTAGAAGAAGAAATGCTTTTGACATACGGGGGTACTTACACATACGATACATACAAACATACAAACTGATTACCGATTAATGCATTCAATCTGATCTTTATCCGTAGATTAACAAGTATTTTTTTTGTGTTATTTTCATTGTCGAAAGAATCCTAGAGTATCATATAGTGGGATAGTGTTCTGAAGCAGTAATCAGGCAAAAACCTTCAACTCATATTTAAGCTCATATATGTTTGCAATAAAATATCATGAAAAATATAAGTAAGATTGTGTGTTTTCTCTCTTTGGGTAAAGGGGCAAAGGAGGAATTGAGGTAACCACAAGGTGCCTGAATTATTCTATGATTATAGCGTAGTGTATTATCAAGAATATGATTTGGTAAAGCTAATCTAGCCAACAACTGCAACAAGGTACTTCCCTAAAGGTGTTACCTGTAAGAAAAGGTTTATCTAGGTAAACGATGAACCATACCAATTGAGGCATACACAAGGTGCTTGAATTATCATTGAATTATAGCGTAGAATATTATCAAGAATATGGTTTGGTGAATCTAATCTAGCCAACAACTGCAACAAGGTACTGCCCTAAAGGTGTTACCTGTAAGAAAAAGGTTTATTTAGGTAAACGATGAACCGTACCGCATGCTTTGTTTTACGTGCAAAGGTGTTTTGTCTATCTATCTAGATCTAATTTAGATAAACGTAAATTAAATTTGTTAATTATATGTTGCACTGTAGGGTAGTGTCAGTGATATATGATGCGGTACCCTCTGTCTATGTATAGGTGTCTCTTGATTGGGATGCCATTTGTAAAATACGAAAATTGTGGTTAGACGGGAGGTCGCTTGGTAGTTCTATCAGTTTCTGTTCGTTTCGTCGAGGGGGTTGCTAGGCATGCGATTTTAATTTCAGATCGATTAAAAGGGCTCGTAAATTTCGCCATGCCTCGGCGTCGTCCTGTGTGTCGGGGGCGTCCAACTCTCTCTCTCTCTGTGTGTGTCCAACTAAATAAATGCATCGAACACACATGCAGTAGCCCCCCTACCCCAGCACCTTCTCGTGCAAGGTGTGCAACACACACGTGTATGGCTATCTGGGTAGTTGCAGATACACATACACAGTATCTCTACCTCTGTAAGAGTGTGTGTGTGTGTGTGTGTGTGTGTATATGTGATGTAAGTATCTCTGCTGGATGGCAGTTGTGGTTGTCCATGTCACCCCTGGGCCTGCTGGTGCTGGTACCGTTGCCGGTTGCCGTTGTCGGTGTCGGCAGCCATTGCCACTGCAATGGCCTCCCTTAGGTGGTAATCATAGGTGGATAGGGTAGGGTGTGGGCTGTGTGGGGTGCTCATACATACTCGTAGAGTATATATCACACATACCATATATGTTACAGAGTAGGGTGTTCGCTGTACGACTAGTGCAATTTATTTAAAGTAACATTTTAGTGTTTCCTTCCGCTGAAATTCGTTCTCTTCCTTCCTGTTGGCAAAGTCTCTTTGGCTCCCTCCCCCCTTTCCTTGCCCTGCTCTACCCACTCGAGGAATAACAACAGATTGTGGGCAAATAAAATTGCCACAATGTTATCGTTAAGCCTGCAGGACACGCAGCAACAAAAAACAATGCCACCAACAACAGCAACAACAACAACAATTGCAACACTAACAACAACAGCAATAAAGAAGAAGAAGAAGCAGAAGCAGAAACAGAGCAGGGTATCCGTATACACGGCACGTCCCTTACATAGTCTTGCATTAAGCTCACACACATACACCATATGGTCGCCAGAGAGTACGAGTGCGAGTATATACTGTACTTGTCGACTGAGACGGCGACGGCGACTGCGACTGCGACTGCGACTGCATTTCATTAGCTACTTTATTGCAACCAGAAGATACACACATACTAGTTCCCTCCTTCATCCGTATCTATGTATCTACCGGCGACAGTTAGCAGCAAACTATACACACACTAACACACACTAACACACAGCAACACACACTAACACACACAGACACACACTTTGGTATCTGTATAGAGCCGTAGATATGACATTATGACATGGATAATCTTGTTTCAAATGCAATTTGGCTTTTGTTTACAGCCCGCTTTATAGAGCAGCGCAACTCTGCACTTTTTATGTCACACATACACACACACTCAGACACACACACACACACACACCTCTCTCAGCAAAAACTAATGAGCGTGTTTGGTGTTTTATGGGGCTCGTCGCAACGCTTTCTAGACAAACAAGTAAAAATTGTTAAGTACTTTACTGACTGCAGCTAACATACTCTGTAAAAAAACTGCAAGTTTAATCTGCTCTAGATTCTTGTCAATTACCAATACCATCTATAGATCAGTTCTTACTTAAAGTTTAATGAATTGTGGATCTATCTCATTTCTGAAATAATGAATACTTTCACTTTTTACAATACGAATATTTCTCTATAAAAAATAAAATGTTAAATGTAATGATAACTTTTTTAATCTCAACTTTTGTATTTCATTTCTGTTAAGGAAAAAATAAATATATACATATAAATATATACATACAAATATAAAAATAGAAATTAAATAGTTTTAGATTTGTATGTATATTTCTATATATTTATTTTTTTATACATATAATATACATACAAATATAATTTTTTTTAATCTCAACTTTTGTATTTCATTTCTGTTAAGGAACAAATAAATATATAGAAATATACAAACAAATATAAAAATAAAAATTAAATAATTTTATATTTGCATGTATATTTCTATATATTTACTTTTTATTAACAAACTTTAAGTTTTTTTTATCCAAACCCGAAAGACAGCAAAGACTCATTTTTTAAATTAATGTTTTCCGACTTTTGTTATATTTTGGATACACAAAACCTCAAACTATTCTCAAACTAGTCCTATTATACTTTGTCTCAAGTATATTCACACTTTTCAGCAATCATTATAGTATAAATATATATTTTAAAACCTTGACCTATGTGACGGCAGTTATTTTTTTTAGTAATTGTCGATCATTTTTCGTAAAAAATAAAATAAAGAAATAAAAATTTTGTTTTGTCTTTTTTTTTAATAGGTATATAATTATGTAGTATGTTTACTAAATATGCAAAACCATAAAATAGAACATGTCATACTAGTCATACTTTAAACAGATGCTAGATGTGACCTAAGCAGTACAGGGTGCATGCAGGGTCGACTATCCTGCTGTGCTTACCAAGTTGCAGGACATGTGGAACTAGGATGTATGTGCATTACATAATCTCCCTTCTACCCCATCCCTGCCCCACCCCTCTCCATTATCCATTGCCACTCAATCTGTCCGTGGAGTGAAGTGCACAGACAATTGCCGCCCCAAGCAGACAGGTAAATATCGGTCGACAATATACATAGGAGAGCGTGTACACGTATGTATGTAACTCTACAATACAGTTATATACATATATGTACGTACGGATATCAGCCACATATGGCCGTAGTAAAACAGGCAGTGTTTGTGTCTGGGGGCCCCTAATGTGCAATTGTTAAGTTTGACTACCCCTTTTCTAGCAGTGGAGGGTGCTACGGCTGCTACTACTAGTACTACTACTACTCGGGGTCTCTGTTTACGGTTCCGGCAACACACAGATGTGTTTGGGCCAAAAAACTGATAATGTACGCTAGTCACCTTCCCCCTACCCTCTCTCATCCTCTCTCAGTGTGACTGCAGCTAATTTGTTAGCGAGGACCTTGCAGTCTCGGCCGGTCGCGGTCGATCGCGGCAGGGCGTTGATTTGGCTCGTAAATATGCCAGGAATATTCTGGCATGAGGCAGGTTTGCTGTTTTTGGGCAACGCTACCACAAATTTCGGCTAACCGACTAAGCAAATCCCAATTCTTGCGAAGATTTACAAATATTTCGCGATTTGATGGCGCAGATGACAAACCAAATGGGTGCAAAGCGGGCGGTGCTAGCGAAAGGGTTAAGGGGTTGAGGGCCGGCTTAGGGTTAAGGGCCGCGGATCAAGGTAGGGGATCAAGCCAAGTGCAGCCCGGATCAAGCGTGAGGGTACGGGATCAAGCGTGAAGGCAGGGGATCAAGCAGACAGGCTTAACGAAAAAGGGATCAATAGTCTTGATTCCTCGGTTCGCGGTTCGCGGATTAGCGGTAGCAGGTAGCAGGTAGCGTTAATCCAATTGTTTTTAATCCGCGGTTAAGTGGGATCATTGAATGAATCCCCCGGATTTAGATTTCATTGATCCGCCCAAGCGGATTAAGCGACAACCCGGATTAATGCGTGTGTGACGCAGGATTTAGTAATCCGCGCCTGCTGGTCGCGCAGTTTATGGCCCGCGGCACCTGCATAAATACTGACAGCCTCAGGATCAGCGGGCACAGTCTAACAAAGATCATTGTGGGCGACACTTCTCGCGTTATAATCATCCTCAGTTGACATCAACAACAGTTTCAGTTAAGTTTCAGTTTCATTGCAATCTAATATGGATACGACGCCTGTTTTCAAGTCAAGTTTCTCCATACGCTCCTTGCTGGAGGAGAAGGACAAGCAGCAGCAGCAGCAACAGCAACAGCAGCAGCAGAGGGTGCAGGAACAGGAGCAGCCACACAAGTATTGCCACAGCGCCAGCTCAGCAAATTCTTGCCACAGCTCCGAGGATGCCTCCTCCGACTACGGCAATGTACAGTTGCCACCCACCAGCAGCAGCGGCAGTCCTAGCACCAGCAGCGGCAGTCCCAGCACCAGCAGCAGCAGTCCCAGCACCAGCAGCAGCAGTCCTAGCACCAGCAGCAGCAACAATCAGTCCGCTGCCAAGCCCGCGTTCACCTACAGCGCCCTCATTGTGATGGCCATCAGACGCAGTCCAGAGAAGCGTCTCACGTTGAGCGGCATCTGCAAATGGATCTCAGACAGCTTTCCTTACTATCAGAACCACAAGAGCGTCTGGCAGAACTCGATACGGCACAATCTCAGCCTGAATCCGTGCTTTGTCCGTGTGCCACGTGCACTGGATGATCCCGGACGTGGTCACTACTGGGCACTGGATCCATATGCCGATGACTTGACCATAGGTGAGACAACGGGACGGCTGCGTAGGAGCAATCACGGCAGCACAGCCACTGCTCTCCTAGGTCGTTCCAAGGCAGCACTCCAGGCACATGGCAGGGGACACGCCAGCTACGCCGTGCATCCCTATCAACACCTTGGCGGCATCAGCGGAGGCAGTGCAGCAGCAGCAGCAGCGGCAACAGCAGCAGCAGCGGCGGCCTACTACGCGCAGTTCTTTAAGCCGCCGTCGACTGCCAGCTACTTTCCAATTGCAACACATCAGCAACATCAGCAGCAGCAGCAGCAACATGCACACATGATGCATGCAACTGGAACGCTGGCCAGGGATTCCCTTGTCTTGGCACAACGACAGCATCAGGCAATCTTATCGCAGCATTACCATCAGCAGCACCATCTGCACAGCAGCAACCACAGCAATTACTACCAGCAATATCAGCAGCTCCCACACACACAGCAGCAGCAACACTACCAACAGCAACACAATTATTATCTACAACAGCAGCAGCAACAACAGCAGCAACAACAGCAGCAACAACAGCAACAACAGCAGCAACAACAGCAGCAACAACAGCAACAACCTCAGCAGGAACCTTTCGCCGCAACCTACGCAACCAACGGCAACTGGCAACAACAGCCCGGCGATTGCTTGTGGCGTTAGCATTCCATTCCGATAACTACACTAACCGACTATATACATACATATATACATATATATATATAAAAGACATACGCATTGTGATTCCTTAGATTGACATATATTAAAAAAAAAAAATACCAGCTCAAGTTCCAGTTCTCGCAATTCTTGCGCGGCGTAAAACGCGTTTAGGTTAATTTCGCGTCGGTACAACATTATAGATATAGGATATATTAGCAGCAGTAACTATAGTCATATGCATATAACACATATAACACACATTTAACACACTTCCACTATATTGTAAACGATAATGTCTTGTATAATTCATAAGTTGAATGAATAAATATATATTCGTAATACTTTTGTTTCGAATTCGATTCAAATTGAAATGGGAAATGGGTTCGATATGAATAACTAAAAAAACATATATAAATACAACATGCTTTATTTATTTATTTACTTATTTATTTAGGGGTAAAAAAAATATAAAAAATGAAATATCATATACCATAAAAATTAATATTACATTATTTTATATTAAAACTAAATATAAATTAAAAGTTAAAAAAGAAAACAAAGAAATATACATGTAAAATTAAAGTTTAAATTTACATTAAACTATAAAATTTTATTAAATTAAATTTTAAAACTGGAACTAACAAATTAGCTAAACCAACATTTGTTGCAGAGGATTGAGGAAACCCAGAAAAAAACCCAGTCAGATCGGTAGTGTTAGGTTAGTTGTTAGAGTTAAATGTTAATGAGTTAATGATGGCAGTTTTAATAGCAATTAGGGAACAATCCGACTTAATTACTTCAAAAAGTTTATATACTATATATACAAATATATATCAACTATGCCATAGTACAATAAGCGATGGACAGTTTAATAAAACCTATGAAATAAAATCTGCTACCTGTGATCGCAGTTTATTCTTTTAATCTTACAATAAGTGAGTATTAGTTGCCATCATATATATATGTATATGTTGTATAAATAATTAAACATACACTATATATACCAATATAGATCATATATGCCATACAGCAACAATAGATCTATCGATTTCAATTTGAGCTGCCTGCGCAATTTAACTGCAAGTTCGACTCTAATGCAAGAGGCTCAATTACTCTGATCTCTTGGTCAGTTCAATTGCTCCTCTCTTGCTACCTACTCCCCTCCCCCATCCTCTTCGCAGACAAGCTACTGTTATGCATAATTACGGCCAATTCGCTGGCTTAGCTTGGATTTTACGACTTGACTCGACATGGCTGCGGATTTGGCTTTGCTGGCTTTGCCACTTTGGCTACACCTGTCGCATGAGCCCAGCCCCAAAAGATGAAGCAACCGAAAGGCATGCGGTGTCATCATCATCATCCTCCACAATATCATTATGATCATCATCACGAGCATCGTCGTCGTCGTCTCGGAGGAGTAATTATGAACGCGATCATAGAGCGTCATCAGCTGCAGCTCTTGGCTCGTAACTCAATGCTAGCGGTCAATAGCATTACAACAACAACAACAACAAGTACACAGCAAACAGTAAGAACAACAAGAGTAACAACTGCAACAGCAGCAACAGCAGCAACAACAACAACAACAAATGGCTTATGAAAAGAGCTAATCTGATAATACAGAATTGAAAGGGGCGGTCACGGCACGAATTTCTGCTACACGCTCTCGATACGATGGCAACAGCAGCAGCTTAAGAGCAGCACAAACTCAAAGCAGTGAACAGGGGGGGGGGAGAGGGGGGTATCGACTTGGAGACGTCGCTTGAACCTGCGCCTTGGACCTGGGCCTGAACCTATGGCCATGCGACGATTGACGACGACGACGAAGACGACGAAGATGATGATGGTGATGGCGATGGCGATGGCGAACAACGTCAACCAGTGCAACTGGCAGCATGCAGCATGCAGCATGGGGGCATGTAGCCAAGCCATACCTTGCCATTTTGGCATAGTGCAACCTCATGCGAGCATAAAAACAGAAGGGATCGATCGCCCGATCGGACAGCGAAATTGCATTTGTCTATTGCTGCTGCTGCTGCTGCTGCCGCTGCTGTTGCTGTTGCTGCACTCGTACTTATTATTGCCAGATACAGATACAGATACCTGTACGTAGCCCCATAATGCAGCCAGCTAAAGTGCACAGTGCACACTCAGCGTACACGGATCGAACATGCATAATGACGAGCAGCCGCATCTCGCTTGTTGTTCTTGTTGTTGTTGTTGCTGCTGCTGCTGCTGGTGGTGAGGCAGCGACTGTTGCTTGTAATCTGTTGCAGATTGGCGTCTGAGCAACAGATGTCAATAATTCAGAGCCAATAGCGGTTGTTTGGCAGCGCAGTAGAGCAATAGCTATTTGGCCTAACTTGTACTTGGTACATGGGTACATGATGGGTACACACACCAATACGACACTGTGCACTGAGAGAAATTGAAGATGATTGAAGGGTTTATTGGGAATTTGATGTGCCTTATCTTTTAGATGCAAAAATTAAATTAAAAGTAAATAAGGTAACGACGTAAGGTAAGTTAAGATAGTAAAATACTAATATAGAAATATTTAATATTATATATTCTATTCTATTCTATATTATATATTCTATATTATACATATATATAGAAATATATAATATATATGGTATGTGATTGATACATATATTAAATCATTAGTAAGCTACCCTTCTCCCAGTTTTCTTTGTGTACTAAGTTGACTTTAATAACTGCTTAGTTTATTACCAATTGGTATTTTGAATTTATCTAATTGAAAACTATAATTATTGATATTCATGAGCGTTGGGCATGGCACCTAACATTTACAATAACCTTCATCAGTGCATGGGGACATTCATGCCAAATTTGGTGTCTCTAGCTCTAAGAATAGATGCGAGCTGTGTGTTCACACAGACATCCTAACAAACTGATACAATCGGCTCGGAAAGTGATGCACGTCACTTTTTACCTGTTACATATCCTTTTTTTTAATGATCATACTCTTCAACTATTGAAAAAAAGGAGATCTACCTTCTTTGTCCAAATAATGAGACATTTTAAATGAAAATCGATTGAGTTTTGTCAAGGTTACAACCAGAGAAAGCTAAGAGACGAGATACACAATTGAAGTAACGCTGTTTCTTATCTTTAAAGTATTATAATGGTAAACCAATTTTGAAAGTAATTAAAATTAGATGACGATGTTTGACAAAGTTCCTTAGGTAAGAAATCTAGATGCTTTAAAGAATGCACTATGGGAATCGTTTTTTCGGCATCAACTCCAATTTAAAAGATAGAGACAATTGAAATTTTCGTGGTGTATTATTAAAAGTGTGACTGAATTTCGATTTTGACAAAAGGAATACAGTACAAACATAAAAAGGTAGTGGAATTTTTTAACTTTAGTCAAATGTTCAACTATTTTGATGCCGAGTGACAAACTCTCATCCCGTTTCGCACAGTGCATGCATGCATGTGTATGGAAGTGTACCAACGTGTTTTATGTGCCATGTTCCATTTTGGTTCGTTTTAATTTCCTTCCTGATGTTAGAGAGACTTGAGATCCCTCGCCAAACGAAACTACTGAGCGAACAAAAGAAGAGATTAAATACAACAACAACAACAGAACGAACCAAACTACAACAAAAACAACAACAACAAAAAATGAACAAAATCTGCTCAAACTCAATTATAAAAATTCAACCCAATCTCAATTCCCGCGAAACTGGTGTTTTCAGCTTGCTGTTGTTGTTGTTCTTGTCTTTTTCAGTTTTTTTTTTTTTTTTTTTTTAGTTTTTTTTTTATTACTGCTGTTCTGGCTTTGCCTCTCGCTTGTGTGTGATCCCGATTTGCGAACCCTTTGTGTGTGTTGTTTTGTGGTCATTCGTCATTTTAAGTTCGCACACACACACACACACACACACAGACTAACTCACACACATGTCTGGTTGCCCGGTCCCGGGACAGTACCCATAGTCATTGACACTGATATGTGTGGCAAGGTATGTCTTTTGAAATGACAATCTGCAATTTGCTATTCGAAACCGTTTAAAGTAATTTATTTTTCCCTTGCGAGGACGCGATCCGCGACTTCTTTGAGCATGTGTGTGTGTGTGTGTGTGCGTGTGTATATGCAGACAGACAGACTATATACCATAGTTGGCTTGTCTCCATCTTCGTTTCTGTCGCTTGCCTTGCCAGCCGGATGTCGCTGGCCAGCCTGCAGTGTCGCTCATTAGTACACACACACTCTCGAAATCTGACTGTCGAAATTCCCCCAAAGAGCTCACGTACTCCTCCCGCCCTTCTTCGCCCATCTTCTTCCCCTGGCGGGGACAAATGATGGAAATGAGCTGAAAAATGACTTTGGCGCAATTCGTTAGTTCCGATCGAGGGCCAATTTAATTAATGATTTCTCTATGCGCCTCACATAACTCAAACGCCCAACGGTCAGTGCACACATATATCTGATAAATGTATGCGTGTATATGTGTGTGTGTGTGAGGGTGTAATACCCGCCAGTTAATAAACCTTGCATGAACATTTCGTTATGCTAAATTGAGTTCGTGAATATTTTATGCAGCCAAGCGAACGATACAATAGTTTTTCGCATCCCAAATTTGGAATATCCTTCTTGAGGCTGTGATTGAAGCTAACCCCCCTCCCTTTCCACACCCCGTTCTTCAGCCACACATGCGGAACCATATGTCAACCCTTTTTGCTGGTCAAGGTGCCTCGGAGCGTGTCGCCTCATAAATAATGCAGCCAATTAAGGACAACGCACATGTCACCCATTACATCATGTTGTATATACCATGACTCGAGGCTGATCCAGCGATGAGGTACCAGGTTAAGATATCCTTCTCAACCGGAACATGCACGGACAGCCAGGACAGGCAGGGCAGGCTTCCCTTGCGGTTTGCAACGCCTTGGCCATTCAATCTTAAAGCTCAGTTTACCTATTGTGATCTGAACTAAGCCTTAACTGTTGAAGTCCTTACACTGCAGAAAGGTCTTCTAATTAGACGTATGTCTACTTGCTGTAAACTTACTTAGAACTGAGCTCATCAGTTAGGCACTTACATATGTAATGCGCTTAAGCTTAAGCTGAAATCCACAGATTATATGCTTTAAACACTTTAAAATATTTCTTTGCTTTTCAAATTGAACTATGGAGTCTCGTTTACTTCCCATAAGATCACAATTAAAGTTGAAGTTAAGTTTTTAACACTCTGCGAATCGGGGGAATCATATTAATAATCTAATCATAAATTTGATTATTTGGGAGTCTGTTAAGGGAACTGTCATTATGTCTTAACAAAGAAAGGTTATCTATGAGTGACGATAATTTCATTCTACCCTATACTCGTAGAGCATAAGAGAGTACAAAATATAAATTTCTCAAAAACCATTGATGATTTTGCTGATATAATATTGAGAAATAAGTCAATGTTTGTAATAAGTCAATTTGTAAGAGGTTTGTTCATTTTGTGAAATGTTTTATGAACTAAGTACATACTTTATTTTAAAGCCAGGTAGTTACAATAATGGTCGAATAGCTCTGCATCAATTCAATCATATTAGATTAGCTAGTTCAGTTCAATATCTTTCGGCTTATCAATTGAACCTCGTAAAGTACAACTCAATTTGCAAAGGGACACTTCGTTCTTTGACATATCTCTCGTGAATATTTCCTCAAGTCCCGCATAAAGCGACACATGTGTACCAAGGAAACAAGCTCTCATTTTCTGCACTGTTATGTTTTTTATATTTTTTATGCCGTCGTCTATTATTTTCGTCCTTATTAATTGCGACAATTACACGTCGATTTGTTGTCCAAGGTGTCATGACGACAAGGCAGAGGGAGATGGGTTAACAGAGGCTCGTTTGCGTTCGGTTGCAGTTTCTTGTTCTGGTTCTGGTTCTGGTTCCGGTTATGTTGCTGTTATTGTTGCTGCTGCTGCTGTTGCTGGCTAATTAACAATAATTAATAATGCAATAACTGAGCACACAAACAGAGTGAGAGCGATAGGGAGACAGAGACACAGACAGAGACACAGACAGAGGCAAAGAGAGAGATAGACATGCTGTGGGTATGTCCAACTCATGTTGTCGTTGTCGTTGTCATGTTTTCCCATTGTCTTTGTTGTCCTTTTAGCCGCAATGCTGTTCTCCTCTCTCTCTCGCTCGCTCTTACAGGGCTTCTTCTTGAATTGCGTGTAAGGGGCACATTCTGCCAATATGCGTGAATAAATAAAAGTTTCTAAAGGGATTGTCACCCATGCCACTAAAACAAAATTCGCCTGTCATATATATCACTCCACAGACGGGGGCCCAGCATCGCAGCGCAGTTCCACTCTGGTGGGGTATACATGAATACATAGCCGCAGCCGGACGTAAGCGGCCCATAAAATATGACAAACTTAACAACAGCACGGATTGGATAACAGCAAAGACAACAACAACAACAACAGCAGCAACAACAGTAACAACAACAATAACGAGGAGAGAGGAACTGTCGGCATATTGTATATATAGTTAGTATGCAGTCTGTCTTTAGTCGGGGGGCTATAGAAGGTACCCGGCACACGGACACCCACTTCGCAGCTGTCAATCGTCTAAATCGTTATGGGCACTTGTCGGAAAGGCCCACACGACAAGAAGGGGTGGGGGAGGGGGGTTTAAAAGTGCGAGAAGAGAACGCACAGAATGCAACCATAAACTGCCACAAAGTCGCTTTTTTAATAAATTATTAGCATCGAGAAATGTTGTGACCGCTTGTCGCGTGTCGAGGACATGTGGGATAGCAAACACAGTTAGAAAATGTGCCATATGCACATGGTGTGCTGCATAGCTCGCTAATTACAGGGCTTAGCATATTGAGGGGGCTTATGCTTTATACCTTCGTCGATATTGAAACCTTCATGTGGTATTCCATTTCGCTGCGATCGTAATTTATAATTGACTTCCTGGCAAATAAATGGCACCGCGCACCGAGCATGATCATCGGCGTCCTGTCGTCACATTCGTTTAAACGATATGCGCGAAGCACTGCGGCGAGTCAAATGATCTGATCCCATACGCTGTCGCTGTCCCAGTCCCAGTCCCAGTCCCAGTCCATGGCATTTCTGATCCGATCTGGGTGCTGGACAAACCGTAACGCAGCCAGTGGATGAGCAGGCTGCGATGACTCCGCTGATGAGCTAAGTTCTCTGCATGAAAATTTGATCTTTAGGGTTTAATATCAGCAAACTACTAAGGACCTTAAAGTCTATAACACCAGATAGACTTCGTTTAATGTGGGGTTTGATATCAATAAATTATTAACGACCTTAAAGACCTTAAGACCAGATAGATTTCATCTGATGTGGATTTCATTAAATTACTAAAGAGCTTAAAGACCTTAAGACCAGATAGACTTCGACTTCGATAAATTTGATAGATAATCTTAAAGAATAAATAGATAAACTGAAGTACGCTGAGCTTATCTAGCATTGTTAAAGTTTGAAAAGAAATCCTAAGCTCTCTTGAGTTTATAAGATCGATTACCAAGATTATAAAGAATTTATTAGACTGTAATATCTTATCTATAATATTAAGCTAAATCTTAGGCTCATATATGTACTTGTGCAGAGCATTTGGCATTTCGTTGAGTTCCAACTGATTGTGGAGAACGCTGTGGGACCGTTGGACCGTCCGATTCATTCGGTACGCTTGGGGCTGGCGAAGGCGCCAATGTTTGCACCGCGGGGCGCATTTTCAATGCAGATGAAGCGAATTTCGCTGTTGTTGTAGCGTCTTCTTGCTCTTCTTCTTCAGTTTCTTCTGCTGCTGCTTCTTCATCATCTTCTTGGCGTATTTGCGAACAAGCGAAGCGATTTACCTTGTGAGTAGCATATTTAGGCGATTTTATTGCATCGACTGTGAAATGAGAAATAAAACAATGTTGTCGCTTTGCTCCATCTGCGAAATGTCCGTCGTTTGGGCTTGGGTGTTGATGTGTGTGCCAGTGTGTGTGCCAGTGTGTGTGTGTGAGTGTGTGTCTGTGTGCGTTGCTTTCTATTCGCCGTGCAGGAAGGAAGTTGTGAATCTTTTTGGGGCAACGCCTGACAGCTTTTGGTAAACCAAAGATTGTATGTTTATTTTTTGTTTTTTTTTTTCGGTTTCTGGAGTTTTAAAAGAGGCCCACCTTGAGCGACAGGGGGCGTGTTAGTTCCTTCTCCTTCTTCGGGGTACCCTTCTTTAGGCACTTGGCTCGTTGGTTTTTAGTTTTCGCAAACATTTGAAAAGTAATCGTTCAACGAACCGATTGACAAGGTAATCTCCCCGAAAACATGTGTTCACAATATCAAGGCCGTGCCACACACAGGCCACACATGCACACACACTACATCCCGTTTCCCCGTCCCTTCATGTACCCTCCCCCCAAAACACTCAGCTGGACAAAGGTTGCGGCTGTAAAAGTTTACAAAAGTCGAACTTCGGCAACGGCCCCCCCCCCTCGCTCATGACTTTGTCTAATACTCCCGAAGAATGAAAATGATGAAAAAACAGAACAAAGAAAATTGGCAACGGGCAGAGGGTAGAGGCAAAAGGGGTGTCAGGAACATACGATGACTGAAAAAAAGGCAAACGTGATGGACGGAACTTGAAGCCTTCTGATAAGATTCGACGAGCTCTTTGAAAAGGGTTTTCGTTTTTTTTTTTGCAGGCAAGGGATTGGGGGGCTTATGCGGGTTTCGCATTTTCTCGCTTCATCACTTATGCATGCTTTGGTCTATTAGATTTCCGTTTCCGGTTCAACTGTAACGCATGAAAGTTACACAACGTGTCTGAGGTTTTACGCTCTCTTGGCCCGCACGTCAATGCGATTTGAACCGCTAAGGCTCACACACCTGGCCCAGCTTATAAGCATGCTTCAAGTGTAGAGGTCAAAGTGTGCCTGCCCTCCCCCCGCCCCTGGACCATCCACAACGCAGATGTGATACCTGAGGTATTATATTTTCCTTTTCCTTTTCGTTTTCTTTTTTATTTTTATTTAGCATTTTTGTTTCATACATGTATTTCCATACTCTAACATAGATTCGTCGATTAAAGAGTTCCATGGAATGTACATATGATAAACATACAACATATATACCATATAATATGTAAGTAAATAGATCGATAGTTGTATGTCTTAGGTAGTAAACCTACCTCAACCTACCTTAGCTCATTCTTTAAACTTGTTTTAATTACAAATCAAACAACATGTTTTTGTCTGTTTCTTTATGAAACGTTCCTAACCTCACTTCACTTCAGAATTGGTAGTGTAAGTTAGCAAGAGTCGAAGACCTTAATACTTAATACAAGCAGCCAATTTGCTGACGCTACCTTTGCACTATTCCTAAGTTCGATTAGGCTTCAAATTGAAGTCTGCTTAGGTCTATTAACTAACAATTGATAATCAGCATCTGCCGAAGTTTCTATAATCGTGCACATAGTTCATATCCCTTTCAAGTTCACCCCTGGTAAGGGTATTGAAAGTTCGTTAATTGAGCCCAACCCAAGTTAAGCACTTCGAAAGTCTTTGACATTGCTCGACAGAGCTTTGTGTGGTCCCTTTTGATGATGTAAGCATTTAATTCGTTCTATGCCGCTGGAATTTTGCCGATAAGGCCGGACAGACGGACGGGCGTGCTCGACGTTTCAGGATAGATGAATAGATGGATGGATGCTCGGTCTGTCGGCTGGTCTATCGCATTGGTCGGGCTGGGGTGCGAGAATGGGTGGTAAAACTTTTTTTACCAGTCACTGAAAAGACAAAAGGGTAAGGCACTCTCACACACATACACACACCTCCTACACTCATACATTCGTGCAGTGTGTTAACATATGTGCACTTGCTGCGGGTACGCATCGTTTATGCTCATCCGCATGGCAAAGTTATTGTTGCTGATTCCTTAAGTGGCCGCTTCAATATTTTAGATTGTTTTGCCATTGCGTAATAAATAAAGAAACACTTCGGCCCAAGACTCGTCAGCTCAATGACGGATCAGCGAACTTGTCTGGACTTCTCCTGCATATTAATGTTTCTTAAACCGACAACCAGATGGACAGACGAACAGACAGACAGACAGATGAAGAAACGGACTGCTGGATGGATGGACTGTCCCAGAGCATCAAAGGGTTCTCGCTGCGGTCCTCACGCGGCTTGTTACTGCGAACAACTGTTGAGATTCCCAGTAGATTGTGTATGGTAATGCCACAGATTAATTAACTATACACCATATAAAGGAAGAGTTGCGAAAATTGAAATAGGTAAAGTCTCAGAGCAGGTAAAGGGTTAATATGTCTGTAAAGCAGTCGCATCTGCTGGGCATAATCAGACTTCAAGTTTAGAGCTACAATAGTTTAAGAGAAAGAGATAAGTGTAGAGAGAGGTTTGTGGGAAAGAGTGTAGGGCAAAGTGTAGAGCTACAATAGTTTAAAAGACAGGGATAAGAGTAGAGTAAAAGTTTAGTTTGTGGGAAAGAGTGTAGGGCAAAGTGTAGAGTTGATTGTTGGTTGGACTGTAGGGAAGGGTAGAGAAAACAGTGTAGGGTGAAGTGTGGAAGAATTGGGGGTAGAGTATAGTAAAAAGTGTAGGGTAAAGTAAAGGATAGAGTAGAGAGTAGATAATAGGGTACAGTAAAGGATAGAGTGGAGAGTAGATAATAGGGTAGAGTGTACTATAGGATAGAGAGGAGATTCGACCATTGGGTAGGATACAAGTAGAGTGGAGGGTAGACTATAGGGTGTTGTTTGAAGTATAAGGCGGAGTGTTGGATGGAGCGTAGGGCAGAGTGTTGGGTAGTGTGTAGAGTAGGATGTAGAATAAAGTGAACTGTAGGGTATAGAGAGAGGAATGTAAGGTAGAGTGGCAGAGCGTATGGTTAGTGTAGAATAGGGTAGACCTTAAAGGAAGGTTCTTTACATAGTGTGATGAGAGGGTGTTTTATACAGCGGACAAAAGTACATGCTAGTGAAGAATAATATATGTATTTGATAGAACAAAGGGTAGAGTATCGTTTGTAGAGTAAAGAACTGTACTAAAGAAGTAAAGCAGAAGTTAGCATAGAGAATGCAAAGTAGATCCTACTAAGAATTGACGAGTAGTCCATGAAGCAGCCCAGTTATATCTGGTATATAGAAAATATGCTATCGATGGTAGGATAATTGATTAACTGTTAAATAGGGTGTTCTATGTAAACGTATTTGGTCTGCACAATAAGCAAATAAGATAGTTATTTCCCTAGAGTCAAGAGAAGTAAGAGAGTTAGGTGAATCAATGATAAACAAGTGTTTGCATATTATTCTGGCCCATTTGTTATCAAGCATATTATGCAGTTTAATCGACTGTCGTTCAGTATGCAGACATTCTAAATCATACTCATGTGTGATTTTCTGATCCCACTTAAGTCGCGTAGACATCATCTGCAGCTAATTACCTCGGGCCGTCGCTCCAACCGGTCTCTGATCTCGACTAAGCTCTTCAAATCGGACATCGAACAAGATATTCATGTCATGTTTCTGAATTTAACACTTAATTGTGCTGGCTCTGCGATGGGGCTCTGGCCATAATGGACCATGGGAGCAACGGTCTGTGGCCTGGCCATAAATTTCTCGTGTCGAGCGTTAATTGAGAGCCCTAAAAAACAAATTGCCAACTTCGGGCCAGGAGGCTATCGAGATTCATCAATAATACCGGCCCCGATGATCACTGACAGTCGAGTCCTTTGAATGCGATTATTATTTATGTGCCAGTGTGTGTGTAGGTGTGTAAGTGTGTGTGTGTGTGTGCACATCTCACGTAGGGACACTTACAATTGTGACAATTTCTCACTCCCCATGAAGCAAACTAGGCAATTAATCAAATTATGTAAAGCTCTCAATATGACAAAAGTGGAATTAATGATACGGCAGATCGAATGGTAACCACTTGTAGAGCAGGGTAGAAAGTAGGGGAGATGGACAGGAGATGTGGATGAGAGATACTGAGGACTGAAAACTGAAAACAACAAATCATCAATTGACAAATCGATGCGCATCACTAAAAACTCATTATTTCAATAACAGGACACAGAGTCCGTTCGCGACCCTCTTGCTCTCCACTTCTGTCTCTGTCTCTCTCTCTCTTTCTTTTGAATCAGGCAAACTGGCAACATAACCATCATCGGCCATGCCAGCTCGTCTCTGGCCTGTCCTCATGTCTGTCTGTCTCCCTGTCTGTCTGTCTGTCTGCCTGTTCGTTTGTCTGTCTGTTTGTCTGACTGAGTTGAACATCATCACCGCCTCCGCCTCCAACTTCAACTTCAACTTGAGCTTCAGCTCGCAGCAGAGCAGCAGCTCCAGGAGGCAGTCGGGCAACGTTAACGCTGGCCTCTTCAAAATCGTCGCATTCGTCATCGTCATATCAGCCGCTCATCTTGTAGTTGAGTGCGAGAACAGTGGTCATTATCTGTTCAGATTCTCTTGCCTTCGTATTTGTGCATGGACCAAAGGGCGACACACCAACACACACACACCAACACACACAGACAGACTGAAACAATTTTGTTGCCGACTGCAATCATTGCCAGGATCAGGGGGAGACCTGAGACTCGAGACCCGAGACCTGAGACCTGGAGACCCGGGCACAAGCCCAAGTTGGAGATGGAGACTGGAGTGTGGAGACGGAGAGCAAGTGAAGTGGAGCCAAGTTAAATCCACTTTGCCTCATTCGTAATTTAGCAGGTTAATGGCTAAAGGAGGCAACCCAAACTGGCTAAAGTCAAGTCAAGTCTGCAGCTCAAGCCGGGGCTGACGGCGACAGGCGCACTGCAGTGCGACAGAGCGAGAAAGAGAAAAGAAGAGGGAGTGAGTGAAAGAGCAAGCAAGTGCCCCAAACTAGAAGCGAACAATGGTTGTGCGTTCGATAAAAATGGCCCCAGCCCCAGCCCCGGCCCCCGTTGCCCGTTGCCGTTGCCATTGCCACAGCTCATCACAGTCTTCAGCTTAGTTAGTTGCTCTCTCTCTCTTGCTCTCTGTCTCTCTGTGTGACTATCACTATCTCTCTCTCTCTGTCTGTCTGTCTGTCTGTCTGTCTGTCTGTCTGTCTGTCTGACTGTCTTGCCTGGCTGTCCATCCATCTATCCATCGGGCCAGAGAGCTCTGAGAGTGCCACACATACATACATTATTCCAATTCTGATGGTCATCATCTTTATCATTAACTTTTTGCCATCGAAGATTATGTTCCCCGTGTGCCTGTCCCCCATCTCCCCCCTCACTCCTCACTCTCCCTCTCCCTCCCTCTCTCTCACTCTGCTCTGCTGCTTGTCGTGTGTCCATGTGAGCGACAATGGTGCAGAGTGAATTAAAAATACAAAAATGAAAATAAATCATCATCAGAGACGCATGTCAAATTCACTCTCTCTCTCTCTCTCTCTCTCTCTCCTCTTGTCTGCGTGTGCTGTGGTTGCGGCTGAGACTGAGATTCAGTTTCTGATTTGGCTTCGGATTGGGATTGAAATTGGGATTGAGATGAAGATGAAGATGAAGCTGAAGATGGAAATGGAAATGGGGAGCTGAGAATGTGAACGGAGGGGGCTGGGAATCTGTGGCCGGCGACTGTGTTCAGCAATGTCATTGCAAATGTAACGAGATAAAAATAATTAAGGATATTTCATTACCCAAGAATGTTGCAATGCATAGGGGGTCGGCGAAGGGGGAGGTCACTTTGATGGATCTTCGTGACAGTAAATTATTTATTATTATATCATATGAGAGATTATGACTCAAGTTGGCTGGCTGGCAAACGAGTGCAACGGAATTATTAACCGTTTATCTGTAAGATGGAACAGGAATTTATATATTTATATTATTTATTTATTTAATTAATTTAAAGTCAACTAAATACAGTCGACTAAATTAAATACAACGAATTATTTAAAAACTCAATTTAAAAAAGGTAATTAAATTTAATATTAATTTAATTTGTTTGAGTTTAATTTAATTTAAAATAATATTATATACATCCACAATAATAAATATAAATAATAAATATAATATGTATTACATATACACTAATAAATATAATAAATATACCTATATCATAAAAATTATACATCTGCGGATGGAACACGAATATATAAATACATATATGATATACAAATAATATATTATAATATATAAAATAAAATATATAATATGTATAGTATTACATATACACTAACAAATATAATAAATATACCTATATCATATATATGTATTATACATCTGCAGATGGAACACGAATATATATCAAATACGTCATATTAAAAATAAAATGTATTACATACATTAAGGTGGATGTAACACGCGTATATATAGTGTATATAATATGCATTACATATGCATAAATACATATAATACATCAAAATATATATATTATTTGTTCCATCCATATATTTATGTTCCATCCGCTTGTCTTATCAACAAATCTCATACATGAAGGGAACTTTAACTGCTATACATAAGTATTTTAGTATATCAATCAGTCGCTCTCCCTTACATGTCTGGCTGTCTCCCCACCTTAATCGTTATATGGTCACCCTAAGTGACACTTTAGCTGACCATAACTCAAACGAGAGCATTGTGAGCATAGATGAATCTAAACTCGCTTGGCAAATGTGTGAAAAGCCGTGACGATCCGATCAAGTGCCGCCGTCGCAGTCTCATCGGATACTTCAGGCAAGGGATGTGTCAAAGGTTTTATGTGGTAATTATCCGAGGCGACCTGCAACCGGACCAGTCAACGGACTGCACACATGGCTACCTAATCCGCTTACGGTCACACAGCCCAAGCACTAAGCCCAAGTCAAGCCGAAGTCGCAACTGTTGCTGCTGCTGCTGCTGCTGCTGTTGTTACTTGTTGTTGTTCTTGCTGTTGTTGTTGTCGCTATTGTTGTCACCATTGTCAGACGAAGTCACGTCAAGAGGGGGCGTTGGTTGTAGATTGCACGACTAATGGAATACCCTGTGGCAGGTAGAGTTCGAGCTGCCTGAATGTTTTGCTTGAAGTATGAAGGATCTTAGACTTCAGCTTCTTTGAGAGCATCCTTAAGTTGAGAGAAGTCACTACTTTGGGTTTCTCTATATATGTTTCCTCCTATAAGTTTCCTTTTTAGCGATCTATGTCATGAACAGTTTTCATTATACTTGTATGTTGTCATCAAAGAGTTAAGAAGGCACAAGCTGCAGTGAATACAATACGTGAGTATTTTAGGACTGTCTTTTAGTTTATTTATGCAATTTTTCCTCTTCGACAGGTGCTTTATAATTGGATAATATTTTATTATAAACATTATACTTTATTCGATATCATATCATTATCTTACAGACATTCCTCGCTTTATTTTCGATATGTTTCCATTAAAAAGAAATCATTTTCAAGCTTCAAATATTATTATATCATATCTAGTCTAGTATTAGTATTAGTAAATAGTGTTATATCATATCTAGTATACTATTATATCATATCTAGTCTAGCATCTTTATATTTTTGCCACTGTTTCTAACATGTAAGGTGCATTCCTTGCTGGTTCTCTCTCTCTCTCGTGCACTTACAGGGTATTTGCTGCTTGGCTCAAACTGTGTCAAACAATGCGTTGTTGCTCTTTTAAGTTGACACAACGACACCGTAGAGCTCTGACGACCCTTGCCCGGAGACAAAGAGGGAGAGAAGAGGAGAGAGAGAGAGACAATGAATGGCTTGCATGGAGAGTGTAATCAATCAAAATTAGTTGTGACTTAGGTCCCGGTAGTAGTAGGCACCGGTAGTGCATATTGTGACAAACCAGCCAAGACGAGTAGAGCGGAGACAAGTTGGGTCTAGAGAGAAAGAGTCGAGGGGTGTTAAGGGGAGTCGAGTGGAGTTAAGGGGAGGGGAGGCAAGGGCAACGGCGAGTCGCGGGTATAACAACGACGGAGGTCGCTGTAAGGCAACCCACATAATATTTGTATGTAGCTAAAGCTGAGCAATACCAAAGTAGTTTCCATTCATTCAAACTTCAATTAAGAAGCAGCACACACACACACACACTCACACACAGGCTGTGACTGTGGCACAACAAGCATGTTGACAAAGCGCAGCTAATGAACTTGGCACAAATGATGAGCAAAATTGTGGCCAAATTTAGTAGACAAAATTGTGTGTATATGTGAGTGTATATGTGTGTGTGTATATGTATATGTATGTCTGTGTCTGTGTGTGTATGTGTATGTGTTTGTGTGTGGCAGTTGCCCCGGTGTCTATGTGTGTGTGTGCTTATCGGAAGATGCTGATAAACCCTCAATCAGATCGACTAATAACAAGCTGCAAAGGCAAGCAGTGACACACTCCCCGCTCGGCCTGCTCCCCCCTTCGCCAGGCCTTTAAGTACACAGCCCGTGCCCCTCTTACCCTCCACCTTACGCTGCACTGCCACGCCTACCGCGCGCCCCTTATTTGATACACAGCAGCGCGTTAAATATATTTGCAATTCCCAAACGGAAAAAAAGAGAGAAGATTTTTCTGGCCTTTTTTTTAGCAGTGCCAGCTCTGTGTGTGTGTGCCTGCTCTGTTTGTATGTGTGTATGTGCTCTGTGTCCATGTGTGTCTATGGATGTGTGCGTGTGCATCTGTGTTTGCCTGCTGCCTGTTTCTATTGTCCATTTGTGCGGCCCAGCAAATGACCTTGCTTAATGCCAAATTGACAGCAGCCCCGGCAGCAGCAACATCGAATGACACAACAACAATAACAGCAACACACACACCAACAGACACACACACACACTTGCGCTGCACTGGCCCATCGTTAAAAATGCAGAAAGAAGTTCTCAGGTAACCAATGGATTGGTTCGAGTTGCTGATTGCCGACTTTAATAGCCGCATTATTGCAGACAAAGCAGCCAAACAGATTCGAGCAGCAGCAGCAGCAGCAGCCATAAAAGCACAAGCAGCAGCAGCAACAGCAACAGCAACAGCAGCAACAACAACATGAACTCGCAGCAGCGGCAAGCAAAAGGCCAAGCTTGCCACCAAAATGCAGCAGCAGCAACTACAACAAGATCAGCAACAACAGCAGCAACAGTGGCTGCAGCAGCAACAACAACAGCAGCACAAGCTGGCCTGCAACAATACCTAAGAAAACCTACAGCTCAGCACTTGCCTCTTAAATGCAACAGCAACAGCAACAACAACAGCAGCAGCAGCAACAACAGCAACAGGCCACAGAGCCAACCCTACTTGGCGTCTTGAGCACAACAGCAACAACAACAGCAACTGCAACTGCCACAACAACAACAACAACAGCAACTAGAGCAGCAGCAGGCACAGCTACAGGAGCAGTTGCTGCTCGCTGCCACAGTTGCTGCTGCTGCCGTTGCTGCAACATTAATGCTGCTGCTGCTGCTGCTGCAAGTTAATGAATATTGTGTTTCATAGGCTGCCGCAGAAGGCCGCGACGCGTCGCTGGCTTTGGCTTGGCCAGCTTCCGACTGGAAACAGTTTCACAAATACATATAGCAGACATATATACCCACCCTGTTTGTCTGTGGGTGTGCCTGTGTATGTGTGTGTGTGTGTGTGTGATCTGCTCGTGCAGAAGGTCGTGCACGCCGGCAACAGATCAAGCACGACACACTTGCTTCTTCATAGCGCCGTCTGTGCTGCCACATGCCCCATGCAGCATGCCACTCCCTTACCTCCCTCCCTCTCTCTCTCTCCCTCTCCCCTCCCCTGTGCCCACTCACCCACTTGAAGCGCGGCTGGTACACTGGCGTCGACTCCTTGCAGCAAGTGTAGGCGTAATTGTTTTATGTTGCTCGCTTCGCTACGCAGTCGCTCCATGCTGCATGCTGCATGCTGCACTTGCAACGGCGGCGGCAACACGACTGCCATATCAAACGGCAACCCGCTGCAAGCTGCACGCTGCACGCTGCACGCTGCCAGTTGCAAGCTTTGGGCTTGCCGCAGTCATCGTTTCAGAAGCAGCGATGCCTTTTAAATTGGCCAAACGTTGCCGCCTACTGCAGCAGCTGAATGCAACTGGCAACCTGCAACCTGCGAGCTGCACTTGACGCGCTAAGCAGCACGAGAGAGAGAAGGATTTAGAGTGGGAGTGGGTGAGAGAGAGAGGAAGAGAGAAAGACAGAGAGAGAGCTGAGCATAGTGAAATGCATTTGCACTTTTATGCTAATTAGTTTGTATCCCTCGCCATGTGGCAGCTTAAGGTGAAGCCAGAAGATCGCCGAATGCGGGTTTGCAAATTCAAAGAAAATCCTAAAGAAACTAAGGCTATATGTAGGAATACTATATATATGTAGATATATATGTACATATATAGAAATGCATTAAAGGAACATTATAGAAGGTAAAGCAAAAAGCTTGAGAAATGCCAAATGCCTTGTGTAGCTTGCTTTATATGTTTTGGAATCGAAAAGGCTTTATATAGTAAATTATGGTATATGTGTATAGTATGTTATGGTATATGTGTATTATTGTATACAGTATAGTAAAGTATATGCACATATATCATAGTATATTTCTATGTACTGTACATCTGTCATACACGACCTTTATCTGCTTGCATTCACTGTAGTCAGACCATCTGACTTAAATCAGACTAAACTCTGCCAACATGTATTTGAATATGCTGCGAATGTACTCATAAAATAACCATTATCATCTTATCTATATACACGATCGATGCATTCACAATATATTCCCATATATATGATATTGTTAAGGGAATAAGACGAGACACCTATATACAAAACTTCTTACGCCAGCAAGTAACAAAACTATTCAATCGAGTGTGCTGCACTCTGATACACCCTATAATAGTAATAACTTCTTAAATAACTGCTACAATTATCAATCGATCACAGTCAAATCATTAGCAATCATTCGGATGTAGTTAATTATTGTACACATCCAACTGAAATGTTTTACATATAAAATGCCGCCTGCAGTTTAGTTTTGTATACAATTTACCGAATTTAGCGAGGCTCAATTTTAAAATTAACTTTATATATATGGAAATATATATAAGGAAATATTGTCACTTTATTTGATGGCCCTATATCTTATAATCTCTGTGATCTAGTTGATCAACCGAACTGACAGAGAAAGAGACTGACAGATGGACTTAGGAAAGTGACTCGGCTATTGCTGATCTATACACAGTGCGAGAGATATCTATAACTCTTGTTTCTATTATACTATAATTCAATTAAATTAAATTAATTTTAAATTTGAACAAATTACAATTTTGTAAATTTATACTTCACGCTTAATTACTTTAAATTGACTTTTTAAATAATTCTTTCTGTCAACATCTTTTCTAATTCATTCGACTGTATTTCGTTGACTTTAAATTCAATTAAATTAAATTAAACTTGTAAATTATAATCCACAGTCAATTCTGATTCCATATCATCTGATCACTCCCCCGATAAACCCCAACTAGTCCATCGATGACTACTAAACGTATCAGAATCCAACTCCAACTCCGCCATCATCATCTTCATCTCCATATCGAATTTGCAAGTGTGTGAACTTTTTTCCCGCAAGCTGAGAAGAATCTCTGGGCTGTAATTTTGTCCCGAGGCGCACAGCTGCCTGTGGTCAGGGTGCCAACACGGGGCGGGGTGAGTGGCAGGGTGGAGAGGGGCGTGCATTATAATCTTCTATGTGCGCCTCGGACATAGCCCACTTATCATCTAAGTTACCAACGGTGGCAATCTGCGGCTCCGAAACTGGCCCAGCCACATGTGAATGCAAGTATGAATACAAGTGTGAGTGTGAGTGTGAGTGTGAATACGAATGTGAGTGTGAGTAGCCGTGCGAAATTTGAATCTCACATTATGAAACGCAATTCGCGAGTGCTGGTCATCGGTTTCCGACTCCGACTCCGACTCCGACTTCGACTTCCACTCCATCTCCATCTGCAGCTTGGGCTTTCGTTCTCATCATCCACTGCGACTGCGCTTAATTCATGGGCTTAAGTTACGGTACTCGAATTGGGATTTCCAAACTCTCAGACCTGCCCATTTCATGCTAGTAGATCGTTTAAGTGCCGGCGCATCTCTCATCTCCCAACTTCCATCTCCAGCTACCGAACTGCCTTCGATCTCTGTCGATCTCATATGCATACTGAATATGCTGATCAGCTACGATGGACTGCGGAGCGTGGAGAGTGCTGGAGTATGGGACGAGTCGTCTGTGGCTTTCGATATATAATTGGTCTCCAGGCCCAGGCCCGACATACGATACCTGGCAGGGAGTTTACCAATTGCAACGGGGCCCCAATTTGAGTGATAATGATTATGCGTTCCGACGTCTTTTCCATATTCTCCCCGACTCTTTTACTGTTGTTGTTGCTACTGTTGTTGCTACTGTTCTTATTGTTGTTGTTTTTGTTCTCGGTGTGGTATGGTGTTATTGTGATTTGTGGTTAGTTGCAGCTTCTGTGCTACGTTAAAGCCGTTCGAGCTGTCAGTTCTACGTTTTGACTTAAAGGCTCATTACGCTCCAAGAGAACAAAAGACAAGACCAACAACAACAACATAAAATACGATACAAAATTGAAAAAAATCCACAGAAAAAAAAAACAAAAAATCACAAAGTTTCGTTAAACCTTTGGCAAGCTGTGGGAAAATTTGCTCGTCCATAATTTTCATTGGGTTCAATTAAATGTTTTGGTTCTTGGTTCTCATTCAAGTTCCTTTTCAGGTTCCTCAGCGCATTATGGACAATATGAAAGATCTGTAAGACTGATGCTAGTTAAGAATAAAGTCTCCATTAAACCTACATTTAGTAGTCTTAGTTTCCCATTTGAACTACAAGTCAACAATTTCAAAAACAGAAATTATCTTTGCAATTTCCTACATTTAATAAATCATTTTATTTATTTAAACTAATTTAAACTCTTAACTAGAATTGCAAAAAACCATTATACTTTAATTGTACTCAAAGATGCATTATAATGGTCCATTAAAATGCCGTCACAGTATAGCAAAAGAAAATATTTATATATAAAACACTTTTCAAAATCGCGCGCATTGCAAGCTACCCAATACACACACCCCCTAGCCAGCACACAAACTACAAGTTCTATGCCCTCCAAGCACAGCCAGTACCCCAACCCCTTAGCCAGTATACATACTTTAAGCACAGCGAGTACACACATGCAGCGTCCTCTGACGATAAGCTTTGACAACACTTACGTGCAACGCATACACAAACCAGCCATGAACATCTGTTTAGCCAAGACACACACACAGCGAAACACAGCTGTGCGCAGGGCTGAACGAACTGGACGAAGCAAAACTGGACGAAACTAAACAAAAGTGAACGAAACGCGCACTCTGTTAGCTAACAGCGAACGTAAACAAATTCAAAATACATGCGACTTTCGTGGTGAGCGGACGTGTTTTACTCTCTTTTTGTTATTGTTATATTCTACGTTACGTTTGCATTTGTTGCTTTTGCCTAAAGTACGCTTAGTGCGCGTCGTAGATTGCCGTTGTTGTTGTCGTTGTTGTTGTTTTGGTAATTGCCACATACAAGCACACGGCGAAAGAGTGTAATAGACAGAGAGAGAAGAGAGAGAGCGGTGCGGTGCGGCGAGGCGAGGCGAGACGAGGCGTGAGACAAGCGAGAGTCATGAGTCGGAATCGGTGCGCGCGAACGTGTGTGTGAGACACTGTTGTTGTGTGCTTAGTTGTTTTTATTGTTGTTGTATCTGCAACAGCAATTGTATTGTATCTACGGGACGTACTACGTATTTATGTTACGGTAATATTCGTACGTATTTTTGTATTGTGTTGTGTATTATTTTTCTGTTGTTGTTGTGAACAAAATGTTATTAGAAATTGACGACAAGACACGGCAAATTAACAACACACACACACGGACACAGCACAGCACATGTAGTGAATGGTGGTGCATAGTGTATGTGTATGTGCGTGTGTGTGTGTGTGAGTGTGCATCCGCAGTGGCGGCGGCTGTGCTTGTGCTTAAGCAAGAGTTTGAACGAGACCAAGTTGGATGTGTTCTTATTGGATTGTTGTTGCTGCTGTTGTTGTTGCTGTTGCTGCTGTTGTTGTTGCCGGTGAATGAACCCAACCGAAAACGCCAAACGCACAACAAACATATGCGACGTTTATTGTACTTTTAGTGTGTGCCTGTGTGTGTGTGTCTCTGTGTGTGTGTGTGAGCTCATATGTAACCACAAAATGGTGGTAGAAGGTAAAGCGGCATTAAACATATTTTTTGTTGTACATTATTAACCCAACTGCGCACAATGGCAGAAAGCTGCGACGCGGGCTTCCAACGCGACTGCGACTGCGGCGCTGACTTGTGCAGCGGCGAAAGGGAAGCAAGAGAAAAGGCAAATCGAGCATCCGCCGTCGTCTCTTGTTTAATGTCTTTTTGCTGCTGTTGTAATTGTTGTACTAGTATAACACACACACACACACACACATACACATTGCAGAGGGTGAGAGAGGGAGAGGGAGAGAGAGACGCACACTTAGATATTGCGCTTATCTTATCAGCAGCGAAAAGCTTGAATCGTTTGCAATCTGCAGGCAGTGCAAAGGCAAAGACAGGGACAGCAAACGTGCGAGCGAAAGAGAGCGAGAGAGAGAGCGAAAAAAGCATTCAACCAAAAACAGCTGCAAGGCAAATTGAACTGACTAACTAAGCAAATAAGTAGGTAGAAAACAAATGAAGAGGAGGTAGGGAGAGGGGAGGTGAGGGGGAAGAGGAGCATACATGGGGTATGCATAGTATATATATGCAAATACATATATATACAAACACACACAGAGATAGCAAGGGGGCACGCAAGCGCGCTTGCCTGGTTGCATGCAACGTGCTGCATTACTCACTGAGAGCTTTCTTGCGTGTGCCTTATGCGAAAAAACAGTCGAAGAGGGGAAGAGAGAGAGAGGGGAAGGGGCAGGGGCAAGACGATACCGGTTTAAGGTCTTAAGGATTCGCGCAACTTGATTCTTTCTCGCAAAGGGGTGCGCCAGCAAGAGAAACAAAACACTCTCGTCTGCTCTGACGCTGCTTCTTCTTCTACTTCCCCCCACCTCCTCTTCTCCCTCTCATTCTCCTTCTCCTTCTCCTTCTTCTGCTGCTGCTGCTGTTTCGTTTTGAAAGTACAAATACAAAAGTTGAAATGCGAGAGATCGCACTGTGATGCACTGTGACAAATAATGTTGTTGTTGTTGCTCAGCAATTGCCATGCAAATTCCAATTGCCGGTTACACTGTAAGAAATTCACTTGTTTATTGACTTGACAATTTAATGAATTTGATACACATTAAGCCCGCCTTATTTGGCTAACAAATTCACATAAATATGCGAGTATGCACTGAGAGAAATATACGCCTTGATATTGTGCACGTTTGATATTGAATTTGAGCAACAATTTCTTACAGTGCTGTACGGGCTGACGAGTTGTGGCTTGTGCCTTGTGGCTCTTGCTGAATTCAAATAGCTGCCACACACAAATCTCTGTGTGTTATCGTTATCGTTATCGTTATCACCATCGCCCACTATCACTATCACATTGTCAAGGTGAATCTCTGAGTGTTGGCCCAAAAATAAACGATGATATATGAGGAGGCAGGCAGCAACCTTCGCCAACAGTAAGGCCTCGCTCTGTTTGCACAAGGTATAACAATATTATTTGACATTATTACAGTGTAGCTTAACACCATGAAGCAAGAGCAGCAGTAAAGTACAGTAAAGTATCATTGATCAGGTGCACTTGATTCTCATTTATGTCTGTGTGAACACAGAGATCTCAGCTATTTTGTGAGCTAGAGACAGCAAATTTGGCAGCTTCCTAAATGCCATACACAGATAAAGCTCTGTTTAAATTTCGGATATTACGCCCCTGCAAATCAATGATTACATTTTTTAAATAATATTAATATCTGAAAAAGGCCCTTACTAAGGAGTGCAGCAAGATTGGAGCAGAAATGACACAGAAACTGGTCGAATTAATGCCCTCATCTCGCCTAAACGAGGTTATTAAAGCTATGGGATATCATTATAAATATTATATTATTATAATATTATATATATTAATATATATGTATATTATTATATATTAATATTACATTTATTTTATAAAATAGGCGCGTTCTCATGCAAAAAAGGAGACTGCATCATATAAGCTGTGACCCAAACATTTTTAAATAATTTGTTCTGTTTTATTTTTTTATCTTTTAAGACTGGTTCCATTGAAACAAATAATGTGCTTTTAATGAAATATATAATTTTGTATTTTTTATCATATATTTATATAATTTGTAATAAGGCATTTAAATTTGTATACTAAATTTTGTAGTTTTCAAGTTAAAGCACAAAATACATTGAAATTACTACTGCAACAAATAAGTTGTAAGCCACTGTACTTAGCTGACTTAATGATCTGCCTCTTTGGCTGCTTGTTAGCATTGCATGCCATAGGCAGTCAGGAGTTATCGAGGCTTTACTGTACCTGCAATCATCGTCACCTTGGCAAACAATAAATTTCAATTTAAGCCGAATTAACCCTGCCAGAATTGATGTGTTTGTGCATATACCAAATACGCTTTAAGCCACACTACACTCTCCCAGCGAGGTGTGTGAGCGAGTTTGTTTGCGTGTGTGTGTGTGCATGTCTCTGCATGCACAAGTACATTAGTATTCACGCCGTACTGTACATAATTATGACTAAAAAAAAAGCTAAAATGCCTGGAAAAGTCACACACAGCGGTTTTTGTTTTTTACGAACTTTTCGTCGTTGTTGTTGTTCTCTCTCTCTCTCTCTCTCTGTGTTTCTGTGTGTTTTGTGTTCCTCCATTGTTCAGGTTTTTGTTACTTCTGAAATCTTGCATAACTTTAAGGCGACAAAGAGTTGGAAATAGTCTGGAGTGGAAGGGGGGAAGTACAACAAAACTCAAATTATAAAGCAGGCGTAGCACAGTGGAATAGCAGATCGATCGGGCAGAACTTCCTTTAAAGTGAATGCATGCAGATAAAACTTGCAACTTATATGCCCAACTATATGTTGCATAAAATACCAAACAATGTTGTGTGTTCAGTATCAGTGAAGTGTACGTTTTCTCTGCGATTCCCAGACAACAAAACTTTGAATTTAATTCCGCTAGTTGGGTCTAACTGCCCACTGTGCGTAATGGGGCGGCAATTGTCGCCACGGCGTGCATGTGTGTGTGTGTGTGCATGGGCGGCTGCTGTAATCAGTCGTAGTTAATCACTTGAGCCGGCGCCACACACACACACAGACACAGAGAAAGAGAGAGAGAGGCAGCCGCAGTCAATTGAGTGTGTAATGGAAATTGGCAAAGCTTGCTACGTAACACAGGGTGCCACACACACACACACACACACACACACACACAGGCGCACATGCACAGGGTGTGCAACGGGTGCAGTCGACAGCAGCTGCAGCTTGCGGGTTCATTTGTTCACCTGTTGCGGTGCTGAGACCGCACAGTGAGTGCAATTTGATACGCACCACCTAGTTATCAATTTAACGGCGCTTTGGGCAACAACTGCCGCAAACTGCGCTTGCACAATCGCGACCTGAATGCACGAGACACAGAGAGACAGAGAGAGGGGCATCTATATAGAGTATATAGAGTGTGTGTGTGTGTTTCTGTGTATCTATCTGTGCTTGTCTGCGCGCACTTACAATCTGAGCCAAGTTAGTTAATTGCCGTGAGTGACGTCATGTGAAGATACGACCCCAGAGAGAAAGACAGAGTTCCAGACATGCTCGCACTATCATAGTAGTAGATTGCCAAGTGGCACACACACACACACACACAGACACATTTTACAGTGCTCGCACGATGACGTGACCAAAGTTTATGCTCGCTAATCACCGGCAAAGGCTCCATTTATGGTGCGACCGTTAAATCAATCATTACGCCAACCATAACTATCAATCGCATCATCAACATGAACATCATCGTCATCGTCATCATCATCGTGTTCATGATGAGAGACTTCTCCGTTGCCAACTTAAATGTGCCGTTGACATTGTCACGAATCTCTCAAAGTCACAATAAGAGTGATAAATGCTGTTTTCTTTTCTGTTTTTTTGAGTATTTTTTACGAGTACTCACTTTACTTAGTTTGTGCTTAGTTGCCAGCAACTTGACAAGGGTTTGACGTGACGTGGCTACAGTGGTCACAGACTAAGTGAAACAACTGAAGACGCTGCCTCACTTACTATCTGCTATACGTAGCTGTCTTATCTGGCCTCTGTTTAAATTTACTTGAAAATACCTTTTTATTAAGGCAGCAACTCAGTTATATCTGTCATGCACTTGAACTCTAGACACGACCGAACTCTTAACTCTCTTAACTCGACAAAATGGTAAACCTTAACTCGACTGAACTCTCCAGACTGGCATGAGTGCCAGCCCGCATAACCCAAACTGAACTCAGCTCAAGTTGTGAATGAAAAGCGCGTGCATAATCAGCAAGATATGCGTAAAAAAGGTATGGGAAGTCAAAGCTATATACTTGTAGAGTTCCCAAAAAAAAAAAAAAAATATACTAAAATAAAAACCAGACGAACCACAGTAAGAAACTGAACCGACAGTAAGATACCCTTCGCGCAGTTTTCTTTGTGCAGTAAGTTGACTTGAATAACTTTCTTGATTGTTATGCAATTGAATTGAAAGGAGGAGGAGAGGTAGATAGTACAGTCACATAAATATTGTGGGCGTGGTATCCAACATTTGAAAGAAACTTAATTTGTGTATGGTAAAGCTAAAGAAACATCGATGCTTGCTAGATGTAACATCGATGTTTCTCCAGTTCTAGTGTATGGTATACAGCACTTACAACACTTCATGCTCGTACTTATTATAATTGGATTATGTGTGTTCATACAGACAGATGGACATACAGATTGAAATGACTCAATTCACTCGGCTAGTGATATACACTGCAAGAATATATATGTCCTTTAAAGGTTCTGTCACGCCCCCTTCTCCTTCTGTTACATACATTTGCACCAACTTAGTCTTCCCTTTCAATAGTCAAAGTGTGTATATAAATGACTAAGCGATTACCTACTTATGCACAGAGTTCTTTTAGCTGAGCCAGGAGAAATCTCCTCCCACACACACACATGTACACACTTTCAATTCGTAGCTTAGCCCCATGACTAATAAATCTAACGAATTTTCTGAGATTTAAAAATTGTTTTCAATTGATCACAATCAGTTCGACTTCTTGGGGTCACTTTGATATTCGTACTCTTAACTCTATAATGCCCCAATGCGTAAGAAATTCCATAATTAGAATCAGGAAAGTATAATGTTTACATGGTAAAAATTCCGTAATATCGAAGATCTCAATTAGCGCCTCATCGTGTTACTCTAAACAGAACTCAAGGGGAGGCTAACTTCAACGACGATTCATTCATTGATTTATTTAGACAAACGAGTCTTCACTGTATGCAGCAATTAGTGGGTCACAGCGGGGCGTGGGGGTTGGTGGGGTGCATTACTCAAGTTGTTGCAATTAATACAGACTCGATATTCAATACTCGATAGTCGATAGTCGAACGACATTTGCATATTTTGCCGACTGCGATTTATAAGGTCAATAGATGATCTAAAGCAATTAACGTTCCGAATCGGGCGACTGCACAGATTGCCATATAGCAGCGACATGTGCATATCATTAGGCACGAGCTGTGGGGAGTGCAGGAGAAGGGGGAAATGGGGGCGGGGTAGGGGGTCGAGGTTGGAAATAACAATTCTTACGCACGCTCGTAAATGAAAACAAACACTTGAGTTGAGTTGAAATTCTGAAGATCAAATGGAACCCGGAGGCGAAACAAGGCGCGGGATATACATGACTACAAGAAGAAGAAGTAGTAGAAGAAGAAGAAGAAGAAGAAGAAGTAGAAGAAGAGCTACAGCTAGCAGCGACGATGCTGGAATTGCGCAATAAACTGCGTGCGTGCGTTCTTACTGCGTACTTGTAGATGCAAAGATACTTTTGTGTCTTGGACACGAGGCAGAGACAGAACAAATAAGTAGTACGCACAGCATCGACTTCAATTTCAATTTCAATTCGTACTCGAACTCAAAATTACACCCCCTCCCCACACTCCATCCATCCCTTTCCCCAATTCCAGTCGAAGGGGTGATCTCTCGAGTAAATCTTGGCTTTGGCTAGCGGCTCGTAAAGTTCCCCCTTAAACACATCCCCTCCCCCACCCCCCACTCCACCACACTTCACTTTCGCAGGGGATCACAGCAAAGCGTACGTTCTCTCTCTCTCTCACACGCTCTCACGCCCTCTCACTCTTTTCGAGGAAGCCGAAGAAGTTAAAACTGAAAACCAGTTTTCGAAATGAGCTCGACTCGTTGAACTTCACTTGAGCAATTCTTCAAAAAGCAACGCGCGCAAAGAAGACTTGCGATCTCTCGCCATTAGATTTACTGATAGATACACAACTAATTATACCCTGTAGCGCTGAATGCGCAGCAACAACAGCAACAACAACAACAACAATAGCAACGATGAGGTTGCTATAGTTGTCGGGAAGGCCCAAAGTCTTTCACGGGAACTACATACCAAAATTAGCTTTGATATGATCATCAAATTAGACAGCACTAGTTGTAACTTTAAGTCATTTCTACAGGGTATGTGTGATAAGGTAGGTATTTAGTTTGATGTTTTGTTTCTCATATATGTATATAGAGATGAGGATCTATTCGAATTGTTTTTAAAATCCAAAGTGAAGATCACAGTTGTAATTCACATTGTAGTTTACTTCCTATTGGAATTGATAATCTTATATTGTAGAACTTCCATTGGAATTGAGAATTATCCTGATCTATGTTAAATAACTCTAATTTTAACTGATCCTCACTAGCTTCAAGTTCTCTGATCACAATATTAATTGACTTCTTTAATCATCATCACTTGAAATAACTTTTGTTTCTCGATCCTAAGTGATGATAAGTGATATTGTAGTTTACCTAACATATCCCTAAACTTTGTTAAAGTTCTCCCATTGGCATTGAGGATCACATATATTGTAAAACTCCCTTTGGAATTGAGGGTCATTCTTATCTGCGTTGTATATGTAACTGCCATGGCAACTGATGCTCACCAGCCTCAAGTATTCTGTTCACAGCATTAACTTTGCCCTTGCTACAGGGTATTAGCAGTGCGAGCAGCTCTAACTAAACTATGCATGTTATACTGCCAGCTTAAAGACTTTACTTAAAACGGGATTTAGCCGCAAAGCAGCTAAATAAAAAAGCAAAAACGAATTCGAATACATAACGCAGTTGATCGGGAGCCGAGCGCTTTATGGGGTTTTATGGGCAGCTCAATGTCCCACGCAAGGTTCGCACGCGATCGCACCGAACTGCGGGGCCTGCGTGATATGTATGTATGTATATACATATATACGTATCTGTGTATGTACTTACATAGGTATATCGTGTATTTATTGTATCTGTATCTGTTTGGGGGCATATGCTGCCTGTGCCTTTATTGAGGTCGATTGTTCATTTATCGTCAATGTCAGTCGTCAGTTGAGCCAATTGGCGCGTGGTTTGTTGTTTTTACACATTCCCTTGTTGTTCGTTTTGTTTACGTTCCAATTTTACAGTATTACAAGCGGGAGAAAGAGTTGAGAGCGAGGGGATAACAACGGGATGGAGATGGAGATGGTACTCCAAAATCGATGAAGGTGTTGCACAATGGGCGCATTGGGCAGCTGGAGTTTTTCAGCCATTTGCAGCTAAATCTAAACACAGACAACAATTAGCATTAGATATATGTGTGTTTACGCACACACACACACACACAGACACACAGACAGACACCACACTTAACACACGCATAAAGAATTGATGAATATGCGGCCCCTTCTTATCCTTCGTCCTCTGCATTTTTTTGGCAGCTTATTTGGTCCTGGTATCTGCATTCGCATCTGCTCTATCTGTGTGTGTGTGTGAGTCTCTGTCTTTGTGTGTGTGTATGTGTTTGTCTGTCTACCCATCTTATCCGCAAGATGTCGCATAAATCTTCTCGCAATGCTTTGTCTGGCCAATGTCGCGTCAAGGCTTCGTGGCGCCGCGTCGCATGCGCCAAAAGCATCTCTCAATCTTCAATCTACAATCTTCCAGCTTCAATCTCTGCTTCTAAATCATTTGCTCCAAATGAAAATGCAGTAAAAATCTCGAGAATAGTCAGTAGTGAACAACAAATGCCAGATTTATTTCATTTGCTTATATTTGCTCCAAGAGGAATTCAATTATGAACAATCGTTTCATTCACAAAAGAATCGCAATTAATTTTGATTTGATTTCTTTTTTTTTTTATGAATCATTTTCCATGATATTTCGAACAAAAATTACGCAGTTCTCGGGCCACACACACATTGATTTCAAAGTGGATTTTTTAAGGTATTTTAAAAAAAGTCTGAAGAATTTTGTGATATTTTTTAATACCAGTCGAGAATTGGAAGAGCTCATAAGGGGTGTACTAACTACGATATATGCAAAGAAGAGCGAGAAAGCAATAGGTGGCTGTAGAATTTTAACTGAATTTGCTGTTGGGAATTACAAGGTATTCCATAATTTCGAGCGTTGCTTGTTGTGCTCTTATTCTATTCAGCTAGAAATCGCTTGTTATCTTTTTTTTTCTGTTATCAATCAATTTCAGATTCAAGATTTGCTAGTTTATGTTTCTAGTTATACCTACATGTGTTGGGTTTAGAATATTCAATATAATTCCAACAAATTGTTTACTTCAGAGTACCGTTTAACCTTGGGGATCATGAGAACATGCGCCCTTATTGAGAAAGACATTTTTCTCAAATCCAACGAAAGTGCAAACAGCAAATTTCCCGTCACGTTTTCATTTTCCCCAATTGCATTTCTAATCCACAAAATTGTTTGTTTCGCTTGTGAGGTTATTTTTATTTCTATTTTCGATTTGGTATTCGGGGGATGTTAGTTAATAGACGTCGCGATGTCAGCAGGGGTAGTTCCTTATCCATATGGCGAGGGTGATGGTGAGGGCGATGGCAAGGGTAAGGGTGGTGGTGCAATTCTACCAATACATATACACGAAAGTCTGGCATAGTCTGCTGTGTGACCCCCTGCGAATACTTGCAGCATATCCACGAATAAAGTGGAAAAAATTAACTCGAGGGTGGCACTTTTATGTGATTTCCACAAAGGTTTATTGCGACTTTTGCTCCCAAAATACATGCAATATATATATTTTTGTATATACTATACCCTAGTATAGTACAAACATAGTCTGTATCCCCTGTAGGGGTAAACATTAGGAACACCTGTCGGTCTTGTTTTTGGGGGTAACATGCAAAGACATCAACACCACAAAGCTTATGAATAATTTTCCTGAATGCGTAGTCCGCAATAGGTTCAAAATTTAACCTATATTTCTTAGTGAATTTTCTAAGCGAATCTTTTATTCATATATGAAAGGATTCAGACTGTATATTTTCTATAATTTATATAAATCTTAAAAGTATTTAATATGTCTTCGTATCTGTTATTAGAACTGCAATATATCATTGAAAGCTTAGTTTCTTTTGGGAATCATTGATTGCTAATGCAAATCTTGCTTTGTAGTGGATTATGTGAAGTGGACTATGTGAAATAGAAATAGAAGAAGGATAGATGCGAAATATATAGATATAGAAATAGATAAAGATTATGGTATTTAACATTTATTTGGTGTGTTCTATTTCATAGTCTCACAATTTCCACTACCTTTTCGTGGTATGCCCTTTTTATTGTACAACCTTAGTACGCAAAGAAAAAAACTTTGGACTTTAGTACAAAGCGAACATTATGAACAGCTTAAGCTGCACATGTAACATGCACATGCCTGTCTCTGCCTGTCTGTGCACGTCTCTCTCTCTGCGCCTTTCATTTGCAAACGGCTGGCGAATTTACGAGGCACACACTAAATGCGCAACAATTCGTATCAAGGTGCACTAGATACACGTACGGGTACCAGTGCGGGTACTTACTAAAAACCAACAACAACAACAGAAACAACAACAAAAATCGAGCAGAATTATGCATGTGAAAAGCAAGAAGCGAGACGCGAAGTCGGTCAGATCGGCATATGCAAATTGGATGCAAAAGTCACTTGGGAAATGCAACAAACCGGTTAACAGCTGTGTGCACCGCAGACGATGCAACAGAACCACCCCCAACCCCCACACGCTAAGCTGTCACCGCTCCCAAGAGACTGAGAGGGGAGAGACACCTTCTCCACTTTCCTTCCTCTAAGAAATTCTTTTTTCTTTTGAAGAAATGTGGGTGAAATATATTGATTTCATTTGCGGCGCTACTATCAGAGATAGGAAAAACACAAATACACGGATACACAAACATACATGTATGTACATACATACATTCTGCAGAAACACAGATACAGATACAGATACTGATGCAGCTACATAGCGAATTCTCGCCATATGCGCATTTCATTACCGCACCACACAAAAAAGGTGGAAGGTAAAAGATTAGCTATCAACTGACCCAGATACCGCACACACAATCGACTGTATGTGTGTGTCTGTGTGTGTGTGTCTATATTCGCATATATATCCATCCACATACATATCTATGTAGACGAGCCATAGCCAAAGTGCAGCCGGAAAAAGCGATCAGCAATTTCTTAGCGGTTGCCCTAATGAACATTCATATTCAACTATTGCAACAATATTTTTTTCTTTTTTTTTATTTGCTTATTTCGCATTTGCCAATTGAAACTGCAATTGGATGACTACTGCATACCCCGCCAGAGCGTGCTTACTGGGTAATTGGGAAATTATAAAGATATATCTACAAAATGTGGATAACTTTAGAACTTGAAATCTTAACTTCCATAGAAGACAGTTTGGTAGTCGGGAAACTTGAAAAAAGTAATGTAGCTATAATATATAGCAAGAGGAAACTTCAATACATTAATGTATTATGAATTTTGCTGAACACGAAGATATATACTGCCAATATATATGTATATATATATAACTTGCACTATAGACAAATATTTAAAATATTTAAATTTCGTGTTAAGTTCTAAAAACACTAAAAAAGCAACTGCAAAATACATCAATTTATTATTAAATTTGTGGAACATTAAGATATATATACTATCTAATGTATATATGGTATATATCCACAACTTGCACTAGTTATAGACAAAAGAAATATTTTAATTTTGTGTAAAGTTCTATAATCACCAAAAAAGCAACTTCAATTCATCAATTTATTATTAAATTTGCAGAACATGAAGATATATGCCCCCAATATAAATGTATTATTTATCCACAACTTGCACTATAGGCAAAATAACTATTTTGATTTCGTGTAAACACTACAATACATCAATTTATTATTAAATTTGCAGAACATAAAGATATATACCCCATATATAATTGGTATATATTGCCAACTTGCACAATTCAATAGACAAAAGAAACATTTGAATTTTCGTGCAGAAATCTGTTTCGAAATTCGCAAAAATTTCATCTACAAAGGGAGAAAGCCATAGCGAGAGGCAGATGAAGTAAAAGAGGAGGATGAGGAGGAGGAGGAGGTGAAGGTGGAAGGTGGAAGGGAGGGAGGTCGCAAAACCCCACCCAGCTGTGCTGGGTACTATGCCTGGCGGGCAATCATCAATTTGAGGTCGTCTGCTCTCGCTAAAAGGCCTGCCAAAATAATTGCTCAAAAACTCGCATAGAATTTTCCCGCATGGGGAAATTTTGAATTTATTTACACACATTTTTTTTACCTGAAATGCCTTGAAACAATTAAGCGGAAATTTCAATATATCATGCGAGAAATGCAAACGGAAATTTTGAATTTCTTTTCATAATATGCAACTAATATGGTCTCTCTTCTCTCTCCCTCCCTCTCTCTCTCTATCTGCAGATCTTCAATGCCAAATTGTGAACTGTGACGAGGCCAACAAGGAGAAGAGAATCAATCGCCTGTAAGATATTGAATGGGATTATAATTATATATAGTATATTTATTATACAGTTACTTTATGCCTTTCCTTCTCTTTGCAGATTTCTTTGTGCAGCTCGAGCAGGCAACTATATATCAATGGTGGGCGGATATACCAAAGTGAACTCCAGCTTTCTTCCACTCCAAATCCCTTTGTACTCCTCCTCCTCCTACCCCCTGTCCCTTGTTGTTGCTAGCAAAACATGTCTGACACCATCCTCGACGAGAGCAACTGCAAATCTTCGCTCGTTCCTAAACTAGAGCCCTCTCCCTCTCCCTAGCCCTCCGAGACCGAGTCCAGTCTGGTGGAACTGAAGAGTTTCATTGAGGACGAGACGCTCAAAATAGTCGAAGCTTTCGAGGAGATTAGCAAGCAGAAGAAGCAGCAACAGCAGCAGCCCGAGCAGGAGAAGGAACTGGAACTGAAGCTGGAGCTGGAGCAGAAGCTGCCAGAGAAGGAAAAGGAGGAGCCAAAGACAAAAGCGAAAAAGTGCGTCACCTTCAATCCGAATGATGAGAAGATACGCAAATTCACCACAGGCGAACCGATTGTGGATCAACAGAATCCATTTAAGAACGGTCACATAGCTGGTGGTGGTGGTGGTGCTGGAGGTGGACGCGAGACGCGAAAGATACCGCCGCCGGTGCCAACGAAACGATCCACGCTGAGCGTTAGGAAGACGGTGACGCAGCAGCTACGCGAACGTGAGCGTGAAAAGGAGAAGGAACGTGAAAGGGAGCGCGATAAGGAGAAGCTGCGGGAGCAGCTAAAGAACGAGGTAAATGCGCGCAAGAAGAATGCGGCAACACCAACGACGCCGGATGAGTATGTGACCACCGAGGAGGTACTTAAGCAATCCAAGTATGTGAAGACATACATCAAGAATCCTGATCCCTATTTTGTCTACGATCCAACGGTGCTGGCGCGTCTCAAGTTCGAGGAGCTGCGCGACATTGCCGGCAAGTTGCCAGCCAAGCGGAAGCAGTTACCTGCAACGCAGCAGCAGCAGCAGCGCAAGGCGGAGCCAAAGAAGCTGCCACAACAAGAGGCTAACAACAACAACAGTAACAGTAACAGCAACAGCAACAACAACAGCAGCAACAACAGTAACAGCAACAACAACCACAAACCGAAGACACTCGCTTTCAAAAAGTGCTCGAAACCAAATTATCCGGAATTGGCCAATCTGAAGATCAGAACTGGCACCTCCGACTCGAACGGTAGGGATTATTTCAATCCCGCCGAGGTCACCAAGAATGCCAAAAAGTTTGATGAACGTGTGAAGAAGTTACAGATCAGTTCCGACGACGATCTCGATGACATCGATGGTCCATTGACCAAGAGCGAATCCAGTGACGAGCTGCAAAGGGAGGCAAGTGAATCACCCACAAGCACACCCACTATGAATGGATCCCCGATCACGTCCACCGCCACCACCACGCCCACTGGCCAAATGGGCACCTTCACCAATACGATAAGCTCCGAGGAGTTTCAGGCATATCTCGAGCGCAAGGGGCTGGCACTGATGCCCAAGCGAGAGACTGTGAACAGTCCCACGCCCACAGCCACAGCCACGCCCACACCGAATACGACGCCAACGCGTCAGAGCACATTCCTAACGCCCGAGGAGCGACGCCAACAGATCGCCGAGTCTCTGGCCGCACTGCGCAAGAGCAACACCAAGAAGCTATCGGTGCTGCAGCGACTCTCGAACAGCCTGTTTGCCCCAAAGCGCAAGACGACGCCCAAGACGGTGATGCCATTGCCGCGCACTGTCTACGGCGTGGATGTTGCTGACGCAGATGCCAACAAGTACAACAACAGCAACAACAACACGCCCAACGAGATGCGGCGTATACTGCTCGAGCGGCAGCCCATGGTCAATGGCAAGCTGCCTTCAGCTGCTGCTGCACCAAAGCCCGTGGAAAGGAATCTAGCTGCGGCTTCTGCTGCACCAGCTCCGCTGCAGCGCAGTCTGGAACGTCAGAGCCTCATACCACGTCGCGTTTCGCCTGAGGGTCAATTGAGTCGCTTTAATCGTTCCGCCTCCATGGATCGCAATCAAATCAAACTGATCAGCGCACAGCGCCAGCCGCCGAGTCGTCTGGAGAGCGTCGGCCAGCGCCGTTCATTGGCCGCCGCTGCCTCTGCCAGCAGTCGAGGGGATGCAGCGGGGGAGCGCATACAGAATTATCCAATGGCCACATCGACGCCAGTGCGACGAGGCACAGCAGTGCAGGATGCTTCCCAGCCACAGCCACAGTCACAGCCGCAGGCACAGCCACAGCAGGCTGCCAATGAATGGGAGCAGCTGCGCGCCATTAAGGAGGTAACTGATCGCCAGCTCTACAACAAAGTGCTGCAGCAGCAGCAGCAGCAGGAGGCAGTGCAGCCTGTGGCGCAGCCGAGCGTGGAGAACATCTACGAGCATCTGCAGTCGCAACAGCTGCAGCCGGCGCCATACTTTGTGCGCGGCTCGCTGCAGCGCAACACCTTCTCCGGCATCTCCAACGGACGCAATCGCCAAGTAATGATCGTGGACGATGCTCCCATAACTACAATCAAGCAGCCAGCAGCCGTGCAGCAGCAGCAGCAGCAGCACATTCCGCAACTGCATCCGCAACAGCAGCCGCCACGCTGTCAGAGCGTGCTGGATGAGCTGATCATGCCCAGCAATCAGACAGCATTGCGACGTGGCTACGAGAGCGAAAACGAAACGCCGGTGATAATGCGACGCAAGGAGGCGAGCACGGCACGTCGCATTGGTGGCCTCCTCACCCGCGAGGAGATACTCGAGAAGGTTAAGGAGTTCTGCCGCAAATCCATAAATCGCACGCCACTGAGCGCCACCAAGATGCAGCCCATCTACGAGAGACACCAGAACAACAACATTAACAACAACAGCAACAACAACTGTGCCGACATCTCACCCGTTTCGTATGCATCCGTGGAGACAAGTTACCAGCAGCACAAGCGTCCCGCATCGCAGCTCAGCTCGGCCAGGCCGCAGGTCCCACTGCGTGTCCAGAGTTTGCCCCGTTCCAGTTTTGCGGCCAGCTCGGCATCGCCCATTTATGCGCACGTCAATAAGCGCAACAGTCTCATGTCCAACGATTCGGAGCAGTATGTGTCCAGTCAACAGTTGCCGCAGTCTCAGCAGCAGCACCAGCAGCAGCTGCTCACCCTGACGCCCAGCGAGTACGTGATCATCCAGACCGAGGACGGAGCGCTGCAGGCAGCCAAGTTGATTGACTACCACAACAGCAGCAGTCTCTACATGCAACAGCAGCAGTTGCAGCCACAGTTGCAGCAGCAGCAGCAGTTTATACGGCCACAGGGCTATGTGCGCATGGAGGAGCTGGCGTTGGCCCAGCAGCAGCAGCAACAGTTGCAACAGCAGCAACAACAGCAACAGTTGCAGCAGCAACAATTGCAACACTTGCAACACTTGAAACAGCTGCAGCAGCTACAGAATGGTCGAGCGACGCCTCTGATACTGGATCGTTCCGCGCAGCAGGTGAGCCAAATCTACTGGACTCCACAACACCAACGCATGCAACAGCAGCAGCAGCAACAGCAACAGTTGCAGCAGGGCAGCCTTTCGTTGCCGAAGAGTCCAAGACGCGCCGCGGATCGGATTTATCCTGTGCCGGCGCCACGGCTGCACTTGCCCCACAGCTATGTCCTGGCCAATGGGCAGCAATATGCAACTGTTGTGCCCTCACCCAGAGGAGTCGTCCACCAGCAGCAACAGCAGCAAATGATGCGCAACACATCCGATTGGGATTGCAGCTCCGAGGCTGGAGAAGTCCGTCGCATTATGGAGAAATCCCTATAAAGTAGGTGCATTCTTGATTATTCAATTATTTTGAATGTGGTTTGTGTGCCTTTTTTTAGTCAATTATTGCAGGCAGTATTTAAAAATACTACTTTTGAAAAGCAATTCTCCTTCGCTCCATAGCGAAACTACTACATATGTGGCATTTTTTAGTAACATTTTGCAGTTTACTAGTTCACAAGTAGTACAATTCACAATAACGCTACTTAGAACTCCAGTCCATTCATTTTACAATGTCAACTTTAAACAGGCATTTAAATATACAAATTTTGCGCCATCGCGCACTGATTTATCGATTCGCAATTGCCTGGCGATAATTTTCAGTATTTTTTTATATTTGCATACCTACCACATTGTTGCGCAGGTCATAGCCGCCGGAGTGCGTTTAAAATTAATCAAGACATGGCTTATTTTTATCGAGACACCTCGATACACCTATCGATATCGATGCGCAGCGCAACATCTGTGCGCATCGTATATGTGTTTTGTATGTACATATGTAACACGTAGTACCAAAACAAAGGTTGGCCGCGTCGCGTCTGTCAAATTGCGCCGTTCTTTTATTATTCTGCGCCAAAGTGCGGGGAGTTTAGTTGTTTTTGGACGACTGGCTATCTATACGCATTGTGCAGGCTCAACAATTGTCTCTCAAAGATTCAAGGTCTAACGCTCATCAAGCAACGGCGGCAAAAGCAAAACTGATAAAATCTCGCTGTAACTACAAATTTCGCATGTGTGTGCTCACACACACACACATGTGCCGCATTGTGCATTCTTTTTAAACATTTTTGGTAAGTATTAGTTGAAAACAAATAGATATTGTATGTATGTTTAATATGTGTGTGTGTTTATGTGTGTGTTATAGTTTGTTTATTAATATAAATATGACAACACACACACAAAAATAATATATGCAAATGCAATAGTTGCTGGTGTTACTTATTTTAAAACAGTTTAATATTTGTTGGTGAAATTGGCGAAATATGCGAAAATCTTTCACAAACACCCACTTATGTCCACACATACACACACACAGACACGCACGCACATGCATTCCTGCATGCAGGCCCAGGCATAGCAGGTAAAATTGCATGTGTATGTGTGTGAGAGAGTGAGAGCGAGAGTGCCTGCAGCTCGCTGCGTATGTATGTATGTGAGCACAGCTTCGCTGCGTATGTATGTGAGCACAGCTGAGCTCAGCTGTGTGAGAAGAGTGGAAAGAGAACAGTTTGCGCTCGCGCAATTACGTATACGCGCAGGAACTGCAGACAGGCAGGCAGACAGTCGAGAATTGACGAGAGACAGTTGATGAAAGAGAGAGAGAGAGAGAGTAGACACAGGCTCCGAAGGTCGCAGCAAAAATAAAAAGAATTTCGTTTTCTCGCATTTCTTTCACAGACAAAGAGGGTCAGCCAGCCCAGACACAGCAAGACACACACGCACACGGACACATACACACGCAAGCACTTGCAATTTTACACACCGACACAGACACAATGGAGGAGAAGAGCAGCAGCAACAGCAGTGGCAACAACAGCAGCAGTTGCAGCGGCAGTGGCAGCGGCAGCGGCAGCAAGAGCAGCAGCAAAAGCAACAGCAACAATAATAGCCCAATTAAAGCAGCCCAAGAAGAAGGGAAAGAGAAGAATCCTGCGCCAACGCTGCCAGCACTTGATGAATCCGGCATGAGGATTAGCACATCCTCATCGTGGACCATTCTCCCCCAGACCGTGTGGATGTCCTTGAGGACAAGGGGGTACTGGGAACAATTGCTGTAGGCGCTGGCGGAGTAGGAGAAGCGGATTCGGAGCAGAGCAGCATTGAGCCAGCAAACGAAAGGTAAGTGAAGACTAAGAGAAGAGAGAGAGAAAGAGACTAATCCTTATCACTTTCTCCTTGTTTGGACAGCTGCAAGCCCATGGAAGATACCGATCCCCAGGCAGAGGACGTCTCAGATGGCATATCGATCATTAGCGATTGCGAGTCCACTGGCCGCCTCTCCCCCCATCCATTTTTGCGCGATCATCTTAACGATTTGAATTTCGGTCACCCTGATTTGCCCCCCCTACCTCCCCTGGCTCCTATAATGGCATCAACTGTACGTCGTCGTCGTCACCATGAGGAATTTGAGAGAGACGACACAGATGCTGCAGTTGCAGCAGCCACTGTTGCACGTAGCCAGGTGTCCACTGGCACTAGCAATGAGGTGGTTTCCATTGTTGGCTGTCGCCTGCCTCCATTGCTGCACACCGGATTGACCGCTGTCTTCTATGTGGGCGTCACGCTGGCGTTGCTTGCGTTCGTCGGACGCCTGCGTAATCCCGAGTGGCAGGCGATGCTCGGCGGTGGCGGAGGGGATAAGCAACTGGTGGAGCTGGAGCGGCGTTTGGTCGAACTAGAATTGCAAAACAATTTGATGCGCGCCGAAATTGATATAATGTCAAAGCAATTGAACTACCTCAATGCTTTGGCTGGCCAGGGTCAGGGTCAGGCTCAAGCTCAAGCTCAGGCGCAGGCGCAGTCCACTGGGGGGTGGTGGGAAGGATAAGCAGAAGGAGAAGGGTAAGGGTAAGACATTCAAGGCCTGGCCAGGAAATGGCAACACTGTGCAGCCGGTGGACATAACCAAAGAGGATCTCAAGCGTCCATACAAATGTCAAGATGGTAAATTTGTTGAAGTCCCTGCAATGTGCATGGAAAGCAAACTAAGGGGGGCAGTCCACTGCATGCCGAATCTCTAGCGGATGAGATTGGCAATGTGGTCAACGATGTGCTGCAGCAATCTCCAGCTTTTCAGAGCTTTGAAAAGGTCACCGAGCGGCTAGGCACACACACACCAGATCAACCCCAAGCAATCCATGCACACGGCAGCAGCAGCGACAACAGAGCAACACGACGAGGAGGCGACACTCCGTCCACCAACTCTGAGGAAGGACGAGGAGCCAGCGATGGGCCCGTGCCCGTGTCCGTGCCATATCCGCCCAAGTCCAAGTCGTCATCCAAGGAGCGTTATCAGCAGAAGAGAGACAAGAGTTACGAGCGCGATTCCAAGGAGCATCACCATGCAGCGCGCAAATATCATGCGGACAAGTCCAAGGAGTCCAAGGAGCGACTGCATCATTCGGCATCAGCGTACATTAAGCGTCAGCGCGACAATGCCGTGGAGAATGACAGCGGCAGCGGCGAGTGGCACGGCCGGCTCATGCAGCATCGTGAGCACACACGCCAGCGGCACGAGCAGAAGCGCAATCACAATTGGTACATCGAGCGTGGTAGCAGTCGCGAGCAGAAACGCTCCAATTCGGACGAGGGGCGACGTTAAGAAGGGGAGACAGAGACAGAGACGGAGACGGAAGTAGAGGCGTTGGTGGTTCTAGAGAGAGTAAAAGACAGGGTATTTTTTTTCGTGGGGCTCAGACACGGGCTGGGTCAGGGCCAGAGGAGAGAGGAGAGGATGCAGTGGTGCTGGAAGAGTTGGATGGGATGTGTATTATTTATATAAAGGTGTGTTAATCTGTATGTGTATGTGTGTCTATGATAATGATGATGATCATCATCGTTATGTTCAGCTTCTTCTTCAGTGCGCGCGTGCGATGGCTTCCTTCGTCCTTCCCAACTTGTCGTTTGTTGTTGTTTGTTATGTTATTGTTGTTGTAATTGCTTGACACGCATCATCTCTCCTGACAATACGGCGATAAATGTCCGTGCTTAACTACAATATACAATATATATAAATGTGCATCGTTATACATACAATATATATATGCAATACATACATACATATGTGCAATATGTGTGTGTGTCGTATTTTATTCCAACGAGCAACGGATGGAAAGTACCTTAGACAAAGAGATGAGCAAGATGAAGAAGAGCTAGAAGAGGGGGCAGTAAAAGGTCAAGTAAGAGAACTACTACAGCAAGCTGCTGCGATGATCCATACTATCGTAAGAACTATCGTAGAGAAGAGAAGATATGAAAGCTGAAGAAGTACATTGGACGGAAGAGCGCGCAAGAAGGGCAAGAGCAGTTGAATGCCAAGTAAGGGAACAACTCCCTCCTCCCCATACATAGGGTATTAAACATAACATACATATATCAGCGAACTGCATCGATAGTATCGATTACTATCGTTAACGAGCGAAACCGAAACCGAAAACATTTTCAATTGCTTAACTATTTTATGCTTTTTATATATTTTAATGATTTTACTATATACACATACATATATATATATATATATATATACATATATATATGCGATATATCGGTACTACTATCGCAACCAATTTGGTGCAAGCACAACCGACGACGAAACCTTCCACTTGCGCACAGAGATCAGATCCTTGATTGGGTAGCATATAATAAAATTTACTATACATATTTGTGATAAATACACCTACTATAATTACTATATATATACCATATATGGGTTATTTGTGTTTATTTTAGTATATGTGTTCTTTTTTTTTGCTAGGGCTAGATCATTAAATTATTGTACCATATTAAATATCTTCGTGGTATATTTTTGTATGCATGTAATTTCCCCTTTCCCCAACACCCCCTTCCCCATTCAACCATTAAAATATCTAACTGTATCTATGTATGTATATGTGTACACTACTAAATATATTATACAATATGAGGATAATAAATAATAAATAAATAAATCAACTTTCCCAGACGACAAAATCTCGATGTGTTTTCACTCACTGAACTAAACGGAAATTCAAAGTCCTGACGAAAGTCCCCGTGGTATGCGGTAAACGGTATATACATAACTGTAACTGTAAATGGGGATACACATATCCAGGACAGTCGTCTGTCTCTGTCGCTGTCTCTATCTCTGTCTCTGTGCTTGTGTGCAGTCTGCCCTTTGCAGGGCACAGTATGTATGTACTATACATACATATGTACATGCGTAGGTGTATGTGTGTATGCACTTTCGTTTCTGAGCTGCTGTGTGTGTGTGTTTGTGTGTCGTCCTAAACCTTCGTTTTGTTGGGGTTGTCCTACGCCATTTACTACGAGCGTGAGCTTTCACTTGTGCGTGTATCTATGTGTGTGTGTGCGGAAAGCTTTGCCACACTTATTTTGAAGATAAAACCAGGCGAATTTAGAGTCCAGTGTACTCGAAAATGAGATACCCTGCGCTGGCAGTGCTGCTCAGAACTGTAGAGAATATTAACTTGATTAACTTATGTGTTCTTTATCCAAATTGATTGAAGTTTGTCAAGATGGCGGCTAAGAGAAATCTCTGTGCGAAAGAAGAGGCCACAAATACAAGACTTTAGTCCCATTTAGTCAACCAATTTGCAGTATTTTGGTCATTCCTGAAAGGCAATAAATTTTCTTACGTGCCAAACCTAAATTCAAAACATTTTGGTAAAAAAAAAAAACAGTTGTGTGTAATGTAGGTTTGCAAACAAAAAAGTTATTCTAAGCAACTTTTTTCTCCCTTAAAAGTTATAAATGTATTACAGTAAAAGCTAGCTTTGATACGTTAAACAAAGTATTTACCTCCAAAAGCATTTTGAATGAACTAAATCGCATCAGTTGGTCTAGTCTTGTATTAGTGCCGGACTACGTTGTTCTGAGATAAACACGTTTAAAGTCTTTAGAATGTATCAATTTGCACTAGATCAAGTGAGTTCAAGATGCTGCCAAACGAAAAACAGTGCATCGGATTGAAATATTCTTTTGCACACATATTATACAAATTTATTTTGCAAAAATAATTAAATTTTTTCGAAACCTTCCCTTAATAATCCTTAATTACCAATTCGCGTGGGCGTTGGGAGTGGCATCAAGAACTTCAAATGAGATTGATCTGCGGATTGTATAGAGGAAACTATATGACAAATTTGGTGTCTCTAGGTTTTATAATAACGTAAATCTTAATGTTCAAACAAACATGGCTCAATCGTTTCCGCTGTTTATGGTGAACGAGAATATATAACATACAGCACTTCCAGGTCTCCTTCTGCCTGTTACAAACAATTGCACAATGTTAGAATACCAATTTTTGAGTATGGTATATGCAATGATGGAAGAGCATAACACACATTTAGGCAAAGAGAAAGCGCTGCCACTCAAGAGAGAGCAAGCGAGAGAGCATGCAGAACAAAAGAGCTTTTAAGTGTTGCGAACATACACACACACTCCCACACACACACACACAGGCACAACGACGCAATGTCGTGTGCGCATCGTGTCGAATGCAATTATCTGTGTGTGTGTGCGAGACACACTGACTGTCTGACTGTGTGTGTGTACATGTGTGTGTGTGTGTATCAACGCGTATTTTGTATTTGTTTTCTTGCTGTGGCTGAGTGAGTTCTGCTTGCCTCGCGTCGCGTTCGCCCGTCAAATTCAGTTTCATTTCAGTTACTACAACGATTTCAAGATCTACGGACGTTCTACACGGCGTTGGTAGCGCGCGCTGCAATTAAGTAACGGGACACAGACAGTGTGTTTAACAAAAGCAAGCCAAATAAATACAACAGCAACAACAACAACAACAAACACAACAAAACAAACACATCATAAAAAAAAACAAAAATACGAAACTAAAAAACCAAAAACAACAACAAATATTAAACTGATTACAAATAAGTGCAATAGGAACAATAGCGTAAAGTAAAAGACAAACAACAATAACAAGGAGCAGAGCAATAACAACAATAACAAGAAGAGCAGCTACAACAACAAGAAGAACAACAACAACAACAACAATAGCGTATTACACAACTCGCCAACTCTCGCCCATCGTACAAAAACAACGACAACTTCCACGTCAATCAACAACAACAACAAAATAGTTCGCTGGTACATGCAAATTAATCATAATATAAACAATAATCACATAAGTGATGTGGAGACAATCTCTGCATAGTTTTTGTCTCCATGTTTTTCTACTATTTTTTATCTCTTTTTTTTTGTTGGTTTGCTGCACTCTCCAAAAAGTGCAGTCTTGTGTGTGGGTGCTGGGTACAGTGGTACATCCGTACAACTTTATGTACCCACATTGATAACTGTGTATATGCGTGTGTGTGTACAATAACAAAGCACAGAAACACGAACACACACTTGGGTTCCACAAAAGATATCCCTGCAGCATCGGCAGCAATCACTTTACCGTTACGTTTTCGGACTCCATTTCGTTTACGTTATCGCTCAGTAGGGCAGTGGTGCTCGTGTTCATGTTCGTGGTCCTGTGTGCGTGCCCGTGCTCGTCGTGCCTTCGTCCAGCTGTTGGCAACTACCACCACCCCCCTTAGCTGAGACAAACTTGTTCCATCATGCGCGTTATGTATTTCTCTTTGTGGGGTTCCCTTTTTTTAGTTTACGTGCGCAGCAGCTTTATGTAAGTGTGTGTGAGTGTATTGTACATACAGAGTAGAACAAGTGCGTCCTCTTGTGCTCTCTCTCTAGCTCTTGCTTCTCTTGCCTGGCCAGTGTTGTGCCAGATTAGAGCCAGAAAAAGCTCAATGTATTGATTGCAAGCTAAACAGGGAAAAAGGCCAGATTTGACGGGAAAAAGCTGAGTTGGCAACCCTACTTGTGGCCTGCTGCTCTCGTTTCTTGGACCAATTTGTCGTCATAGTCGGCGCTCAGCTGATGGCAGAGACGAGACACACACACACATGCATACATACATACAGCAAGCTCTGTACGTAAATAGATGTATGTATATGCACACATGCATGGGGACATGGGTACATTTCTGAGTGTGTGTATGCAGATAGTTTGCTGGTGCAAAACTATGTATGTACGTATGTACCTATTATGTATTCAATTCGTTTTCGATAAGTTGCAAAGTTGGCTGCGCTGCGAATTTCGTGTGTGGTACAAATGTACATGGGTACATTCGTAAGTTTGAAGGTACTTGTGTACGCTAGTGTATACTAACGTCATTTGGCATTTATCGTAGTCGTGGGCGAGCGAGTGTCGCTAAACATGTATGTACACATGTTAAATATCGTACTCACACACACACACATATGCACATACATACATATTTACCGACTATTTGTCGTTTCAATTTTTCATGTGTGCACAGATAAAAAATCATGTGCCTTAGTTTTGCCGTCACTTACGTACATACATACATATGTATGCATGTGCGAGTGTGTGTGTTTGTGTGTGCATATTTGTTTGTTTGCAGCTAACAGCCCAAATTAGCAGACCGAGAACAGTTTTCGTTGCGCGATTACATGGAAAGGGGCATCAGCTGTTCCCGCCTGCTTTGTTGTTGTTTCGCAAATAACGTGCGTGTGTTTTTTGTTTTCGTGTTTTTTTTCTTCAATTTATTCATTGTTAATGATAAGAAAATTAGTGCTAGCAAAACAATTATTAATTGCGACAAATTGAGGCAAGAACAAAGTTGGCCGTGTGTGTGTGTGTCTGTGTTACTACTGCGTTCCGTTACTGCGATGCAATAGGTGGGTGGGAATGCTTTTTGTAAGAGAAACATGTGTAAGAGAAACGTACACAAAAACTTGCACGCACACACGCAGGAACATAGATGTGCGCGCGCTGTCAGCTGTTTTGTGTTGTTTTGCCTGCTGATGCCTTGTGTGTATGTGTTTGTGTGTGTCTGTGAGAACAAAACGTAAATATCCGACAGCCGTCTCTCTTGCGCTACATCTCTGTGTGCATGTGTGTGTACCTGTTCCCAGCACTGTTCCCTGCTGCTGCTGCTTCTGTGATGTTGGACAAGTCTAGTGAAAATTTATCGAGTAAAAAAGATAATTTAGTGTCTTTGCGATCTTGTACTTAATAATATTCTCGTACACAGGCACCCAGGCGCAGGTGTGTAAGTGTGTGAGGTGTCTGTGCCTGTGCCTCTGTTTGTTTTGAGTGCGTGCGTGTATGTGTGTGTGTGTTCATCTTGAAAGATGTGCTAAACCAAAACGGCAGCAAATAACCTAAAAGGAATTATGCAATATGCGTTGCTTGTGCTCTTTGTTTTTGTTTTTGTTTTGTTTTAAGTGAAAAATGCATCCACACACAAGCGTACACAGGCAGATAGCAGCAACAAAGTGCAAATCACAGATAATTTTTTTGTGGGCGTCGCAAACAAACAAAAACAAATGACAGCGGAATATGCATACATACCAACATGTGTATGTGTGTGTCTGTGTAGCATATTTATGTAATCGTCAGTTAGGTTGTTCGGTTATGACCCCCCCCCATCAGAACCGTTACTTTTCGTAGACACAGACTAAGACAGAGACAGGCAGTGGGAGAGGAAGAGAGGGATAGAACATTAAGTATGGCTACGTCTTTTGTCGTGATGTAATGAAGAAAACAATAATATTTTTCCAATGACAGCGACATGTGAACGCGCAATTGACTCGCTCCCTCTCGCTCGCACTCGCAGTGCCGCTGGCACGTAAATAACCAATATTGGTAACAAGTAAATACAAAAAAAAGCACAGAAAACTATAACAAAGCAAAAGTCCGTACGTATATACAGACATACACACATAAATGCATATATGTACATACATACATATATGTGTATTTATCTGTTTGTGTATACGCTCTAATTATCTACAAACAAGCAAATTGAAGGCCACTCGAGACAGTCGACAACGTATGTAAATGCCTCTCTCTGCCTCTCTCTCTGTGTGTATGTGTGCCCTTCCTTACCTGCCTATTATCACAGCGCGGATTCATAATCGTCACAGCTTAAGTTAATTAAATTAAAGTCGCCTCCTAATTGAAGAAACCACAGAGCAAAGACAACAACAACAAACAAAGCAACAACAATGAAATACCAAAAAAAAAAAATACTATTCACAACAATTGTTAATTGACTGCACGACAATTTTATAATACCATCACCAACACCATCACTATCAGGCAATTGCGATAACGCGCATATCGGAAAAACATGCAATTGAAAATTGAATCGATTCTAGGAAGCGATAAAGAATCAATATTTGAATGGAAGAAGAACTTGCAGATCACAGTGGCAGAGATCGGTGCGGACGGAGAGCAAGACAGAGAGAGAGAGAGAGAAAGAGAGTGAGAACTGTTTGACCTTAAACAAAACTAGAACAACCATTAATATATGAGGGGCTTCTTTTCGGAACTATAGCATACTTTCAGGAGAACTTTAAGCTTCGTTACAGTATGAGATATGAGATATGTATATAACATCATATGCCACATATTATAGTCTTTTATAATAAAAGAGATTAAGGATAGTACTGGGAATACTACTAGAAATTAAAATATAAAGAGACGAGAGAGCAGCAAGTGGGAGGGAGTAGAAACAGAAGTAGAATGAGAAGAATGCTTGGTCGAAAAAGTATAGTAAAAAGAGAAGAAAGTGAAGGGTAGAAGAATAAGCACGAAAAAAGAAAGAGAAATTCAAATAGTTCTATCTATCTACTGCGTCAAATAGCTTCGCAATAGATAGCATATCAAGCGAAGCTCCTTAAACCCAATGATAAAACTATCAATTGAAAGTAAAAGACATTTGTCGTTTTACACACTCAATGTGTTGTTAAGGTACTATAACTATATAGAGTGTACATAAACAGAATAATAATACATAAATGAATCTAGTATAATAATATTGGTATCTTATGCATATCGCATATAAATGACATCAATAGATAACATCCCTTTCACTTCTTCCAGAGAACTCTCTGAGCTGAAAATACAAATTTGTCATGTATTGAGCTTATCAAAGGTGTTCAGAGAACTCTTTCAAGTTGATGACTTGATGCCGAAAATAGCTCTAGGATATTAACCAATATATCATATTCCGATTAACCTTTTATCAGGTGGCGAGGGTATGGTGGGGGGACATTGCTAGTGGCCCTGCGGTTCTCTATAAATAGCTGTGCCTCAAGTATTCTTGGCCACGAAATTTGTTGCACACAATTATGGACGAACATCATTATCAGTATCATCATTATCAGCGTCGTCGAGTCGTTCCAGGCGTGCGAAAGTAAACACAACAACAACAACAGCTACGTGCCTTTTTTCTTATGCTCACGGTCGCTGAAGCTCTCGCTCTCCCTCGCTCTCTCTCTTTCTCTTTCTCTCTCTCGCTTCTCTCTTAGGCACGCGCTCTTTCGTGGCACACAATGCGAAAATCAATAAAATCTGGGCCAACAGTTTTAAAGGTTGATTTAAAAGGTATAAGGTATGACGGCGACGACGACACTTTGACCCAACACAGGCAAATTTACATACACACATACATACATATATGTATATATATATGTGTGTGTATATACTAATTGTGAGAGAAGTAGGTAGCTCGTCGTGTGCCACTATAAATAAACAAGAATAATAAACGCAACCTTCAGCGTCCTCCAGCGACGGATGTAGCCTATCCAGGGGTTTCATCTTTAATTGTGCGCGCATCTGGCAACCCTGTTGAAGAGATGTGTCCGCCTCGTCTGGAGACGTGTATGTCGGTGGGTTTCTGTGTGTGTGTGTGTGTCTCTCTCTCTGTGTGTGTTTGTGTGTGCATGCATAAAAGTGAAAATTGAGCTTTCTCAAGTTCACACAGACACATGCAGCGAGCCCCCATTCGAAGCCGCCTTCCTCTACGCCTGCCCTCCCCTGCCCCCTGCACCCGCCTATATATAAATAAATAATACACTTTACCTTGGGACAACGAAACGCAGCGATGCAAAGGCAAGGGAAGGCAAGAAATCGAGGTATTCGTGAAGGAAGAGAAGTCGAGTCGGGCTGGCCGTTCATTCAAGGATTAATACGCGCAATTAAGATAATACCTCGTATAACTTGCCACGCTGAAGGTCAAATGTGACTAGAGCCAAGTCAAGAGAGAAGCAGCATAGAAACAGAGCAAGAAGAAGAAGAAGCAGAATACAAACATAGTCGAAGAGTAGAAGCAAGAACACGAACACGCAGAAAAGCAAGAGCAAGAGCAGCGTGTCGGGTGAAAGGTCTTCTGCATTTTAGAGAAGATTTTAATGACTTTGCTTGCAGTTGCCAAGGACAACTGACAACAGGAACACACTTCATATACTTGTATATTGTAGTATGTGTACTGAACATAAATAGAATAGAAGGACTGCAAGTTTGCATTCAAGGCTAAATTTGATAGATTGCCATGAATGATTAACTCATTTAGTTTTCTTTTTTATTTAAGAATATTTATAAAATTCATTAGGCATCACAAATGATAATGGTATTTTTGTATTTTTTTAAGAGATTTTTTTTATTTAATAGAAGAAGTAGAGAAATGACAAAACTGTTTTTTTAATATTTATTTATTTTATTTATTTGGAATCGGAATTGATTAAGTTTATAGTTTTATTTTATTTGTATACCCTTGCTGAGGGCATATTAATTTTAGCCAGCAGTTTACAATGCACAAGGAAACATCTCAGATTTTATAAAGCATGTATATTCTGAATTTGCAGCGACAGAGGAGTCTAACTAGCCATGCCTGTCTGTCCAACAAGGTCAGACAACTATCGAAGTATGTATCTTATCAGTACCAATCAAAGTTAGACAGTAATCTTCGTAAACTCTTTCCTGTTCATTAAAGTCGAAAAAACTATATCCTATAGCTTTCATCAGTAAGAAATAAAGATGTTTATAAACAAGTTGTAACATATAGTATAACGCGATTGATGTTATTATAGCTGACAATGAAGACATACAACATTATTCGATTCCATAGCATTATTCATATATACCTTATATAGAAATGATTTGAGTAATTAAGAACCTGCAAGTTAATTGAGTTAATTTCTTGAATCTGATTTCCAAGGCATTAATATAGTAGTTCAACAGTTTCAATGACCTTAGACAATACAATACTTTTTCTAGACTATTCTAATTCATAATTCATTTAAATATGTTTTTTATGTTGCAGTCATAGTACAAATATAGTTAAGCATTGTAAACAATTGGAACGAATCGTGAATATGTATAGGATTTCCTGTATACTAGGAAAACAGAAGTATACGAACTTTGAACTTTAAAGTAAAAATAGAGAGCTCTACATACATACACACATTGTATGTCTCTGATATACGAACCTGTTACACAAATCTGTAAACATAGTATATACTCTGTTTACTTATGTTTATCAGCGAGGCAAATAGATAGATACATGTACATATATCATACGATATATAGTAGTTATAGGCGGTTTCCTGATATGTTCACTATATAGTAGGCAACCATTAAGACGCAGTTTCTCTCTCAACATAAATAGCTGTGCATATACATATCTAGCTATATCTATGCATATATACCGTGCATACATACAACATATGTATGTACATACATGCATCATAGATTGCGGCAGCTCAGAGCTGCATGCGGCCTTCAGTCGGTGCGCGTCTAGAGCTCAGATTTGCCTGCATATATGTACTATATATATCCATATCTATATATATAAGGGGTGTATGCACTGCACTGCACGCCTGCAGCAGCATAACTGCTGCGTTTGTGTGTGTGTGTGTGGGTGTGTGTGAGAGAGCTCTTGAAGTCGTCGAAATGTCATCGCGCATACGCAGAGCAGCTGCGCTTCGAGCTGCGAACAGAAAATATAATAACAACAACAACAACAAGAAGAAGAAGAACAAGAAGAACACTTTGCTCTTTGACATAAAAAAGCTGAAGCTCGTCTCTGCTCCACTTACGGATGCAGTTCGCCGGACAGATGTGGGAGCTGGCAGAGCGTGGCTCGGATTTGGATTCGGTTTCGTTTTGTTTCGGTTTCGGTTTTGGATGCTCTGTGTGCACTGTGTGCCAGTTTCGTGCTCTTTTCAGCTCTTGTGGCCATGGTTAACCTATATACATATGTACATACATGGATGACATTTAGGTGTCGCGAATGACGCACACACGCGCACACACACCCCTTTACCACGCACACCCCTCCCCTTACTCTAGTGTTCGGCAAAGGCCGTTCTTAATCACTTAAGCGGGAGAAGCGGGTCAGAAATTCGGATCAACTAGAATCTTTAAGAGGAGTTTAATTTATATTCCGTCGTAAAACACTCAGATTGAAAACCTTTTGCTTAACAATTATGTGTTTAACGAACTTTTTTCAGTTTAACCTCACTTTTTTCACTTTAACCTCACTTTTTTTTACTTTAATCTCACTTTTTTTCACTTTAACCTCACTTTTTTCCATTTTAACCTGACTTTTTTTTACTTTAACCTCACTTTTATCCACTTTAACCTCACTTTTTTCACTTTAACTTCACTTGTTTAACTTTAAGCGCACTTTTTTCCATTTTAACCTCACTTTTTTCCACTTTAACCTCACTTTTTTTCACTTTAATCTTACACTTTTCACTTTAACCTCACTTAAAAATCATAAATAAATGACTTTAATAGCTAACTTTAGGTTCGAGACGTTAAAATCAGTATTTCCTTTACAAAGTGAAGTAAATCGGATGAGTCTGTAGGTCAGTCCCTAGTCATCTATTAGTGTTGGAAAACATGGTTCCGGGATGGTTTCGATATGTATTCATTTGCACTGTTCAAGACGAGCCCATTGGCAAACTATATACTGGATCAAAATATTCTTTTGCAAACGTATTCAACAGATATAAAGCTTCGATTGTATTCAGAACCTTCGCTGAACTTATAAATGGTGCAGATTAAAAGAGGATAGTCCTCTACCTGCTCGCTTGAATCTTCAGAGCCCGCTGAACTCTTAAAGTAATTCTGGTATTTGAAATGACAAGTCACCACATTGATCAACTCTTCATATATCGTTTTATTCATTATACACTTTTAATTTAGTTTGTTTTTTAAATACTTGTCATCGCGGTTCTGGACAAGGCGAGCGATTGTTGGTATATCCTCGATTTTGCTGCTATTCGCGGTTCGCGGATCTAGGGTGCTCTGTATGTAATTCGCTTTGAACTTATCCCATGATCGTGTCTTTAAGAAATTGTCAAAGAGCTCCTCACGCGACGGTATACACTGCTCAAGGTAGAATCTACGTCGCTGCCAGATATGTCCGGGATTCTGATCCTCTTCCATGAGCCAAAAACGTGGCAATTGCAGGCACTGTACATTAGTTCGGGCCATAATGCAACGATGCGTAAATTTCTCGCCCAGACCAAATACTCCGCCATATGACAGGGAGCCCACTTCAATGAAATGTGTCTCAATTTCCTCAAAGCTTGACTGATTGATAATCGTTGAGTAACTGCTGGAAGAATCAGACGGTAATTCTATCATGGTACCTCTCCTTGAGATTGAGAAGATAGGGTAGTGAACTATGTCAATATCATTCGATTGATCTATCCCAATGTTCCCTATAAGGAAGCTTTTAAAAAAATTAGATTTCTCATCTTGTGATAATGAACGTGATTCCAGACTCCTGTCTTCAATACCCGATATGGTTTCCTCGATACACTCATTAATCACATATTCATATATTCCATCCCACAATTGTTCCTCCATTGAATCGGTAGATTGATATAGCGGCGATTGCATTGACTTTAGCGTATGCGTCATTCGTTGCGGTTTACGCACTCTGTAGCTTTTTCGTTGGTTCATTTCTACCTCTTGAGCCAAAAAGTTTCGGCACCTTTCTTCGGCTTCTGCCAGTCCAATTTTGCGCTTCTAAAATAAAAGAAATATATCTGATATCTAAGAGATGAGAGTTCTACTCTACCGCTTTATTATTTGTGATATTCTCCTCTGCAAATTCTCCTGCATAATCCGCCAAGAGGTCTTCAAGATGAAATGTATTATTTAGCAATAAATTCTTCTCGTATTGGAAAGCACTGTTAATCGATCTCATGCTGCTTGCCTTGGATGATAAACCTGGCTTATCAGTGACAGGGACTAACTTATACGCGGCCACCACGCCATCCTTCTTAGCAACCTAATGAATATAATCAATATATATATATATATATATATGCCATATATACTTGTTCAGCTACCTGCATTTTTAGGACCTGCAGTATGACACATTCTCCGCTCAAAATAAAGTGTACACAACTCCAGGCACCTTGGTTCTCAGAGAAAATCAATGTCAATGGATCGAACTGAATTAGTTGACTGTAGCTACAGGCTCGCACGATCTGCAACAGCAACAACAACAACAACGTATAACATAATTTATAGTATATGGAATCATGTTCGCTTTACTTGAGCTTCCGTCAGCAGCTTAAAGTAGCTAAGCGACTTTAAGACATGCTTCTTATCCTGCCACTGTTGCTTCATGAAGACTCCTAGAACATCCTTGAACACTATATCGGTTATAGATAGAATTTCGCATTGAGCTGCAGGTGTTTTTGGATTGAAGATAAATGAGATATGCTCGTATAAGAGCATTAAATCTGGTAACTAACTGATTGTCGCATAGGTGTTTAGTCGGGGACAACGCTCGAGAATCTCCACCTCGCCAATCCAATCGCCTGGTCCAATAATGGCCTCCGATACCTCCGATCTCTTTCCACTCTAACAAATAAATAAATATGAGATCAATAGGAGACGCAACTGTCATTTGAAACGCATTGAACTAACTCTATCGTAAACATATTTCTTAACTTCAATTTCGCCCGATATCACAAAGTAGACGGTCATAGGATCATTTTGCTCTCTGATGAGAACACGATCAGAATGAATGAATTCGTATTTCAGATAAGGAACCAAACGTGCACGTAATTTCTGTAAATTTCAATACAATATACGATATATGAAATACGAACAAGTTATCGATAGGCGGCTTATCTTACTGGTGGCAGGCGGCTCATACAGGTCAGACTGGCTACAATCATGCATAATTCCCTACGTTCCTCGATACTGCGATAGGAGTGAGAACTTCGTAACAAAGCTTTATCCTGCAGTTTGAAATCGATATAGTAGCAGAGTATAGATACCGATCGATCTGTTGCCACTTACCTTGGTTGTCAGAATACCTGTCTTGCGCTTCTGCCTGACCTTAAAGGCGACATTTCTTTTCACATTCATCGTCATCGTCTGTTCCTCCATAAATTGATCCATAAATTGACTGTTCAGCACAACGATTTCCACAAGCCGTTTAAATTTCAACCGCATCCGCATCCTCTGCTGTAGCATCTTCAAATCGTCGGGTTTGAAGCGTTTCTGCATTTTGAAGCCAAATCTAACTAAGGTTCTGTGTTATCTTGTTCTGTTTTTTTTTATGTATTTTAGTTGATTTTAATATTTTTTATTTGTATTTATTTAGTTTTTTCTTGTATTTGTACTTGTGTTTTGATGTTTTTTTCTTGTTATGCGAACATGTTTCTGGGTGTAACCATGATGACAAGTTAAGCAAGGACTAGTCTTTTTTATTTATATATATATTTTATATAATATATATATGTATATTCGTGTAGTACATATTGTTAAAAAGCAAGATGAGTAAGGGCAACCCTTTGGAGGCCTCAATTGACATGTACTTTAACTTGTGGTTAAACAACCATGCCATTTGGCATGGATTCTCGCCTTTAATATAGTAATATCCATTTTTATCTTTCTCTGTCTTCCAGGTATTATTCTTATGATCATCTCTGCACACTGCTTGGCACTGAGTTAAACGAACAACATTTGCCAAATCAAAACAAAATTAGATAAAATAAATATATTACAAGAATATTAAAGACAGACCCGAGAAGCAATAGACACGTATGTACGGATAAACTGGTACATATAGACAAATATATGATAAATATTGTGAAAGATACTTATAGAGCACACCGATGAGAAGTCATTACCGTCTAGCAAAGCTAAGGCACATACGACGTTACTTTAAGGATTGCCGACAACAGACACATGCCTAACGTATATACCATATGTGTGTATATATGTATATAGCCACAACTCGACAAACATACATAGATATATTGAAATCTGTACATACATAATATATATATATATATATACGATATAGAGAGAGAAAGAGAACTCTGTGCATAGAATCTAGTTAACTACGCTTACAAAGTCAACTGAAAGGGGAACACTCAATCAGATGGAGAAAAACACAGCTCTCATTCAATACAGAGAAACAGTTCAAAAAACATTATACTATAGAAACGTGCACTACACAACATAGAACACCACATATTCAAAATAAGACAAAAAAACAAAAAAAAAAAAAAAATTAAAAAAAAGGAAAAAACACAAACACGGCAAAGCAATCATCAGAAACGAGAGAAGACGAAGTCAGAGAAGGAGGAGGCGATAGATAATATATATATATATATATATATATATATATATATACCACTGCTCTCTATATACGCATAGATATATACATATGTAGGCATATATACAAGTATAATATATATGTATATATATGTATATAACAGCAGAGAAACAATAAGCCAAAGATTTCTATAAAAGTATTCAAAATTGAAGGCACAGTGGAACATTGTGCAACGCATATAGAGAAATAAACGCAGACGCGTATCGCTGCCAGGATAATTCCCCCTCCCACCACCACCACCACCACCAATCCAACCCAAAGAAAGCAGAAAGTTATAACTAAATAAAAAGAGAAAGCAATAGAAGAATCAGAAACGAAGAGAGTGCGGAAGCGAGCTAATCAGTTTGTCTGTGTGTGTGTCTGCGTGTGTGTGAGTGTAGTGATCGGAATCTGCATCTGCCAAAATGCATATTGAAATACAAGTGGCCTTGAATTTTGTCATCTCGTATCTGTACAACAAATTGCCGAGACGACGTGTCAACATATTCGGCGAGGAACTTGAGAAGGCTCTGCGCGACAAATTCCAAGGTCACTGGTACCCAGAGAAGCCGTTCAAGGTGAGCAATACACACAGAGTTCTTTTCCATTCTATATCTCGTATCTCTCTAATAACATTTGTTTACTCTGTTCGTTTAGGGTTCGGCGTACCGATGTCTAAAGACCGGAGATCCCATAGACTCTGTGGTGGCACGTGCGGCTCGTGAGAGTGGCGTTCCGATAAGTGATATACTTGAGAATCTACCCAATGAGCTCTCTGTCTGGGTCGATCCGGGTGAGGTCTCCTTTCGCATTGGCGAGAAGGGTGCCGTTAAGGTAAGCACCTGACAGTTCTACCACATACTATATGACAAGAACAACTATTTAAAACAGGCACAAGAGTTCATCTCCGAGTCCACAAAGTACATACAGTTAGTCAAGAAACTCCTTCAACATATGTACATGTTATGATATGTACAGCTGTGTAAAGTGTTTCTGTTTATTCTTGATCATCACTCACAGTCGATATTATAATTGTTGTCCGTATAAAAGCTAAATCTCACAGACGATAGAAGTTAGGGCTACTAAATGTTCTGACAATATGTTTTAATAGTGCACACAGATAAAGTTAGTTTTTAAATTGATAAAAACGAATTTTAAGCGTAATTATAATCTGTTTGTTAAACACAACAACTATCAACGCCCATTTGATATCTGAATAATTGGTTTAGCTTGGATAATTAACAGAAGTTAATTAATAAATCAGTTTACTGATTTCCCAAGCCGCGCCCTGCAATGTATGCAACACAAAATACGCTAAAAATATAAGTTGTATATTTTATTTAAATCAACTACATATGAGAACTCATTTCCGCATCGCCGCCCGCATGTATGCAATACAAATTTGGAATCCTGTGGATAGCGCGGATATATGTAGAACAGTCGACCACAATCGACTGTAGTTTCTCTAGTGATTTACCAAAGTATTCGCATGAATAAAGCACGATAGTTATTGCGATAGTTAATCCGCTAGCACCTACAGCTAACTCTAACAGTTGCCACCTCTCATTCTCCAGATACTCTACACAGAGCACAACGAGAATCACGAGGACAGCCATTCGGCGGACCGCGAAGTAACCAAGACCTTCAATCCGGAGGCACAATGCTTTCGTCCCATCGATGCGGTCAACACCACCATGAACAATCTGAGCTTAAGCCCGAAGGCATTACCGCTACCGATGCCAATGCCGCCGCCGGGCTCATCGCCCCACTCGGCCGCCTCTAGTTCGCCCACCTACAAAGGCAGCCCGAACCCCAATGGCAGTTGCTCTGGCGGTGCCAGTCTGACTGCTGGCAACAACATCTCGACTGCTGCCGCCGCAGCCACTGCCTTTTGTGCAGCGTGCTGCCCAAGCACCACTCACCTTTACCACGGCCACCTTTTGCCCAGACAAAGTTTGGTAGCACCAAACTGAAGACCAGCTCCAAACGCACCAATAGGTAATAAACTCTGTCTCCATCTTTTTTTATACCATACTCACTTGTTTTTCTCTCTCTCTCTCTCTCTCTCACCTCTCTCTGCCCCTACAGCAGCTCATATCGTATGTCGCCCACTGAGTTCTCCAACTACATCAAGCAGCGCGCCATGCAACAGCAGCTGCATCATGGCCACAGCGTGGCTTGCTCGGCGGGCCCCGCTTATGGAGCCATTGATACCGTCTCGCCGGCACGCTCGCTCTCACCCAATCCGCTAGCGCTGGCCGGACCCAATCCCAGTGGCACGGCCACAACTGCTGATCCCTTCTACTATCCCAATATCACAATGGGCCTCTATCCGCAGTACAATGGACAGCGTGCTCTCTTCGAACCCCCCTTCGCCGCAGATGCAGCTAATCTTGGATTATATGGTCCAGCTTCCGCTGCCGCTGCCGCTGCTGCGGGTGGAAATAGCTTTAGTACTTACCTGGAACCATGTTACTTTGCCAACGGCCATGTGAATGCCAATGCAGCAGCTGCCGCCATGGCTGCAGCCAATCAACAACAGCAGCAGCAGCAGCATCATCAGCAGCAGCAGCAACAGCAACAGCAGCAGCAGCAACATCATCAACTAGAACACGCCAACAGCAGCGAGAGTTGCTTCACACTGGACGCAGATTGCAGCATTGCAGTTGGCTGCGCTGGCGTTGAGGAGGTTGCAACAATTGCCGGTGGCGGGGGCGGCGATTCGTCGCTCGATAGCAGTCCCATTGGCACACCCACAGTGCCCAGCAGCATGAATGCAGTGACAGTTACTGTTGTTGCTGCCGCTGCTACGGCAACAACAAGCACGACAGCAACATCTGCATTAGTTGCAACAGCAACAATGTCCGCCAGCAGCCACAACAACGGCAGCAGCAACTCATCGGGTGTCAACAGCAATGTGACCAACAATGGCAGCAACAACAACAATAATCAGCAACAACAACAGCAGCAGCAGCAACAGCAACAGGACTCCTCGACAGCAGCTGCTACTGCTAGCAACAGCAAACTTATCGATAGTCTCAACTCATTCTATGGCACCGGTTCGAGCTATCAGCAACTTTTGGTGGCCAATTAAAAGGGAGGAAACGTTCCCCTTTCCCCATCGCTCCCAGGGCTCTCAGAGTGGCCGAGCTAAGCACCCGCTGTTGCAGCAGCAGCAGCAGCAGCCAGCAATTGCAATGTTGTCCATAGCGCACCCGCCAGCAGCAACAGAAACAGCAAGAGCGACAGCAAGAACAAGAGCAAGATCAACAGCAACAGCAACGGCAGTGCTGGCAACAGTAAAAAGAAAAACGGTAAAAAAGGAACATTTAAAACGAGAGAAAAAAAAAGAAAGCATAAATAATATTATAACAAATTCAGAACAGATGCAATATAGAGACCCGTTTGTGTGTGGGAGTGTATGTGTGTATGTGCACATACAATACCACTAGTCATATATATGCAGACACATACACATGCACACAAACCCGCACACACACACGGGCATAGACATATTTATTTTGTTAATTGTATGTATCTTTACCAAAACCAAAAAAAAACGAAGAAAAAAAAAGAAAAAAACAGACGCTTTAACCTTAACAGATGTACATATTTAGATATCCATGAATGTAAGTGTATCTCTCTATACATATATCGACAGTCAATCGTCACAGATAACAAACGAAAGAAACAAGATACAAGATAAGAGATAAAAGATACAATACATACACAAGTTAAACGGAGAAACCTTTTTAGAATTTCTTAACTAATTGTTTTTCAAATTGTTATACATATTAATGGATGAATAGAAAAAACCAATAACAGAAACAGTAAAAAAACAAAGAAAAAAATAATGATGAATACGATCCGTAACTGGATAATCCCTGACATTAAGTTTTTAATTAGTTATAGAGCTAAGAGAGAGATAAGTTTCTTTTTTGATATCAAGAGAACACAAAATGTATCACAAAACAACACCGGATCGATCTGCATACCCTTTAAAGAGTACACAAAACACACACACTCACACACACACACACACACGATACCCTGTTCACCAAATAAATATATATATATGTAGAATATAGTTACTTTTAGGTTAGCCCTTGTAGCCCATGTAAATAGTTCGCGAGTTTAACAGAAATCATCAGCTCGTGCGATCGCCCCTCCCCCCCGTCCGTTAAAGCCCGAATGCACTTCTGCAACTCTCTAAAAGAAAAGAAATGGAAAAATTTACAAAAAAAAAAAATTAAATCAAATAATATACAACAAATTATGAAAACACCGCCGAAGGGTGACAATAAATTTCGGTATAACACATGGGTTTATTTCTCTTCGATTCTCTCATTTTTTGTCGATTTGAAATTTCCTCAGTTCTCTCAGAATCAGACGAAAAAGGGTATGCAAACTTCGGCAAGCCGAGGCTAAATTTCTAAATTCAGATTGTTTGTGTGTGACCTATTTCAATATGGATATGGAATATGAATATGAATATGAATATATATGTGTGTGTATTACTATTTGACTTCATTTTTTTATATGTGTACGTATATCTATTTTTATATGAACATTTGTAATTTTTATAAAACAAATAAAGTAACAACAATTTTATACTTTTTATACGGGCTTACGTGAAATACCTTGTGCTATATGAATGTTTACTTTAATTTCCAAAACCAAAAAATCGAGAAACAAAATATGAAAAGCAAAAACGAATAAGCATTTTTATTTATAGCTTATCCATTAGTGTACATCTTTGTAAAAATCAAACTTATATCCAAATATACATATACACAATATTAAACGTTGTAAATATGATTAGAGAGAGCCTCCAGTTGTAATTTGAATCCCCCGAAGCGACATTAACTCACTATATATAGTATATATATATATATATATATACAATACAAACATTAAGCATAAATACGGTCAGCAAATTCCTCCTACATAGCGAAACTTTATCGGTATACAACAAAAATATGCAAATTGTAATGTATTATATATATGTATGCATACTTAAATATATTGACGATATAGATATATATATATATATATGTATATTTGTAATATCAATGTGCGTGTGTTCTTTGTTTCACTCACTCTTCGCCCGCTTCTCGGTTGCAAATAGTAAGCGAAACCCCAAAGATAATTTTAAACAACAACACAAAGAAAAATAAGAACAAAAAATAAGATAAAAAAAAAAAACAAAATACAATGCAAAATAACGAGAACCATTGAGAAATATATATTCGAATATGTACCTACACATACATGCACGCACACGTACATAACAGACACGTGTGTGCTGTGTGTGTGTGTGTATATCTAAACTTACCACTGAAATGGAAATATAAACAGAAACATTTAAGTACCTTAAACAAGCTTCTAACTACTGCAACTACACTGATCCAAATGTTCGATGATCGATGCGACAAATCGCGGTAGATGGGGAAGAGGAAGAGCACTGAATCTAACCTCACTTCACTGGGAGAGCGAGAAGATGTTGAGGTTATGTACGATGGATTTTCGATCAGGGTAGTCTAAAGTCAAAGTACCTACAGACATACAAGAAAATATGCATTCACAATACAAGACACGGAACACAAGAAGCAAAAATCTTTTAGATAAATTAGTACATAATGCGAAAACAAAGATAAACAATACAAATAAAACACAAAAACAATTTTGTACTTTTATATATAATATATATGTATAAATGTGTATGAATATATATATAAAACGGAAATTAACAAACATATACATACTTATATACGCCTTCATTTGTGTGTATGTACAGTGCTATATGCCATATTATATACATATATACTATACTGATTCTCAATGTTTATATATCTGTATATGTATATGTCTCTATATACAAATCATATTTGCCACCAGTTCCAGTTCCAATTGTAGTTCCGCTCTGATTCGAAATGCAAACATGTAATGCGAAAATTGAACAGTGGCGCTTGTCAGTATATGTATGTACCGCTAACTATAAGCATAACAAAATGAGAGACCGATTGCTTGATAGGCATTCTCCAATTGTGATACCAAAGTAAGACAGTCAGGCAGAAAAAGCCACTCTGTACAGTGCGAAAGAAAGATAGAAAGAGAGAGAGAGAGAGAGTTAGGAAGATGAGAATACGTGAAATGCCTCTGTATGTCCCACTATAGGTTCTACCCAAAAATGTACATAGTACAGCTAAACATACTTACATACATACATACATATATGCTTACATAATTATGTACAATGCACGATGTACGTTAGACCCACAGAAAATGAGAATTAAAAACGATAAAAACAAACAACTTAACCAAAAAGGAACAAATACTTAACCATCAAGGCCGCCTACCTACCAACAACAACAATAATAATAATGATGATATATAGTACATATGTATGTATGTGTATATATATTTGAAGTAATGCAAACAAACTTACATATTACGATATTGATAGACGACTACATCCCTAAGTATTTATTAAGTTAAACAATACCAGAAATTGCTCAACTCCAGTTAGTGTGAGTAATATCAGATGCTACCAATACATAAGTACATGCCCTATATGGTTGCATGCACACATAAAAATATTAATAAGATTATATGTATCAAATATATATTTTCTAATATTGCCCAGACACGATAAAGCGGTGCGCATACATACAAATATCACTGTACTTACATACATATATTCAGCTGAAACCTATCGGAATTTATTGTTAATAAACAAAAACTTACTTATGTATATTTCTAAAGTTTTTTCTAACAAACAAAAAAAAAAACTAAAAAACCAAAAAAATTGAATGTGTTTAATCAGCTAGTCGAGAAACCCAAAGAATAAATCGCTTTTTTATACCTGGAAATGTTTTTGCTCTACGCGACAAGCTGAATATATGTATCTGTATCTGTGTCTGTGTGCCACCTCCCACTCGCCCGCCTCTGCTCTTAACACTAGTACATAGTATATGTATGTGTTTGTAGTGAACATTTCGAAGTATTTGCATGTATCGCCAATCGATGATACATACTTATATACTAAACACAAACATCTAAATACACACATAAGTAGTTAGACGATAATTCATTTTCGATTGTAATTTTTGTATATTTTTAGATAACTTCAATTTAATTGCTAAGCTTTTTCAACATCTAAATGTGCATTACGAACTAACTAAACTTAGTACATGTGACCCCCGATTTTAAAAATATTGTATGTACCTTTCCCTAAATTTGCCTGTGTGTATGTATGGTATGAAGAGAGTAAAAGATACTTTGAATTATATGTAACTATTCAATTTCAAAGAGTTTTTTCCAATCGATTCCTTTTGTTTACGATCTGTGTGATAATCAGGTTGAAAATCTTTTCGATCGAATTTCAATTTTATCTTATGGTTTTCTTTACAAAAATAAAACTATGCCTAATCGAATACGAAAAAAAAACACTTTTTACCGTATATCTGGAACTCTTACGCATGCATACATACATATATATTAAGTCGATCTGATCTGAAATAAAATGAAACAGAAACAGAAACGAAAAACAAATCACATTCAAAAACAACTTTAGAGAAAAGATCATGTGCAACTATATGTATGTCCATGTATGTGTGTAACAATTAATAATTAAATAAATGCATATCAGAGAATACAATAAAACAATATACATACATTGAATGTAAAATGCTGGAGACGTGCATATGCATGTGTGCATACAGTATGTTAACAAACACTTTACACATATGTACATAACATTAACATGTACATACAGTGTAAAGAGTTACTTGACTCACTGTATGTGTAAAGAGTAACTCTTTACTCAAATGCACATGTTAATGTAATGTACATACATATGTGTAAAGAGTTACTTGACAGACTGTATGTATGCATGCGTGTCGTGTGTAAGCGTACGCACACACATACTTAATAATAAAAGGAATATATTCAATCAATTCAACATGAAAACCAAATAAGAAGAAACCAAAGCAAAATCAACAAACAATGTGTGTACATAAGAATAGAGTTAATATTGTAAATGTAACAAAAACAAAGTATATAGACAGATTATACATGCATATGCATATGTGTGTATTATGTATAGAAAAGTAATAACTTCCATATTGAGTATTTTTCATATTACCTTTAATAGAATAAAGATTATCGTATTATTCAAAAATAAAGCTCTAAGAACTTATATTTTCTTCTGGACATTTTTCAGGATAAATAAACGAAATGCGATATTCCATTTCAGAACTTGTTCATTTCGCTTTTCGAAGATCCCGAGTTAGTGAACGAAATGAACGACAAGTTCCGTTCATCGACCACTTCGATCACTTTACTTGAGTCGTGATCTGAACGACTACGATAACTATCGCTTATTGTTGCTTCTGTTTTTGTATCAAATTCACTTCACTGACAACGTTGTGTTGTCACATTTTTGGTTTCTGATCGGCATTAACGTATAAATCTATTTAAATCACACTTGAAAATGAGTGAGGAAAAAAAGGTAAATAATTGTTGGGAATATCCCTCGGACAAATGTGACTTAAAATAAATGTTTGCTACCCTTGTGCAAAATAAAGCCGGTTGAAAGTGCGGAACACCCACACACATGTGCATTTGCAAACACACACACTCACAAGTTTTTAACTCAGTTGTGCAAAAGAACGAAACATATTTTGCACAAAGTTAAGAAAAAAAGATACGTTTCCCACGCAATCCGCTTGTATTAACCGGAAAATTGGTGCCATTTTCAAAATGCCGGCTTGTTTTGTGGAAAAGCGCGGGAAAACTGCTAAAAATGTATATCTGGGATTATTTTTCTACATATGTATGTATGTGTAACAAAAAATTTTCACTTTTCAGACTGAAACTGAGCATATCAACTTGAAGGTCTTGGGTCAGGATAATGCTGTCGTCCAATTCAAAATCAAAAAACACACGCCGCTGCGCAAGCTGATGAATGCCTATTGTGATCGAGCGGTTAGTTCCATTCACAATAGCTTTGAATATGCCAACTCTTCATACATACCATATATCATTTCATATCCCTTCTGCAGGGACTTTCCATGCAAGTCGTCAGATTTCGATTCGACGGACAGCCGATCAATGAAAACGATACACCGACCTCACTGGAAATGGAGGAGGGTGACACGATTGAGGTTTACCAGCAGCAAACTGGCGGCAACAAGACAACAGATCCCAGTCGAAGATATTAAAAGCAACAATATTCCATTGATACACGCCCACACATACACACACGAACACAGCACAAGTTTTAATATCCGTTGACTAGGACTTCTTCACTTGTACAAGAAACAAAGTATTTAAGAATTCTAAAACAAATGCGAACAGGATGATGCCGATCTTGGACCTAGAGGCAAGATCAAGTTTACCTTTTGCTAAATAAAACACATGGCTTACGTCAATCAATTGTATTGCACCATATCTATACTTTCCAGCTACCGTAAATATAATGATTCACTGTTTTTTTTAAATCAAACAATAGATACAAATTAATTTCACCAACCGGAAAAGATAAGAAGAACCTACAAAGGTATTAAAGCTCAGCATGCCACAGGTAGCTTCACTTTCTGGTTTTCAATATGTAATTTCATAAAGAAATTACTATTATTTGCAATTCCGAGTGAAAAGGGTGCAACTTGTGAACTTTGTCATTAGATTTACTTTGTTTTTATTTTGTATTACTGAATTTTAAGACTATTTTAACGCTAATCCAGCCATATTGATATCGTCTGGATCGTCATCGATGGCAAAGTTAAACTTGAACTGGGTTCCACCAGAGCTGCCAAAGACGGAGGAGGACGTTACCGTCGATTCGACGGGCTGTTGGACACTTTGTTGGATTAAATCGGCTTCGTTATTGTTGTTATTGTTTCCTGGTTCGGCAAAATTGAATCGGAAGTCTGTGCCCGACGTGAGCAGAGCCGACTTCTTGACGAAGCTCGATTTCTTATTTGTATCTGCAGTCGGTGTGAATTTTATTTGTTTGGAAGCTGAAATATACATATAAAAAACGTTAGAGGAGTTTGCTCAATCTCGTGTGAGTTCCGAAATGAAAGAGACAACAAATGCAGCTCATGCATTAGAAAGAGACACAAAACTAGCGGGGGTACACATGAACTGTCAAGTCAAATATCTGCAGAGCCGTACCCTATAGCCACATAATTAGAGTTCCCTGTGTACCCCTAACCTTTTTGCAACTGTGTTCCAAATAATATTGTTTTATTGTTTTGTTCGTTTCACTTTCCACTTACCCAATAGCATTTTCTTTTCCTCCTGCTGCATCTTCGCACGGTAATCTCCCAGAGCGAGCTTCATAACCTGCCGCTTCTTGATTAGAGGCGCCGTTTGGCTTGTTAGGGTTTTTAAGTTTTTGGCCGTATCCTCCGCTATTGGATTGCAATAACAATTTTATTGCAAATAATAAACATTCATTAAGTACTTGTTTTGTGTACGACTTACCAATTTTTTGGCTCAACTTGCCGCTGTCAAGAGCCGTTTGCAATTGTTGCACGCACCAACAGAGTTCCAACTCAAACTGTATATCGTTGTCGCCATCAAATGCGTTTTTTTTTGGTACTGCCTGTATTGGCGGTGGTTTATTTACAGATTTCGGAGTTTTCCTGCGTTGCATGTTTATACTAGAATTGCGCTACATGTGCGAGTATTCAAAATATCACAATTTCACACACACACACGCAGTCGCACATGCGGGATCAGAAACATATGTTCATACATATGTATGTATTTGTGCGCTTGTCGTACGACTTCAAATGCTTGTCATACTCAACGTTTTTGTATAATAGTCGTTATCGATTTTGAGAATTAAAATAATAAAATTTGTCAAATTATATTACCAGTTAACATTTCGGACATCTTATTTTAAATGAAATATAGAACATTTTACTCTTCTGCATAAATATGTATATTAGAGGGAATATACATTTTGTTAAGTTTTCCTATGTAATCGATAAGTGTTGGCTAATCCGTCATACTCGTCCATCAGTCATCGTATCGAACTCACATATAGGGCTGCCATAAGTAACAATGCAGTTGGCAGCCCTTGCATAGTCAGCGTGTTTCCGTTTCTTGCTCTGTTCTTTCTTTTTGACAGCGTCAGCCGACTGAGGTGGGTGTGTTTTCATTTCGCATCTTCCAAAATAAAACTTGAAATAATTTACTAATTTAATTATTTTACTTTTTATATATACAGATACTTTGTCGCTTAAACGTTCAATATGGTTGCCGTAAAGAAACAGGTAAATAACAACGAACTGCGGAATTGTGAGTGAACTCAACCTAACCTGATATTATGCGTTTGCAGAAAAAGGCCTTAGAGAGCACCAATGCGCGTCTGGCGCTGGTGATGAAATCCGGCAAATACTGCCTGGGTTACAAGCAGACTCTGAAGACCCTGCGTCAGGGCAAGGCTAAACTGGTGCTCATTGCCAGCAACACCCCTGCTTTGAGGTGAGAACGGAACAGTGATGGTGAAAATGAAATTGCAATGAAAAATACTACAGAGAAGTAGATTTCCATTACGTCCAAGTATAATTAGTTGCTGTTGTTGTTGGTGGAACCATATGGAGTCTTGCTTAACGCTGACTGAGAAATATGATTCCAATCAAATATAATGTGTTGATGGAAACTATGGAGTAGTATTCCTAAGGATGCATATGATTGTGAACTAGTTCATTTCGGATTGCTACGTTCCGCTCAGTTCAGTTCAGCACAGCTCCAGCTGGTTCCAGTAACGACGACAAGCGCACATGTGGTGGATACTTGGGGTAAGGAATTCCGCTTGTTGGAAGCAATGATTTACTACTATTGTGTTGTATGATGATTTTTGTAATCCCGATCTCCATGACGAATTATTTTTATTACTAGAGACTCTTTCTGAAGCCAATAATTAATATGAAAATGGCTGAATACACTTATAAAGAGGAGCGTCAACTAATTCGATTTCTTGTTTTTATTTTTTATAAACCCTTACAGGAAGTCTGAGATTGAGTACTACGCCATGTTGGCCAAGACCGAAGTGCAGCACTACAGCGGCACCAACATCGAGTTGGGCACCGCCTGCGGTAAATACTTCCGTGTGTGCACAATGTCCATTACCGATCCTGGAGATTCGGACATCATCCGCTCTTTGCCCGACAACTAAATGAGTTGCAAATCTTATTTTTAAAGACGAGCTGATTTTTAAAATAAAAACTCTTTGAAATTGTACGTCAACTTGTGTTTTACATTTAGTACTGAAGGATTTTTGATAGAGAGTGATCCAATTTACAGATTCTGTGTTGGCAATTTACATTTACAGCTTGTGTCCGTTAGAAATTTCATTAGTGATGACACAAGGTGCGATAAGTTTTGCGTCTGCGTATTCGGCATTTGCTTGGCAGTTGCGCATCCCTAGTTCAATTTTAAATAGATTCAGACTTGTTTTTGCAGTGTACGTGCGAGAGGAGAGGAATGAGCTCGGAATATCTGACTGGGTACCAGATACCGTTGGCCACAATGTCCGCGGATGTGCGTGAGAGCTCGCCACCTGCGTCCTCACACCACTCAAGCGAGTCGAGTGGCAGTAGTCGCTTTCATCCGCCCGGACGGGACAGAGAGACGACAACGCAAGTTGTGATATCAGTTGTACCAGTTGCATCACCGCGAAAACTCAAGCGGAAACTTAATGAGGTGCCGCCGCCGCCGCCACCGACAGCGACAACGATGGCGGGGGGCGGGTACGGGCGCAGGAGAATCCAATAATGTGGTCATGTTCCAGGGACGCGACCAAAGCTATCCCGATGAGCTGAATAAGCTGATTCAGCCATTATCCTGTCAATTATGCAAGTCGCAAATGACCTCAATGAAAAGTGCCAAGGATCACTATGAGTCCAAGTCGCACGACCGTCACATTAGCGCTTGGCTGGCCAAGAACTATACCGAGGCCGGACTGCAGACGCCCCCGGTCAAACGGCTCGTCAAGGAGGGACCGACCGGTCCCAATGCATTCCATTGTACGCTCTGCGATTTGGCGCTCACGTCGAAGACTCACGCACGCCAACATTACTCGGGTCGCAAGCATCAGCTAGTCGAACAGCGACGCTCGAGGCCCTCGGGTGCTGGGTACTACAACACGGAGGGCAAATGGGTCCGCACTGGCTCCAAGGCGGAACCCGGAGTTCCCGATGACGGTCGCTTTGGCATCGGCGAACTGTTCTTGCCCCCACGCGGCGATGTTACAGACACCACCACCAGCAGCA